>CP125973.1:318270392-318497532 GCA_030063025.1 Avena longiglumis
GCGGTTCGGTTGCGGCGGTTGCCATGATTTGGTGCGGTCCTCATCATCATCAAGCTCTCATGTCTTGCTTGGTGATGGTTGCGTTGCTCTTGCGGTTGTTGAGGTCTTGGCGTTTGTGGTGGAGTGGAACTTGGTTTTGGCGTGACAGCTTGGGGAGCTTGCTCGTTTTGTTGTGTGGTTGAGGGCGAGGAGGAGGTTGATGGTCCTCACGGACGAGCAGGGAAGCTTACTCTTGTTCTTGTTGTGGGTGGTGCAGGGGAGGACGTCGAGACGCTTTATCTTGCAGATCAGTTAAGAACACTCTTCTTCTTCTTGATGTAAGCGGAGGCTGCGTCGCTGAAGCCATCATGTTGCGCCAGAAGCGTGAATGGCGATCATAGTCGATGATGGCGTCTTGGAGGAGGATCTTGGCGCTTCCACGTCGGCGGTGATCTTATTGCGTCCTCTTCGGATCACTTCACTTGTTGTTGAAGGACATGTCGAGGCGATGGCCTTGGTGAATCCATTTGAGGTTAGTCTTGTTGAATCACAAGTGCCCTTTGTAGACGTGGTAGGATTCGCTTCATCAGTGGAAGTCTTACGGAGAAGTCCTGCATCATGCTGGCGTTCTTGCGGCAGTGTCGGAGATAGTGCAACGGAAGAGCTCATGGATTGAAAACGGGTCCCCTCCGGTTATAACAAGCGTGGCCAGCGGTCATGATTCGCGAAAGTCTTGGAATGCAAGATTAATTAACGGCGATAATCGCGCCAATCCATCGATGAGAAGCGTTAAAGCCTCATCCGTTGAAAGCGAGTGCCACGACCAAACTTCATTTTGATAACCCGAGGTTGTGTTGCGCCATCTGTTTGACACAGACTTCGCCGAGGCGGTTGTCGATGTTCTTGAATTCCACACAGGCCTCGCTTCAAATTGTTCATCTTGGCGGCAGCAAAGAGGCTTCTGGCGGTAGTTGAATTGGAGTCCTCCCGGACCTTCAATGGTCCCCATCTTGTCATGAATTGTGTGTGTCATCCTCAGGAGATATGTGGTGGTTAGGATATGGCTCTCCATGCACATCCATGATGAAAAACCAACAAAAAAAATATTGTAGGTATGGAGAAAAGGGGGTGCAGGAGGTTAGCTTTTACCTCACCTTGGAGATTATATCAGAGACCAATTGCGCCACCTACAAATATGAGCAAACAAGTACGTGCAAAGTGAAATAGCCAGAAACTCACACACAAATATGCCACAACGCTCAAAAGCTTTTGGTGGAAGGTTAGGATTGTGGAAAACCAAGCGAAAACGATCCAAGAAAAAAGGTTATTGTTCTACGTGATGAACCAAAGATCAAAGCTTAAAAGGATACGATCTGGCAAAACACGGAAAACTACCTGCCCATTGGAGAAAAGCAGGGTTATACGACTATGAAAATGAGCCGCAAAGGAGTTCTACTTGAAGACTAAACGCTCGGTTGCTTCGTGCCAACTCAAGGAGAGACCCTGTTTCGTTTGCCAAAAGCGAGGATAGCAAATAGATTTGTGCTGATTGCCTTGGTGCGCTCTTTTCCTCTCTCTTGTTGGCTTACAAGCTTGGTATTCTCTTTTGTATTGTTGGGATGCTATGCTTGACAGCTTTTTCTATTTTTAGATTTCATTTCTTTTTTTATTCTTTCTCTTTTCTCCTTTCTATGCTTTACTATATTAACTTTTGTATTTGGCCTCACACTGCTCACTTTCCAATGGCAAGTGCACAATGTGAACAAACACAAAATGAGTTGCTCTCATAGGAAGATACACAAAAGGAAGATATGGGGTTGTCAAAGGTGGTGCGAGTTATATCTTTGGTATTGTTGACCGACTTTGCAACCGTTGGGGTGGGGGGTATGATGTTCGAGTGTCGGTGTTGTTGGCCAGCGTGGTGACTTTGATCACCGAGGTGTTGTTGGCCAGAAAATGGCCGGCAAACCACGCGAGAAACACGAACAAGTGAAGTGAAAGAAATCGACAAGCAGAAATTGAGGACTTCAAAGGGCAAGGAAGCATGGTCGGAGAAGGCGGTAGTACATTTGACAGCGGTAGCCATGCAGTAACTATTCCGGCGAGCGTGTAAATGCATTGTGCGGCCGACAAGTGGTCTACCGTGACTTATGATAAACACCGCTGCGAGCCGGTAGGTGGTCTGGATTTGTACCAGGCCCCGGAACGAAGATGAACTCGACAAAAACCTCAAAGTTAGGTGGAGATCGGCCAAAAGTGATAGGGCAAAGGTGTCAGATCTTTCGATGAGATGGCGATATTCGATTTGGTGGAGTTAAGGCTTGTGATCCGACCACGTCTTGAAACCACGGGCGCCAATGCAATATAGGCCAATCTCCTGAGGTTCGATCTGCGTGAACACGATCGGCTGACAATGAGGGTCTTAATTCCTACACGAAATCGAGAACAAGTGAGAACCAATATTGCAATCAAGATATTGCCGGATTAAGGAAAGTTTTATTGAAGAGGTGGGATCACGAATAGGTCTGATACAAAAGGCCTCTGCGGCCTTTCGAGCCTTGGAGATTCGACTATGGCTAACTTAATGTCTAAACAAAATCCGATGAGTTCTAAAGGTTCGGCTGTAAGTATTTAGGCGAAAAGGTGGGTTTCGGCCAGCCATGGAAGTGGTGGCGAATCCACTAAAGTCCTTTTCCTCTCAAATCTGGACTCTAAAAGTGGCTAATTAAAATCCTGTGAAAATTACATGGGCAGGGCCCAAAATAAAGTGTCCTTTTTTGCACCATATTAAACTATGACGAATTAGTAAAAGTATTGATCTTGAATATTTCGTCCAAGCCTTCTTTCTTCATTATGGTGGCCTCAAAGTTACGAAATCTTCATCATGGCCTTCTCTTGGATCATCACATGCTTTGCCATCTCCATGCATGACCATGCTCAATCTTGTCCCTCTCATCCATGCTTGGTCCATCATTCCTAAGAGTAGAAATATATCGATTTAAGCATATTCTCATGTATGTGAGGAATAGTTCCAAGAAACAAAAGTACACGATAGTTAAGTTGTTTGTACGAGATCTTGTGATGGGTCCTTGTGTGTGTTCTTTGTAATTTCTTGGTTGTATCAATAGTAGGGATGTCCACATCATGCTCCCTTCTTGAATTGAAGTCCTCGGCCAATCTCATCTTCCTCAAAGTAAGGCTTAAAATCTGCAATGTTAAATGTAGGGAGTACCAAGTCTGCGAACAGCTCAAGTTTATAACCATTATCATTTATTTTCTCTAACACCTTAAAGGGACCATGACACGTGGCATTAACTTAGACTTGCGTAAATCGGAAAAGCGATCTTTGCATAAATGTAACCAAACAAGATCGCCAACATCAAACACAACATGCTTTCTCCCTTTATCGACAAGTTTATACTATGGTGAACCCGGGATCGAAGGTCTCGTAGCTAACCGCTGTGATGAGCATGTAGAGTCGGGGCGACTCTTTTGAAGAAGAGTGATGTGTTGGAGCCTCAGTCGTTACTACATCTTGGTCTCAACTTATGCCAAGTCGTCATGGACTCCAAAGGTGATTCCGTTCCTCTATCGAGCCCCTTCCTACCCTATTGAATGGTATGCTACTTCATGCTTAGTCACATATGCATGATAGGTTCACATTGACAATGGAGGCAGGGAGGAGGCGGAGCATCAAGCCCGACAAAGGCGGAGGCTTGGAAGAGGAGGCGGAAGAAGGCAGATCGTCAAATGCTCTCATGCCATGGTGGTACTCTAGGACTGCGGCCAGGTACTCGGTGACTCGCCCTCACTTGACCAGACAACACCAGCGCCAAGCCAAATGTACTCTGTCACCGGCGGTACTCTGACCCGGATCCTTTTCCCGGCATTCTAGCCCTGCTACGCCGCTATGACGGCTCCGGCTAAGCTCCGGGGAGCGGTACGGTCCCAGGCGGTACCTACATAGCGGTACTACACAGCGGTACTACGGTCCCATGTCGGTACTACCGCTCTGGCGCTACTGGCGCACTAGTTGGGCCACGGCCCATGTATCCCCTTTACTTACCAAACCCTAGTTTTGTTCCCAAACTACCCTTGTTTAGTGGTTGGCCTATAAATGAGGCCCCACCCTCATGTATCCGGAGCATAGATGATAGACTAAAAAACCCCATTGTGGAATCTCTAGTTTTGCCTCATCCCCTTTACCAAGGGGACCGACTATCGTCACCAACCTCGATTGGACTTTGCATCACGCATCCATCGTTGAACAAGGCCTTGGGTTCTCGGTTTCTACCCAAGTCGTCAAGACCCTCCTCAAGGTGTTCTTCCCTCTCCGATGTGGTTGAGGAGCATGTTGACGATCTTTCCTTGCGAGGATTCTATCGGACCGGTGGCCGTTGGGAGCAATCGGCCTTGTATCGTGTGAGTTTTGCGTGTGTTCATCGTGTTTGGCGAGTGTGTGTTGCTTCACCTTCTCCCTTTCTCCTCGCTTTCCCATCGATTTGACCACGAGATCCGTGAAGATCGGGCACCCAAGAGGTTAACCCTCCATCATCTGGTATCAATGACTTTTGGTTGCCAGTTTCTCATCGATTTGGTCTTTTCCCATAAATTGAAAATTTCACCAAAAATAGCCCCAATTCGTTTTTTGGATCGATCATGATTTGAGTGCGTTTGGTAGGTTTTGATCCATGGATTACTTGCTAAACTTGTTGATCTACCTTCCTTTAGTTCCCATAGCCTAATTCCTTGATTTCCCGTCGATTTGGTGTTTTTCTTGAAAATTTCCTGGTCGCCCAAACTACTTCAGCAATCGCGTCGGATCTGGTTTTCTGTCCGGCGGTACTACCGCTCCAAATCTGGTACTACCGCCCACGGTACCAAAATCGGTACTATCGCCCAAAGGCAGAAAGAAAACAACAAGTTCAGTTGACTTCTCACCGTTTTGACCATAACTTTTGCATCGAACTCGGATTTTGGTGTTCTTTAGCTCGTTTGAAGAGGAGAAGGAGCTCTACATCATCCACGTGGTTCATACTATCTACTCCATCAAATTCCGTGAGAAAGGCGGAATCAACAACAATAAAGGTGAAGATCGTCGTGAAAGGTATAAACATTCGCGACTTCTCCCACTTGCATTCCTTTGTGAACCCCACTATCTTTGCGAGCAACAAACACCTATTGAGACTAGTTCCTCTTATGATTGCTTGGGCTATGCATTTGATACCTTGTAGATTCCGAGCAAACATTGTGGGCGCTATCTCATATAGTAATCTTGTATAGTTGTTGGCACAAGGAAGAGGCAAGTGAAAAGAAAATAGAAAGAAAAAGAGAAAAAAAATAGAAAAAGGAAAAGAAAAAAAAATATACATGTGCCTCATAGAATAGGAAGCGAAAAGCTCGATGAACATCATATAGGTGGTACTTTTGTGCATATCTTGTAGCCCACCAATCTTGTGCAATCGAACTAGCGTCTCTCCTTGTACTTGTGTGACACGAGCTTATAGTCTTCGCTAGGTAATCATTTGGTTCTTAGCTTTCTCCGTCGCACAAGTCCCATTTATCCCACTGTGTGTGTTTCCTTGTACATATTTCCTATCTTGTGGATAACTTGTTTGCTTTGTGATCATTGTGGTTCTTTACTTGCCATTACAACATCTTGATTTCGGATTTGTTCTTGACATGCCACTTTCCATACCTATCCACCATAGGCCTTGTGTGTGTGTTTTTGGTTAGTAGTTGGTTTTGGTGTTCGCGTGAACTTTACTTTGCTTGGTTTATTGCTCTCAAGTGTGGCCACTTATGCGTCTGATCTTCAAGGTAAAGTAAGGTTTGGCGTTGGATCCTAACTCCCTACCACTTCCATATACACCACTTGGTCTTGTGCATCATGTCTAGGGACTCCGGAACCAGGATGATATCTATGAAGAATCCATGATGAGCCACCATGACTCGACTCCACAAGTATAGAGGACATGGCGGGCAAACACTTGACAATGGCTCGCATGCGTTGAGGACCGGGCACTACACCTGACGACTCCACATGCATGGAAGACATGGAGCTCTCGTCGACAATGGCTCCTCATGCATGGAGCCTATGGAGCACTACACAATGGCTCCACATGCTTGGGTGATGAGTACTACCAACAACTACTCCCCAAGCATGGGCGACTTGAGTGCGACATCGATGGCGCCTCGCCAAGCATGGAGGACACGGAGAACTTCGCCGACTTTGATGGCTCCTCCATGAGCCATGAAGAATTCCTCCACCATGTGGAGATGGAAGCCTACTCGTTAATCAAGAGGGCGCATCATCAAGATTCCATGACCTTCAAGGCCAGCGTGCCACCTAAGGGCACCACCTGTGATGATTCACCTCCAAGGCGACAAGTGCCACCACCTAGATGGCGTCAGCGCCACCATCACCAAGGCACCAAGCTCCATCACCACCATGGCCAAGCTCAACTCCTATCCAAACAAGAGTGGCGTCCAAACATCATGTGCATCAAGAGGCCAAGAAACAAGGCAGCTTCATCGACAAACATACTCTCATGAGCATCGCCACCATAAAGAGGATACAAGACATCGTCCAAGGCATCTTAAGCCATAAAGGCGAAGAATTCATGATGAGCACCAACCATAATGCTCAATCAAGCTCAAGAAGGCACCACAAACACAAGAAGAGTGCCAAGGCAAATGATCACCGTCGCGGCGTCATGTGGATGACCAAGTGCTTCACCAACATCAACCATCGGCAAAACGCCAATGACCTCCGTCGACACCATAATAGGGCACCTTCAACTACTCGTGCCACCACCACAATGGCACCAAGAGCAAGCCTTCCTCCACGCCATCAAGCTTCAATGCCTATGCTTGACTTCAACCTGCGCCAGCAGGAAAATGTAGACCTCTACTTGCCCAAGTTGGATAGCATGAGCCTCCACCACTACTACGCGATGGACACAAGACGGTCGAGCATGGGATTTTCCCTTCGACCATGGAGGAGAGTGATGATGCCCATCTTATGGCATCCAACTTTGAAGGCGACAAGGTCAGGAATGGTGAGCATGGGATTTCCCTTCACCAAAGGAGGCATGGATTTGAGAAAGCGAGCCTACCCCATATGCTTGAGTGATGATGTGGTACCAATCCCATGAGTATGAGAGCCACTTAGCCCACTTGGTGAGAACAAGTGAGGCAGTGACTCCACCTTATGTGAGATTGAGTGCTTCCACTTGGAGGGCATGAGCGATACTACTAGTGAGTTGAGGTGGTAGTTGATAGGTCAAGTGAGACCATTTCAATTCTAACAACTTACCCTCTACCTCTAGTGTGTTCTCTTGTGTTGTGCTAGGTTCCATGGATGAAGGCAAGCCATGAAGCAATGAAGCCTCAATTGGAGAAGATGTACATGGTGCACGAAGATGATGCGACGCCATTGCTACATGAAGAAGACGAAGTCGTCCACAAGGAGGCCACTACATCCACAACACCCACTTCATATGAGAGGTATGAACAAGGTAACAATAAGGGTGTTGATGATGCCATGATCCCACTAGTGGACATGATGAATTGTGAGGATATGCATGCTATGGATGATATTTGTGACATTACATATGCTTCATCCACTTTCCCATGTGATGATTATCCTTTGCATAATATTGATCATGTGGAATTGTTTGATTGCGAACTCATTGCCATAAACATGCCATGCTATGCATCTTGTGTGTATCCTCCAATTGCTTTGGACTTGCCTTGTCATGCTAGTCATTCAATTTCTCCCGTTGCTTGCAATAAGATGAATGCTTGCTATTTCACTCGCTTTGCTTGCAACAATATTGATATATCGTTATAATGAGATGGCCCCATAGCTTTCTCAATTTTGGACATTTGATGATTGCCATGATAAGCATGTTCCCCACTTGCATACTCACCATGCATCTATTTCATACTTGAATGAAATTAATGGTGATGTGCTGAAGAAGAGATCGTCATGATGGATGATGTGTATCTCTACCATGCACTACGTTCTTCCTTTTACATATGATGTGTGTAGGTACCATGCGAGAATGTCGACCTCGATTGAGCACGAGTTGACAAAAGAGCTCTAGAGCATCCACAAGTGAGTTCAAGATCGAACCCGGATCTAATACCTTTTGCATGCTTTGCATCTTTCATGTTGGCAAATTGCTCTTTCCTATGGTTTGATTGCAAGCATGTTAATGGTATTATCTTCCCTTGTGACATGCATGTTTCTTAGCCTTTAGATAATGATGCTTTGTGTGTTGCAACAAAATGTTGAACAATTTACCTTTCCAGATGTTTTGTGCAACCACAATTCCTTTAAGAACATGTATTGTCATGAGAGCTTCCAAGAATCTCGTCTTGTTGTTGCAACAAACATAAGGACCACTTGCTCTTTCATTTGGTTTGTTTGCAAACATAATATTATTGTTGCTTTGGACATTCTTCCTTTTGTGTTTTGCCAAATTCTCCAAGCTTTGCATCAAAGATGTTGATAAAATTTCTATTCGATTGCTTTGAGTGCCACAATAAGATGTTATATGGAGTTTTGAGTTCCCACATTTGGATGATGTTCAAACAATTTCCATACACTTTGACCTTGCATATGCATTCCATTTGCTATACATACGTGTACTAATAGTGTTGTGAACAAGAATGGACATGCCACATTTGACATGCTCCTCTATCACATGAAAATATTTTGCTTGGTCTTTGTTGTGTAAAGGTACAAGTGCATACCGTCGACCTCTACCAACTATGTGTTGACAAGAAGAGCAGAAGAGTTACCTATGGCTACCCTTCATCGAGCTATCTCTCCAAACTAAGGTGACTTCCTTCTACTTGAGGACTCATGCTATAATCTTCATGAATTGGCTACGCTTTGAGTGTTGCTTTGCTTTTGTTGTGAGCTTTGTAGGCTTCAAGGAAGGTGAAGGAACATTGAAGTGTTGTCAAGTCAATCTTCACGAGGACGACTATATGGTGAACCCTAGGATCAAGAAGGTCTCTCGACCGCTTCTACTTTGTGATGAGCATGTAGAGTCGAGGACGACTCTTTTTGAAGGGGGGGGCTGATGTAGCCCGACCTACGGTCGTTACTACATCTTGGTCTCCAACTTATGCCAAGTCGTCATGGACTCCAAAGGTGATTCCGTTCCTCTATGCGAGCCCCCTTCCTACCCTATTGAATGGTATGCTACTTCATACTCCGTCACATATGCATGATAGGTTCACATTGACAAGTACGGAGGCAAGGGAGGCCGGGAGCATCAAGCCCTACAAGCGGAGGCTTGGAAGAGGAGGCGGAAGGCAGATCGCCAAATGCTCTAGCCATGCTTGATACTCTGGGACACAGGCGGTACTACTTCGGCGGCACTCGCCCTCTGCTATCGCGACCTTGACAACAGACAACACCAGTATAAGCCAAATCTGTCATGGCGGTACTACAGGCCGGATCACTCTAGGGCCGCGGCACTACGCCCTGCTACCACCACCAGACGGCGGCTCGGCTAAAGCTCCGGGCCATGGCGGTACTACGGTCCCAGGCGGTACTACGATGCAGCCCTACGGTCGTTACTACATCAAGGTCCCCAACTTCGCCAAGTCGTCATGGACTCCAAAGGTGAATCCGTTCCTCTATGCGAGCCTCCTTCACCCCTATTGAATGGTATGCTACTTCATGCTCCGTCACATATGCATGATAGGTTCACCGGTCTACGGAGGCAAGGGAGGAAGCGGAACATCAAGCGACAAGCGGAAGGCGGGCTTGGAAGAGGAGGAAGAAGACAAGTCGATAACTGCAGGTCAAGCGGTACTACCGGTTGTCGTCGTAACCTACCGGTCAGTCGTGATCTCGCCCCCTCGCCCTCTTGCGGCTCCAGCGGATGCTCCAGGCCATAGCGGCGGTACTACAGCTCCGGGCGGTACTACCGACGGCCGGTACTTCGGTTCTTGGGGCCGGTACTACGGTCATATATGTACTGCGCACCTTTTGTTGAGCCTGACCCATGTATCCCCCTTTGCTTACCTATTAGCCTGGTTTATCCCCAAACTACCCTTGTTTAGTGGTTGGCCTATAAATAGAGCCCCGCCCTCATGTACCCCTTAGGCATAGATGATAGACTAAAACTGACCCCCATTGTGGAATCTCTAGTTTTGCCTCATCCCTTTACCAAGGGGACCACTATCGTCACCAACCTCGATTGGACTTTGCATCACGCATCCATCGTTGAACAAGGCCTTGGGTTCGGTTTCTCGCCCCAGTCGTCAAGACCCTCCTCAAGGTGTTCTTCCCTCTCGATGTGGATTTGAGGAGCACGTTGACGATCTTTCCTTGAGGATTCTATCGGACGGTGGCGCCGTTCGAGCAATCGGCCTTATATGTGAGTTTTGCGTGTGTTCGCCGTGTTCTTCATGAGGTGTGTGTTATTCGCTACCTTCTCCCTTTCCCTCGCTTTCCCATCGGTTTGACCACGAGATCCGTGAAGATCGGGCACCCAGTTAACCCTCCATCATCTGGTATCGTGACTTTTGGTTGCCACAGTTCTCATCGATTTGGTCTTTTCCCCATAAATTCGAAATTTCCACAAAAATAGCCCCAATTCGTGTTTTGGATCGATCATGATTTGAGTGCGTTTTGGTAGGTTTTGATCAAGTGGATTGCTTGCTAAACTTGTTGATCTACCTTCCTTTGCGTTCCCATGGCCTAATTCCTTGATTTCCCTTGATTTGGTGTTTTCTTGAAGATTTTCCTTAAATCACCCCAAAATCATAAAGCGTCAAATCTGGGCATCCCAGGTCTAGCGGTACTACGGTCCGAAAACGGTACTACCGCCTTAACGGTACTCTGGGACCCAAAAGACGGTACTACCGCCCCATTACGATCAAAAAGCAAGTTTGATTTGACCTCACCGTTTTGAGCATAACTTTTGCATACGAACTCGATTTTGGTGTTCTTTAGATCGTTTCGAAGAGGAGAAGGAGCTCTACATCATCATCCACGTGGTTCATGCTATCTACTCCATCCAAATTCCGTGAGCAAGGCGGAATCCAACAATAAAGGGTGAAGATCGTCGAAGAAAGGTATAAACATTCGCGACTTCTCCCACATTCCTTTGTGAACCCGCTATCTTTGCGAGCAACAAACACCTATTGAGACTAGTTCCTCTTATGATTGCTTGGGCTATGCATTTGATACCTTGTAGATTCGAGCAAACATTGTGAAGCTATCTCATATAGTTATCTTGTATAGTTGTTGGCACAAGGAAGAGGCAAGTGAAAAAGAAATAAAAAGAAAAAAGAGTGATACAAAAAAAAAAAGAAAAAAAAAATAGAAAAAGGAAAAGAGAAAAAGAGAGAAATATACATGTGCCTCATAGAATAGGAAGCGCAAGCTCGATGAATATCAAATAGGTGGTACTTATTGTGCATATCTTGTAGCCCACCAATTTTGTGCAATCGAACTAGCGTCTCTCCTTGTACTTGTGTGACACGAGCTTATAGTCTTCGCTAGGTAATCATTCGATTCTTAGCTCACTTTCTCGTCGCACAAGTCCCATTTATCCCAAGTGTGTGTTCCCTTGTATATATTTCCTATCTTGTGGATTAACTTGTTTGCTTGGTGATCATTGTGGTTCTTTACTTGCCATTACAACATCTTGATTTGGTGGTTCTTGACATGCCACTTTCCATACCTATCCACCATAGGCCTTGTGTGTGTGTTTGTTTTGGTTCGTAGTTGGTTTTGGTGTTGCGTGAACTTCACTTTGCTTGGTTTATTGCTCTCAAGTGTGGCCACTTGCGATCACGATCTTCAAGGTAAAGTAAGGTTTGGCGTTGTATCCCTAACTCCACTACCACTTCCATATACCACTTGGTCTTGTGAAGCATGTCTAGGGACTCGGGACCGAGGATAATTTCTATGAAGAATCACGATGAGCCACCATGCCTATGTCTCCACAAGCATGGATAACATGATGGAGCACTACACCAACAATGGCTCCACATGCTTGGGTGACATGGGTGCTACAACAACATGACTCCCCAGCATGGCGACTTCAAGAATGACAACGACAAGCTCCTCAAGTCGCCCGGCCAAGGCAAGCCTCGCCTCGAGTCGCCAAGGTCCACCATGAAATGGACAAGTTGAGGCGACCTCCACAACTTCAAGAAGGACATGGACAATGACTTGACAAAACATGAGCATGGTGCCAAGACTAATGATGCCTTGTGCTCATTAGAAGAACTTATAAGGAAGCATGCCAAGGACAAGGGTCATCGCGGCGTCATGTGGATGACCAAGTCGCCCTACACCAACCATCGGCAAGGCGCAATGACCTCCGTGAACCCGTCACAAGGCACCTTCAACTACTAGTGCCACCACCAAAATGGCACCAGAGCAAGCGCCGTCCGCCATCAAGCTTCAGCGACTACTTGCATTGAAGACCTCATGAATGAGGAAAATGAAGACCTCTACGTCATGAAGTTGGATAGCATGAGCCTACCTCCACCACTACAAGATGGCCACAAGAAGGTCGAGCATGGGATTTTCCCTTGACCATGGAAGTGACAATGATGCCCATATTACGGCATCCAACCTTGGGCGACAAGGTCAAGAATGGTGAGCATGGGATTTTCCCTTCACCAAAGAGGCGCATGGAGTTGAGGAACCGCCTACCCCATATGCTTGAGTGATGATGTGGTCAGTCCATGTGAGTATGAGAGCCACTTAGCCCACTTTAGTGAGAACAAGAGTGAGATGAGTGACTCCACCTTATGTGATATTGAGTGCTTCCACTTGGAGGGCATGAGCGATACTCCTAGTGAGTTGAGAGTGTTAGTTGATAGGTCAAGTGAGACCATTTCGATTTCTAACAAGTTACCCTCTACCTCTAGTGTGTTCTCTTGTGTTGTGCTAGGTTCCATGGAGGAAGACGCGCCAAGCCATGAAGCGATGATGCCTCGAATGGAGAAGATGTACATGGTGGATGAAGATGATGCTACGCCATGGATACATCAAGAAGATGTAGTCGTCCACAAGGAGGCCACTACTTCCACAACACCCACTTCATATGAGAGGTATGAACATGGTAACAATAAGGGTGTTGATGATTCCATGATCCCACTAGTGGACATGATGAATTGTGAGGATATGCATGCTATGGATGATACTTGTGACATTACATATGCTTCATCCACATTCCCATGTGATGCTTTGCCTTTGCATAATATTGATCATGTGGAATTGTTTGATTGCGATATCATTACCATAAACATGCCATGCTATGCATCTTGTGTGTATCCTCCAATTGCTTCGGACTTGTCTTGTCATGCTAGTCATTCAATTTCTCCCGTTGCTTGCGATAAGATGAATGGTTGCTATTTCACTTGTTTTGCTTACAACAATATTGACCATATCCATTATAATGAGATGGCCCCCATAGCTTTCTCAATTTTGGAGATTTTGATGATGGCCATGATAAGCATGTTCCCTTGCATACTCACCATGCATCTATTTCATACTTGATTGAAAATAATGGTGATGTGCACAAAGAGATCGTCATGATGGATGATGTGTATCTCTACCATGCACTACGTTCTTCCTTTTGCATATGATGTGTGTAGGTACCCTGCGAGAATGTCAACCTCGGTTGAGCACGAGTTGACAAAAGAGCTCTTGAGAGCATCCACAAGTGAGTTCAAGATCGAACCCAGCTCGATACCTTTGCATGCTTTGCATCTTTCATGTTGGCAAATTGCTCTTTCCTATGGTTTGATTGCAAGCATGTTAATGGTATTATCTCCCCTTGTGACATTCATGTTTCTTCGCATCTAGATAATGATGTTTTGTGTGTTGTAACAAAAATGTTGAACATTTTCTCTTTCCGATGTTTTGGGTGCAACCACAATTCCATTAAGAGCATGAATTGTCATGAGAGCTTCCAAGAATCTCGTCTTGTTGTTGCAACAAACATAAGGACCATTTGCTCTTTCATTTGGTTTGTTTGTAAACATAATACTTTTGTTTTGGATATGCTTCCTTTTGTGTTTTTGCCAAATTCTCCAAGCTTTGCATCAAACATGTTGATAAAATTTCTATTCGATTGCTTTGGGTGCCATAAGATGTTATATGGAGTTTTGAGTTTCCACATTTGGATGATGTTCAAGCGATTTCCATGCACATTGACCATGCATATGCATTAGTTTGCTATACTTGAGTTGTGCTAATCGTGTTGTGAACAAGAATGGACATGCCACAAATGACATGCTCTCTATCACACCTGAACATATGTTGCTTGGTCTTTGTTGTATGAAGGTACAAATGCATACGTCAACCTCTATGGACTATATGTTGACAAGAAGAACCGAAGAGAGTTACCTATGGCTACACTTCTTTGAGCTATATCTACAAGCTAAGGTGACTTCCTTCTACTTGAGGACTCATGCTATAATCTTCATGAATTGGCTACGCTTTGAGTGTTGCTTCGCTTTTGTCGGGAGCTTTGTAGGCTTCATGGAAGGTGAAGGAACATTGAAGTGTTGTCAAGTCAATCTTCAGGGGCGACTATATGGTGAACCCGGGATCAAGGATGTCCTTGACCTCTTCTGCCGTGATGAACATGGAGAGTCGAGGCGACTCTTTGAAGGAGGAGATGATGCGGCCCGACCTACGGTCGTTACTACATCAAGGTCCCCAACTTCGCCAAGTCGTCATGGACTCCAAGGTGAATCCGTTCCTCTGTCGAGCCTCCTTCCTGCCCTATTGAATGGTATGCTACTTCATACTCGTCACATATGCATGATAGGTTCACCGAGAGCGGAGGCAAGGGAGGAAGCCGGAACATCAAGCCCGAGGCGGAGGCTTGGAAGAGGAGACGGAAGAAGACAAGTCGATAGCTGCCGGGTCAAGCGGTACTACGGTTGTCGTAGCCCGTACTACCGGTCGTGATCTACCCCCCTCCTACCGCCTTCTTGGCGGCTCCACGGATGCTCCAAGACCATAAGCGGTACTACAGCTCCGGGCGGTACTACCGGTGACGGCCGGTACTGGGTTCTTGACCCAGTACTCGGTCATATATGTGCTGGCACTTTTGTTGAGCCACCCATGTATCCCCCTTTTACTTACCTATTAGCCTAGTTTATCCCCAAACTACCCTTGTTTAGTGGTTGGCCTATAAATAGAGCCCCCCTCATGTACCCCTTAGGCATAGATCATAGACTAAAGCCAAACACATTGTGGAATCTCTAGTTTTGCCTCATCCCCTTTACCAAGGGGACCGACTATCGTCACCAACCTCGATTGGACTTTGCATCACGCATCCATCGTTGAACAAGGCCTTGGGTTCTCGGTTTCTCGCCCCCAAGTCGTCAAGACCCTCCTCAAGGTGTTCTTCCCTCTCCGATGTGGATTTGAGGGAGCACGTTGACCGATCTTTCCTTGCGAGGATTCTATCGGACCGGTGGCCGCCGTTCGGGAGCAATCGGCCTTGTATCGTGTGAGTTTTGCGTGTGTTCATCGTGTTCTTCGCGAGGTGTGTGTTCGCTTCCGCTACCTTCTCCCTTTCCCCTCGCTTTCCCATCGATTTGACCACGAGATCCGTGAAGATCGGGCACCCAAGAGGTTAACCCCTCCATCACTACCGGACCAAGCGGTACTACCGGTCCCATGTCCGGTACTACCGCTCCTGGCAGTGCCTGCGCGCACTAGTTGGGCCACAACCCATGTATCCCCCTTTACTTACCAAACCCTAGTTTTATTCCCAAACTACCCTTGTTTAGTGGTTGGCCTATAAATAGAGCCCCCACCCCTCATGTATTCCGGAGGCATAGATGATAGACTAAAGAAAACCCCCATTGTGGAATCTCTAGTTTTGCCTCATCCCCTTTACCAAGGGGACCGACTATCGTCACCAACCTCGATTGGACTTTGCATCACGCATCCATCGTTGAACAAGGCCTTGGGTTCTCGGTTTCTCGCCCCCAAGTCATCAAGACCCTCCTCAAGGTGTTCTTCCCTCTCCGATGTGGATTTGAGGGAGCACGTTGACCGATCTTTCCTTGCGAGGATTCTATCGGACCAGTGGCCGCCGTTCGGGAGCAATCGGCCTTGTATCGTGTGAGTTTTGCGTGTGTTCATCGTGTTCTTCGAGGTGTGTGTCGCTTCCACTACCTTCTCCCTTTCCCGCTTTCCCATCGATTTGACCACGAGATCCGTGAAGATCGGGCACCCAGAGGTTAACCCTCCATCAAACATCCTCGTCTTCTTGACACCAAAGTGTCCCATCAATCCTCCTCCATCGCCTCTGTAACAACAAAAGGCGAGCGAGCTATCTGGAATGCATAGTTTGTTGTACGGAACACAAATCCATCATTGAAGGCGAACTTGTTCCAAGTTCTACCATCTACAATTCGCAACACATCTTTAAATTGACATCATGCACATATTGTTCCTTAATAGTTTCCAATCCAAATATTTTGATGTCAAGTTGAGATAACAAAGCATAGCGTGACAAAGCATCAACAATAATATTATCTTTACCCTTTTGTGTTTGATAACATAAGGAAAAGACTTAATAAATTCAACCCACTTTGCATGACGATTCAACTTAGCTTGACTACGAATATGCTTCAAAGATTCATGATCGGAATGAATAACAAACTCTTTAGGCCATAGATAATGTTGCCAAGTTTCTAATGTCGAACCCGCATATAATTCTTTATCATAAGTAGAATAGTTCAGACTAGCCCCTCAATTTCTCACTAAAATATGCAACAGGTTTTCCCTCTTGTAATAACACCCTCCCAAACCAATTCCACTAGCATCACATTCAAGCTCAAAGTCTTAGTAAAATCAGGAAGTTGGAGTAAGGGGCATGTGTTAGCTTATCTTTTAATATGACGAAGGCTGTTGTTGTGCATCGCCCCAAACAAAGGGCACATCCTTCTTGGTAAGCTCATTCGTGGCGTAATTGATCAAAGTCTTTGACAAAGCGCCTATAAAACCAGTGAGGCCAAGAAAACTCCTCACTTGTGACCGTCTTGAGGCTGCGGCCAATTCTCAATAGCTTCAATCTTGGCTGGATCCACTTCAATACCGTGATGTAACAACATAGCCAAGAAAGCGCCTTCGATTGGTTCAAAGGTGCACTTCTCAAGGTTACAAAACAAGCGTGCATTACGTAAAGCATTGAAAACGCGTAAATGGTCCAAATGATCCTCTAAAGATTTGCTATAAATCGAATATCATCAAGTAGACTACCAAAGCGTCCAATGAAAGCACGTAAAACTTCGTTCATTAATCTCATGAAAGTGCTAGGTGCATTAGTTAAACCAGCGGCATCACTAACCACTCATATAAACCAAACTTAGTTTTAAATCTGTTTTCCATTCATCTCCTAATTTAAATGCGAATCTGGTGGTAACCACTCATAAATCAACTTTAGAAAACATGGTGAGCCACTCAATTCATCAAGCATGTCATCTAAACATGGAATAGGATGACGATATCGAATAGTAATATTATTGATAGCTCTATAATCGGTACACATGCCTTGAAGAACCATCTTTCTTAGGTACCAAAATAATAGGAACGACGGGGGGCTAAGGGACTCACGAATATGATCTCTGTCGAGTAGTTCACGAATTTGGCGTTGTATCTCCTTTGTCTCCTCTGGATTGGTTCTATATGGTAGCGGTTGGGCAGCGTGGCACCAGGAATGAGATCAATTTGGTGCTCAATTCCTCTAATAGGAGGTAGTCTGGTGGCGGCTCGGTAGGAAAGAGCGTCCTCATATTCTGCAAAAGGTTAGCGAGGTGGCAAAGAAGGAGGCATATCCTCAAATGAAAACAAAACCTCTTTGGAGACAATTGCATAACATTGACTATTGTTTACATCTAGTTGACAACATCAATTTTATTTGCAAGCATACATGGGCTCTTCAAGCAATTTGTAGCATGTGTAGAATCAGTTATTGTTCTTTGGTGGTATAAAATCTGGTACAATCTGATTCTCACTTTTATTTTCTCCTCAGTTTAGCTCTACTAGCTCTAGCAAGATCATCTTTTAAAATCATTGGAGTCATAGGTTTTAGACCAATTTTCTTTCCATCATGCATAAGAGAGTAATGATTAGTTTTGCCATTATGAGATTCTCTATCAAATTGCCATGGTCTACCAAGTAACAAAGAACAATCTTGCATAGGTACAACATCACAATCAACAAAATCGAATATGTACCAATAGTAAAATGCCAGCGTACCGTTCTTGTTACCTTGATCTTGCGAGAACTCTCAAACCATTGGATGTAATATGAATGTGGGCGTTGTCTTGTTGGGCAAGCTTCTCTACCATGTCGACAACGGCGGTTATTACAACTCCCTCCATCAATGATGATCCGTATAGCTCTTTCCTTGACAACACCACGTGTTTGGAGCAGGTTGTGGCGTTGATCTTGCTGATTTGTTCAATTGCACACTCAACACACGTTGTGTAATTAAGCTCTTGTATTGATCGGCTTGACTCCATTACCTCGCTCTTCATCGACATCGAATTGTCTCCATCTCGGCGAAATAAGGGCTAGTGTATCTTCATCGAAGTCACTCATTTGAATCGTATTGACCATCTTCTCACCATCATCACCGTTGTGTTGTGCCTTTGTCTCTCTATATGACCAAAACCCCACTTGCGGCATTGTATATCCTTTGTCTTACCGTGGAAGCCATAGAATATGCACTTCTGAGAGCATTGGATAATGGTGGAGGAGCGGTTGGAAATCTTGTGGTGGCCTTGGATGTGGTAGTAGATGGTGGCGAATCACGAGGAGGTCTTGATTGTCGGGATGTCCAAGTAGATGTCGACCTGAAATTATTAGTCCTCCTCCATGGTGTTTGGCGATCCACACTTCACGTTCGACTTTGCAAGCAAGATGAAACAAGCAGTGATAAATTATATTCCTTATAATCTAATATGTCTTTGAATGTCCTTGTTTAATCCACCAAAAGCGTGCAAGCATTTGTTCATTAGATTCAACAAGACCACACCTAACCATCCCGTTTGTAATTCGATAATACTCTTCTGAAATTTTCCCTTGCTCTAAGCGTGTCGATTCTTTAGTAAATCACGTTGATAAGTGAGGTACAAAGCGAACATGCATAGCAGTTCTTAAAGCGGTCAAGTACTAGGAATAGTAGTAGGATTTAGCGACAATACTCATACCACCAAAGGGAAGCAAATTTAGTAAATTCACATGTGGCACTAACACGCATATTCTCGGGATATTTTAAGCATGCAAAGCGTTGTTCTACTTCTATCTCCCATGTAAGATATGCATCGAGTTATATTTACCCTCAAAAGATGGAATATTTAATTTAAGCTTTGCAACATGATCATCATCACGTCCGGTGGGCGGCGTTGCGGTAATAATGTCGGGGCGGCGGCGGTACCTATGGAGGTTGTTCAACCTCCTCGTCAAACAGATCGTCGTCGAAATTGGTAGTAGTACCGTAAATCGTCCCTAATGTCGCGGCATGGCGGAAGTACGAGGCGCCCGTACTTGGCCGCGTGCTTGGCGGCAGCTCAACCGATCAGGCCCGTGATCGGAATGCGCGTGCGCCATGTGGGTGTCGGTGCGGTGCGGGCAATCGGTTCAAAAGCTCCTTGAGCGAGCGTCAAGCTGGCGTTGAAGGATTTCTCGAGTCCATCAATCTTGTCCACGGCGTTGGTGAGCTTGGTGTCAAACTCCCTAAGCGGCGTATCCACGTCTTGGCGCGAATGACCAGGCGTGGAGAAGTGGGCATGTAGTTCTTCGTTCGTCATGGTGGCGGTTCATGAAGTATCTGTCATGGTTAGTCCTTAAAATCACGGTATATAATGCGGAAATATGGTGGAAATCACGTAATCCGTCAAGCAATATACAAAGCTCTTACAAGTTCTTACCAAGCAGCGAAAAGGCGATGTGCAACCCACGAGGATCGGTGGGTCGGATTGAACCAAGCGATAACCAGTGAAACACCTTGCGTGGAGAGTATACGTGGAGCTACGGGAAGGAAGCAAAAGGGGTTAGCAATTATCAAAGCAATGCAAAGTTGAAAGAATGCTCAGCAGTGATCTTGTCTGGTCCTAGGCTAGATCGTACTAGAGGCGAGCCTAGATCACCAGCGATGTCACAGCGACACAACAAGCCTGTATGATGATATGGCACCACGAACCGAGATCGAGAAAATCACTATGATGGCAAGTGTCTAGAACTGATCTGAGGTCTAAAGAGGTTAGCCCCAAAAAAATTGAAATTTTTTTTTGCTCGAGGAAAGTCTTGTGTAAAAAAATATCGCTATAACGGCCGATGGAAAAGTGATCCCCAAAGCGAAAACTAGTATAGCGAGAAATTTTTTGGGCGGTTCGGACGGAGCTCTCATTGGACTTCTGGCCGGACTCGGAACTCGACACGGACTTTAGCTTAACGGAAACAACAAAGAAGGAGTAAAAGAAATAACTAGGAACAATAACTCTACTCGGACTCGTACCACTGAGCAGTCGGATCGGATGTGTTGCGGTAGGAAAGCGGTGGCGAGTATTAGGGTTTATGGAGGCGGGGTATATGGCGGAATATGGTGGCGGAATATGGTGGCGGTGATCGGCGAGTGTGGCGGTGACTACTATGATCGAACTTCGAAACTCTAAGGGCGAGACACTAAGACTAGCAACTCGGCCACGATGTAGACACAAATTCAACAATGCAAAACTGAAAAGATAATGCGGCGTAGATTGGTTATAGGATGGATCTAAACTCTAAGCGTTTTGGCTTTTAAGTGGGTTATAGGTAAAAGCAGATCTAATCTCTGAAAACGGTAAAATCTCACAAAACAACTTTGAAATCTGATACCACTTGATAGGGCAAAGGTGTCCGATCTTTCGATGAGATGGCGATATTCGATTTGGTGGAGTTCGGGCTTGGCGATCTACACGTGCGACCGCGCCAATGCAATCGCTAGGACAATCTCACGGAGGTTACCGATCCTGCGTGAACACGATCGGCTGACGGTGAGGGTCTTAATTCCTACACGAAATCGAGAACAAGTAAGAACCAATATTGCAATCAAGATATTGCGGATTAAGAGGAAAGCTTTATTGAAGAGGTGGGATCACGAATAGGTGCGAAGTACAAGAGGCCTCTGCGCTCAAGCCTTGGCGAAGTTGCGACTATGGCTAACAATGTCTAAACAAAATCCGAGTCTAAAGGTTGGCTATGGGGCGTATTTAAGGCGAAAAGGTGGGGTTTCCAGCCATGGAAGTGGTGGCGAATCCAACCCTAAAGTCCTTTTCCCTCAAATCACGGACTCTAAAAAGTGGCTAATTAAAATCCTGCGAAAATTACATGGGCTGGCCCAAAATAAAGTGTCATGACACCATATTAAGCTATGGATGAATTCGTAAAGTATTGATCTTGAATATTTCGTCCAAGCCTTCTTTCTTCATTATGGTGGCCTCAAAGTTCTGAAATCTTCATCTGTGGCCTTCTCTTGGATCATCACATGCTTGCTGCCATCTCCATGCATGACCATGCTCCAATGCTTGTCCCTCTCATCCATGCTTGGTCCATCATTCCTAAGAGTAAGAAATATATCTGATTTAGGCAGCATCATATTCTCATGTATGTGAGGAATAGTTCCAAGAAACGAAAGTACGTGATAGTTAAGTTGTTTGGCACGAGATCTTGTGATGGGTCCTTCTATTTGTGTTGCTATAGGTACAACGGTTGTATCAATAGTAGGGATGTCCACATCAGAAAGGCTGGGCTAGGAACAATAGGGGCTATAGATCGACTCCAAAAGCAACAGATCTATGGACGAAAACCACGAAAAACTCACCAAATCCAAAGATCGATCCGAAGGCAAATTGGGGCTCTTTTTGGTGGGATTTTCGATTTTATGGGGATAGAAGAAAAATTGGGGGGAAAATTCGTCATAAACCGTGCTCTGATACCAATATGTTAGGGGGTAACCCTTGGGTTGGCCCGATCTTTCACGAATTCCACGAGAAACGAGGGGGAAAGCGGTGGTCGGGGGAAGAAGGGATGAAAACCACGAACACACACACACAAAACACGATACACGCCTATCCCTCACGCCGGTGGCAACCGGTCCAACATAATCCCTAGGATCGGTGTTGGGCGAAGCTCCCCCTCCACGCCAACAACGGGGGACGAGGCGCTTGGTGAGATCTTGACGACTTGGGGCGGCAAGAACAAGGCCTTGTACAACAGGCGCACTAGGCAAGATCGAAGAGGGGGGTGGATAATCTGGTGCTCCTTGGTAGGAGCATGAGACCAATAGATATAAGTTCCTCAAAGGGTTTCCTTAATCTATTATCCAAGTCTAGGGTTTACAATAGAGGGAGTGGGCTATATATAGTCGACCACAAAACAAGGGAGTAGTTGAACGAAAAGGTAAATTATAGGAAGGGATACAAGGCAGGCGAACTCGGGCATTACAGTTCGATCGGACCGGTAGTACGGTCTGGCAGCAGTAGTACATACAGGGGTGGTAGTACATTGGCGAACTGGAGCTTCCGTCGCTTTATGTGGCGGTAGGAGGCGGTAATCGTGACGGCCGTAAATCAGTTCTTTGGCGATAGTACCTGGCGTCTGGGCGTGGAGTGGTTCTTCTGGGCGTCCGGTGGTGGGGCGTAGTATCGCTTGGACCCGGTAGTACGGTCGCCTCAACCGATAATCTGTGGCGTCTGGCGTGGTTGCTAGCTCCGTTTCCTCCGTTTCTTGGGTCATTCTCTTCGTACCTGATGATGCACAGTGTATGCGTATGAAGTAGCAAACCATCCAAGGGTGTGTGTAAGTCACACAAGGAAAGGAGCGAGTTAACCTTGGCTTGGAGGATCTTAGCTCGGGCGCGAGTCATGGGTCCACTTGGGGAGCTCGTGGGAGTAGATGTAGTAGCGGTCGTAGGACGGGCTGCATCACCAAGCAACATATCTTTGTGTGTGATAGAGGAGCATGTCATTTGTGGCATGTCCATTTTATTCACAACGATTAGCACAACTCAAGTTTAAGCGGGATGCATATGCAAGGTCAAAGTGCATGGAAGTCGTTGCAAAATCATCCAAATGTGGGAACTCAAAAACTGCATATAACATCTTATTGTGGAATTCAAAGCAATCGAATAGAAATTTGATCAACATCTTTGATGCAAAACTAGGAGAATTTGGCAAAAACACAAAAGGAAGAATGTCCAAAGCAACATCATTATGTGTGCAAACCAACCATTGGAAAGAGAATTGTTCGACATGTTGGATGTCACACACAAATCGAAAGCAAATATCATGGAATATGAGTATCCCAAGCGGAAGCAAAAACAATATATTTGCAAACAAACCAAATGAAAGAGCAAGTGGTCCTTATGTTTGTTGCAACAACAAGACGAGATTCTTGGTAGCTCTCATGACAATACATGCTCTTAATGGAATTGTGGTTGCAAGCAAAACATCGAAGAGAGAAATTGTTCACCAATTTTGTTACAACACACAAAACATCATTATCTAAAAGCGAAGAAACATGAATGTCACAAGGGAGATAATACCATTAACATGCTTGCAATCAAACCATAGGAAGAGCAATTTGCCAACATGAAAGATGCAAAGCATGCAAAAGGTATCGAGGCTGGGTTCGATCTTGAACTCACTTGTGGGATGCTCTCTAGAGCTCTTTTGTCAACTCGTGCTCAGCACGAGGTTGACATTCTTGTCTTGGTACCTACACACATCATACACCAAAGGAAGAGCGTGTGTGCATGGTAGATATACATCATCCATCATGGCGTATCTCTTCTTGTGCACATCACCATTAATGTCAATCAAGTATGACATAGATGCATGGTGAGTATGCAAGTGGGGAACATGCTTATCATGGCAATCATCAAAATCTCCAAAAATTGAGAAAGCTATGGGGGCCATCTCATTATAACGTATATGATCAATATTGTTGCAAGCAAAACAAGTGAAATAGCAAGCATTCATATTATCACAAGCAACGGGAGAAATTGAATGACTAGCATGACAAGACAAGTCCGAAGCAATTGGAGGATACACACAAGATGCATAGCATGGCATGTTTATGGAAATGGTATTGCAATCAAACAATTCCACATGAGCAATATTATGCGAAGGCAAAGCATCACATGGGAATATGAATGAAGCATATGTAATGTCACAAGTATCATACATAGCATGCATATCCTCACAATTCATCATGTCCACTAGTGGGATCATGGCATCATCAACACCCTTATTGTTACCTTGGTCATACCTCTCATATGAAGTGGGTGTTGTGGAAGTAGTGGCCTCCTTGTGGATGACTTCGTTTTCTTGATGTAGCCATGGCGTAGCATCATCTTCGTGCACCATGTACATCTTCTCCAATTGAGGCATCATTGCTTCATGGCTTGGTGCGTCTTCATCCATGGAACCTAGCACAACATAAGAGAACACACTAGAGGAAGAGGGTAAGTTGTTCGAAATAGAAATGGTCTCACTTGACCTATCAACTACCACTCTCAACTCACTCGGTGTATCACTCATGCCCTCAAAGTGGAAGCACTCAATCTCACCTAAGGTGGAGTCACTCATCTCACTCTTGTTCTCATTCAAGTGGGCTAAGTGGCTCTCATACTCACATGGGATTGGTACCACATCATCACTCAAGTATATAGGGGTAGGCTCGGGTTCCTCAACTCCATGCGCCTCCTTTGGTGAAGGGAAAATCCCATGCTCACCATTCTTGACCTTGTCGCCTTCAAGGTTGGATGCCATAAGATGGGCATCATTGCTCGCCTCCATGGTCGAAGGGAGCTGTATGAGCGGTAACGTCCACGTACGGCTCCGTGAGAAGGTGGACGGAAATGGCCTTGTTGTACCTCACTCCCGTCCCATGCTCGACCGTCTTGTGGCCATCTTGTAATAGTGGTGGAGGTAGGCTCATGCTATCCAACTTGGCGAAGTAGAGGTCTACATTTTCCTCGTTGGCGAGGTCGTGGAAGTCAAGCGTAGGCATCGAAGCTTGATGGCGTGGACGAAGGCTTGCTCTTGGTGCCATTTTGGTGGTGGCACTAGTAGTTGAAGGTTCCTTGTGACGGTGTCGACGGAGGTCATTGGCGTGCCTTGCCGATGGTTGATGTTGGTGAAGCACTTGGTCATCCACATGACGCTCGCGACGGTGATCATTTGCCTTGGCACTCTTCTTGTGCTTGTGGTGCCTTCTTGAGCTTGATTGAGCATTATGGTTGGTGCTCATCTTGTATTCTTCGTCTTGGTGCGAAGATGCCTTAGACGATTTCTTGTATCCTCCTTATGGTGGAGATGCTCATGAGAGGATGTTTGTCGATGAAGATTCTTGTTTCTTGGCGCCTCTTGATGTATATGATGTTTGGACGCCACTCCTCTTTGGGTAGGAGGTGGATCTTGGCGCCTTGGAGGTGATGTAGCTTGGCGCCTTGGAGATGGTGGAGCTTGAGCCTTGGAGGTGATGGAGCTTGGCGCCTTGGAGATGGTGGCGCTTGACGCCATCTAGGTGGTGGCACTTGTCGCCTTGGAGGTGGATCATCGAAGTAGGTGGTGCCCTTTGATGTGGCACGCTTGGCCTTGAAGGTCATGGAATCTTGATGATGCGCCTCCTCTTGCTTGGCGTAGTAGGCCTCCATCTCCACACGGTGGAGGAATTCTTCATGGCTCATGGAGGAGCCATCAAAGTCGATGAAGTTATCCGTGTCCTCCATGCTTGGCGAGGCGTCATCGATGTCGCACTCGAAGTCGTCCATGCTTGGGGAGTAATTGTTGGTGTAGTAGTCCATATCACCCAAGCATGTGGAGCCATTGTCGGTGTAGTGCTCCATAGGCTCCATGCATGAGGAGCCATTGTCGACGTAGAGCTCCATGTCTTCCATGCATGTGGAGTCGTCGTAGGTGTAGTGCTCCGGGTCCTCAAAGCATGCGGAGCCATTGTCGGTGTTGTGCTCCGTCATGTCCTGATAGGGCAAAGGTGTCCGATCTTTCGATGAGATGGCGATATTCGATTTGGTGGAGTTCGGGCTTGACGATCCGACTACACGTGCGAGCACGAGCGCCAATGCAATCGCTAGGCCAATCTCCTGGAGGTTACCGATCCTGCGTGAACACGATCGGCTGACGTGAGGGTCTTAATTCCTACGAAATCGAGAACAAGTAAGAACCAATATTGCAATCAAGATATTGCGGATTAAGAGGAAAGCTTTATTGAAGAGGTGGGATCACGAATAGGTGCGAAGTACAAGAGGCTCTGCGGCGCTCGAGCCTTGGCGAGTTGCGACTATGGCTAACAATGTCTAAACAAAATCCGAGTCTAGAGGTTCGGCTATGGGGCGTATTTAAGAGGCGAAAAGGTGGGTTTCGACCAGCCATGGAAGTGGTGGCGAATCCAACCTAAAAGTCCTTTTCCTCAAATCTGGACTCTAAAAAGTGGCTAATTAAAATCCTGAAAATTACATGGGCTGGCCCAAAATAAAGGTGTCATGACACCATATTAAGCTATGGACGAATTAGTAAAGTATTGATCTTGAATATTTCGTCCAAGCCTTCTTTCTACATTATGGTGGCCTCAAAGTTAGAAATCTTCATCATGGCCTTCTCTTGGATCATCACATGCTTCTGCCATCTCCACGCATGGCCATGCTCCAATGCTTGTCCCTCTCATCCATGCTTGGTCCATCATTCCTAAGAGTAAGAAATATATACGATTTAGGCGACATCATATTCTCATGTATGTGAGGAATAGTTCCAAGAAGCGAAAGTACGATAGTTAAGTTGTTTGTACGAGATCTTGTGATGGGTCCTTGTATGTGTGTTCTTTGTAGGTACAATGGTTGTATCAATAGTAGGGATGTCCATCATGCTCCCTTCTTGAATTGAAGTCGTCCTCGGCGCAATCTCATCTTCCTCACCAAAGTAAGGCTTCAAATCTGCAATGTTAAATGTAGGACTAACGTACCAAAGTCTGCGAGCAAATCAAGTTTATATGCATTATCATTGATTTTCTCTAACACCTTAAAGGGACCCTGACGCGTGGCATTAACTTAGACTTGCGTAAATCGGAAAAGCGATCTTCATAAATGTAACCAAACAAGATCGCCAACATCAAACACAACATGCTTTCTCCTTTATCTGACAAGTTTATACTTAGCATTCATGTGTTCAATGTTATCTTTAGTAGTCTTATGCAAGTTTAATATCATTTCGGTAGCGTTGTGTAGCATCAAATTATGTTGCACGAAGAAGGTAAAGGCAATAAATCAATAGGTGCACGAGGAACAAAACCATACACAATCTCAAATGGGCACATCTTTGTGGTAGAATGCAATGAGCGATTATAAGCAAATTCTATATGAGGTAAACACTCTTCCCACAATTTTAAGTTCTTCTTTAAAACAGCTCGTAACATAGTAGACAAAGTTCTATTTACTACTTGAGTTTGACCATCGGTTTGGGGATGACATGTAGTACTAAAGAGCAATTTAGTCCCCAACTTAGCCCATAAACATCTCCAAAAGTGGCTAAGAAATTTAGTATCACGATCGAGACAATAGTATTTGGCAAACCATGCAAGCGAACAATTTCACGAAAGAACAAATCAGCAATATCGCGGCATCCGTTTATGACAAGGAATAAAGTGTGCCATCTTAGAAAACCGATCCACAACAACAAAAATACTATCCCTCATACGTGTTCGTGGCAATCCCAAAACAAAGTCCATAGAAATATCCTCCCAAGGAACACTAGGAGCAGGAAGAGGCATATATAAACCATGTGGATTAAAGCGAGACTTAGCTTTTGACAAGTAGTGCGGCGTGCCACAAATCTCTCAACATCTCGGCATACGTGGCCAAAAGAAGTGTGCGGCAAGAACATCCTCCGTCTTCTTGACACCAAAGTGTCCCATCAATCCTCCTCCATCGCCTCCTGTAACAACAAAAGGCGACGAGCTATCTGGAATGCATAGTTTGTTAACAGACACAAATCCATCATTGAAGGCGAACTTGTTCCAAGTTCTACCATCTCTACAATTCGCAACACATCTTTAAATTGACATCATGCACATATTGTTCCTTAATAGTTTCCAATCCAAATATTTTGAAGTCAAGTTGAGATAACAAAGCATAGCAGTGACAAAGCATCGACAATAATATTATCTTTACCCTTTTGTGTTTGATAACATAAGGAAAGACTCAATAAATTCAACCCACTTTGCATGACGATTCAACTTAACTTGACTACGAATATGCTTCAAA
The DNA here is from genome assembly GCA_030063025.1 of Avena longiglumis. Classification (NCBI taxonomy): domain Eukaryota; kingdom Viridiplantae; phylum Streptophyta; class Magnoliopsida; order Poales; family Poaceae; genus Avena; species Avena longiglumis. The sequence goes on from CP125973.1 coordinate 318,298,715, forward strand.
GATTCATGATCGAATGAATAACAAACTCTTTAGGCCATAGATAATGTTGCCAAGTTTCTAGTGTAGAACCAGCATATAATTCTTTATCATAAGTAGAATATCTCGACTAGCCCCACTCAATTTCTCACTAAAATATGCAACAGGTTTTCCCTCTTGTAATAACACCCTCCCAAACCAATTCCACTAGCATCACATTCAAGCTCAAAGTCTTAGTAAAATCGGAAGTTGGAGTAAGGAGCATGTGTTAGCTTATCTTTTAATATGTGAAGGCCTGTTGTTGTGCATCGCCCCAAACAAAGGGCACATCCTTCTTGGTAAGCTCATTCAGCGGCGCAACAATTGATCCAAAGTCTTTGACAAAGCGCCTATAAAAACCAGCGAGGCCAAGAAAACTCCTCACTTGTGTGACCGTCTTGGGCTGCCAATTCTCAATAGTTTCAATCTTGGTGGATCCACTTCAATACCTGTGATGTAACAACATAGCCAAGCGCAACTCGATTGGTGCAAAAGGTGCACTTCTCAAGGTTACCAAACAAGCGTGCATCTCGTAAAGCATTAAAAACAACGTAAATGGTCCAAATGATCCTCTAAAGATTTGGTATAAATCAGAATATCATCAAAGTAGACTACCACAAAGCGTCCAATGAAAGCACGTAAAACTTCGTTCATTAATCTCATGAAAGTGCTAGGTGCATTAGTTAAACCAAGCGGCATTACTAACCACTCATATAAACCGAACTTAGTTTTAAATCTTTTCCATTCATCTCCTAATTTCATACGAATCTGGGTGGTAACCACTACGCAAATCAACTTTAGAAAACATGGTAGAGCCACTCAATTCATCAAGCATGTCATCTAAACGTGGAATAGGATGGCGATATCGAATAGTAATATTATTGATAGATCTACAATCAGTACACATCGCGAAGAACCATCTTTCTTAGGTACCAAAATAATAGGAACAGCACAAGGGCTAAGGGACTCACGAATATGATCTCTGTCGAGTAGTTCCTGAATTTGGCGTTGTATCTCCTTTGTCTCCTCTGGATTGGTTCTATATGGCGCGCGGTTGGGCAACGTGGCACCTGGAATTAGATCAATTTGATGCTCAATTCCTCTAATAGGAGGTAGTCACGGTGGCAACTCGGTGAAAAACGTCCTCATATTCACGCAAAAGGTTAGCAACGGGTGGCAAAGAAGGGCATATCCTCAAATGAAAACAAAACCTCTTTGCAGACAATTGCATAACATGGAGTATTGTTTACATCTAGTTGACAATATCAATTTTATTTGCAAGCATACATGGACTCTTCAAGCAATTTGTAGCATGTAGAATCAGTTAGTGTTCTTTGGTGGTATAAAATCTGACAACAATCGATTCTCACTTTTATTTTTCTCCTCGGTTTTAGCTCTACTAGCTCTAGCAAGATCATCTTTTAAAATTTGTTAGGAGTCATAGGTTTTAGACCAATTTTCTTTCCATTATGCATAAGAGAATAGTGATTAGTTTTACCATTATGAGCAGATTCTCTATCAAATTGCCATGGTCTACCAAGTAACAAAGAACAAGCTTGCATAGGTACAACATCACAATCAACAAAATCGAATATGTACCAATAGTAAAATGCGCAGCGTCCGTTCTTGCTACCTTGATCTTGCGAGAACTCTCAAACCATTGGATGTAATATGAATGTGGTATTTGTCTTGTTGGGCAAGCTTCTCTACCATGTCAACAACGGCGATTATTACAACTCCCTCCATCGATGATGATCCGTATAGCTCTTTCCTTGACAACACCACGTGTTTGGAGCAGGTTGTGGCGTTGATCTTGCTCAGATTTGCTCAATTGCGGAATCAACACCGTTGTGTAATTAAGCTCTTGTATTGATCGGTAGCTTGACTCTTACCTCGGGCTCTTCATCATCGGAATTGTCTCCATCTCGGCGAAATAAGGGCTAGTGTATCTTCATCAAAGTCACTTTCATTGAATCGTATTGACCATCTTGGCGCACCATCATCACCGTTGTGTTGTGCCACATCTCTCAATATGACCAAAATCGGCACTTGCGGCATTGTATATCCTTTGTCTTACCGTGGAAGCCATAGAAGATGCACTCTGACGAGCATTGGATGATGGTGGAGAAGCATTGGAAATCTTGTGGTGGCCTTGGATGTGGTAGTAGTGGAGGCGAATCACGAGGCGGCGATTGTCGGGATGTCAAGTGGATGTGCGACCTGCGAAATTATTAGTCCTCCTCCATGGTGTTTGGCGATCACACTTCACGTTCGACTTTGCAAGCAAGATGAAACAAGCAGTGATAGAATTATATTCCTTATAATCTAATATGTCTGAATGTCCTTGTTTAATCCACCAAAAGCGTGCAAGCATTTGTTCATTAGATTCAACAAGACCACACCTAACCATCCCGTTTGCAATTCTGATAATACTCTTCTACGAATTTTTCCTTGCTCTAAGCGTGTCGATTCTTTAGTAAATCACGTTGATAAGTGGGAGGTACAAAGCGAACACGCATAGCAGTTTTAAAAGCGGTCAAGTACTAGGAATAGTAGTAGGATTTAAGCGACAATACTCGACCACCAAAGGGAAGCAAATTTAGTAAATTCACATGTAGCACTAACACGCATATTCTCGGGATATTTTAAGCGGGCAAAGCGTTGTTCTACTTCCATCTCCCATGTAAGATATGCATCGATTATATTTACCCTCAAAAGATGGAATATTTAATTTAAGCTTTGCAACATGATCATCATCACGTACCGGTGGGCGAGCGTTGCGGTAGTAATGTCGGGGACGACCAGCAGGTACCTGTGGAGGTTGTTCAACCTCCTCTTCAAACATATCGTCGTCGTCGAAATTCGTTGTAGTACCGTAAATACATCCCCAATGTCCTTGCGGCATGGCAAATCACGAGCGTCGATCGCGGTGATGGCCTAGAAGTCTTGGCAATAAACCAGTGATCAGGCCGTGATCGGAATGCGCCGTCATCATGTGTGGGTCTTGGTGCGGGTGCGCAATCGGTTGAAGTTCCTTGAACGAGCGTCAAGCTTGGCGTTGAAGGATTTCTCTAGTCCATCGATCTTGTCCACGGCGTTGGTGAGCTTGGTGTCAAACTTCCGTAGCGTATCCACGTCTTGTTGTGACCGACCAAAACGCGGAGAAGTGTGCATGTAGTTCTTCGTTCGTCATTGTGGCGGGGTCATGAAGTATCTGTCATGGTTAGTCCGTAAAAAGCGGTATATAAATGCGGAAATATGGTGGAAATCACGCGTAATCCGTCAAGCAATATACAAAGCTCTTACAAGTTCTTACCAAGCGGCGGAAAAGGCGATGTGCAACCACGAGGATCGGTGGGTCGGAAGATTGAACCAAGCGATAACCGAGTCGAAACACCGCGTGGAGAGTATCGTGGAGCTCGGGAAGGCTTAGCAAAGGGGTTAGCAATTATCAAAGCAATGCGAAAGTTGAAAGAATACTCAACGGCAGTCTGTGCTGGTCCTAGGCTGAACCGTACTAGAGGCTTGAGCCTAGATCACCAGCGATGTCACGACCGCGACACAACAACCTTTGTATGATGATATGGCACCTGAAAGCGAAGAGAGGTGAAAAATCACTATGATGGCGAGTGTCTAGAATTGATCTCGGGGTCTAAAATAGGTTAGCCCCAAAAAATTTTGAAATTTTTATTTTGCTCGAAGCCTTGACGCCAAAAAATATTGCTATAACGCCGATGGAGAAAAGTGATCCCGGGGTGAAAAATAGTATAGCCGGAAAAAAAAAAAAAATTGGCGGTTCGAGACTTTTTTTGCTCTCCTCTGGACTTCTGACAGGACTCTTAGCGCGACACGGACTTTATTGGTTTCTGAAATAACAAAGAAGGAAAGTCAAAAGAAATAACTAGGAAACAGTAACTCTACTCGGACTCGTACCGCGGCAGGAAAACTGATCGGATCTGTGTCGCGGTAGGAAGGCGGTGGCGGAGTATTAGGGTTTATGGTGGCGGCGGAATATGGTGGAGGAATATAGTGGCGGTGATCGGTGAGTGTGGCGGTGACTAGTATGATCAGAACTCGAAACTCTAAGGGACGAGACACTAAGACCAGCAACTCGACGCGACGATGTAGACACAAATTCAACAATGCAAAAACTAAAAAGATAATGCGAGGCGTAGATTGGTTATGGGATGGATCTAAACTCTAAGCGAGTTTTGGCTTTTTAAGTGGGTTATAGGTAAAACAGATCTAATCTATGAAAAGCGGTAAAATCTCACCGAAAACAACTGAAATCGATACCACTTGATAGGGCAAAGGTGTCCGATCTTTCAATGAGATGGCGATATTCGATTTGGTGGAGTTCGGGCTTGCGATCACTACTGCGTGCGAAACACGGCGCCAATGCAATCGCTAGGCCAATCTCACGGAGGTTCTTGATCCTGCGTGAACACGATCGGCTGACCGGTGAGGGTCTTAATTCCTACGAAATCGAGAACAAGTAAGAACCAATATTGCAATCAAGATATTGCGGATTAAGAGGAAAGCTTTATTGAAGAGGTGGGATCACGAATAGGTGCAGTACAAGAGGCCTCTGTGGCCTTTCGAGCCTTGGCGAAGTTGCGACTATGGCTAACAATGTCTAAACAAAATCCGAGTCTAGAGGTTCGGCTATGGGGCGTATTTAAAAGGTGGGGTTTCGGATAGCCATGGAAGTGGTGGCGAATCCAACCCTAAAGTCCTTTTCCTCAAATCTGGACTCTAAAAGTGGCTAATTAAAATCCTGAAAATTACATGGGCTGGCCCAAAATAAAAGGTGTCATGACACCATATTAAGCTATGGACGAATTCGTAAGTATTGATCTTGAATATTTCGTCCAAGCCTTCTTTCTTCATTATGGTGGCCTCAAAGTTCGAAATCTTCATTTGTGGCCTTCTCTTGGATCATCACATGCTTCTTGCCATCTCCATGCATGGCCATGCTACAATGCTTGTCCTCTCATCCATGCTTGGTCCATCATTCCTAAGAGTAAGAAATATATCTGATTTAGGCGACATCATATTCTCATGTATGTGAGGAATAGTTCCAAGCGAAAGTACCTTATAGTTAAGTTGTTTGTACGAGATCTTGTGATGGGTCCTTGTATGTGTGTTCTTGTAGGTACAATGGTTGTATCAATAGTAGGGATTGTTGGAGATATGCCTAGAGGCAATAATAAATGTAGTTATTATTATATCTTTGTGTTTATGATAAATGTTTACATTCATGCTATAATAGTATTAACAAGGAAACCATTAATACTTGTGTGATTTGTAAACTTAATTTGAAGTCCCTAGTATAGCCTCTATACTTCACTAGCTTGTTGGTTGATTAATGATTGTGGTTTCCTATCATGAACATTGAGATGTTATCAACAACAAGATCATATCGTTAGGAGAATGATATGGTGGACATACTCCTATAGATAAGCGTAGCATAAAGATCAAGTCATTTCAATAGTTCAATTGCTATATGCTTTACGATACATAGTAACCTAATTCCTTCGACCATGAGATCATGCATATCACCTTTCTGGGATGGATGCTTTGATGACATCAAACACCACACCGTAAGCGGGTGGCTATAAAGGTGGCATTAAGTGTTGGAAAGTATTGGTTGAAACACATGGATCAAGAGTGGGATTTGTCCATCCACATGACGGATAGATATACTCTGGCCCTCTCGGTGGAATGTCATCCAATTAGCTTGCAAGCATGTGACTTGGTCACAAGGGATCACATATCAGGGAGCGAGAAAGAGTACTTATCGGTAACAAGGTTGAACTAGGTATGCGAGAGATCAAGCGATCATAACCTCGGATAAGTAACATATCGTGAGACAAAGGAAATTGGTATCGTATGTAAGTGGTTCATTCGATCAAAGTAATGTGAGAAATATGTAGGGAGCCATATGGATTTCAGTTCCTCTATTGGTTATTGTTCGAGAAGTGTCTCGATCATGTCCGCATAATTCACGAACCGTAGAGACACACTTAAGGATTGACGTTGTTTGAGTAGTTATGGTATTATGAGAAAGAGGAATGTTGTTCGGAGGTCTCGGATGGGATCCGGATATCACGAGGTGATCCGGAATGGTCAGGAGAATAAGATTCATATAAGGAAAGTCCGTTTGAGTTAGGGAATGATTAGGTGTTTTCATCGGGAATGTTCTAGAAGGTTGGATTGTCAAGCACTCAGGGGGAGGGTACATGAATGTGTCATTACTTATTGGAATGATTGCATCATGTACTAAGTGTTCTTGTCCCAAATAAAGGATTAAATTGAATCCTAAAGCAGAAAAGTCAAATGTCGATTTGAAAGTCAAGCGCCAAAACAAGCGTGGGAAACAAGCAAGAGGAGTTGGAACCAACTTTGGAGGAGGAGTTGGACTCCTCCAGGCGGCAACCCTAGGCCGAGTTGAGGAGGACTCCTCCCTCCCTGGCGCCAAGACCCCCTCCCATAAAAGGAGGCAGGGCTCCTCCTAGAGACACAAGTTTCACCTCTAGATCTCCGGTTTAGAGCCGTTTTGGTTTAGAGCTTCTAATTGCTTTAGCCGGTTTTAGAGCCTTCTAATTGGTTTAGAGCCTTCTAATTGGTGTGTCTAATTACTAGACCACTAATAGCCTCTCTCATAAGCTCCACCATACTACTTGAAGCAAGGCGAAGCCTGGGATCTCCCTCTCTACTTAGGTACCACGCCGTTGTCTTCTTAGGAATCGCGAGGAGTGCTACAACCTCCATTTTCTTTGGAACAAGGAGAGGAAGGTCTTCGTCAGTACCGAGCGTGTGACCCATTGAGGCTACTTGGGAGCGATGGCCTGGGAAGGATCGTCTACACGATCTTGAGATCGGAAGAATGCGACTACATCACCCACGAGAATCGCTCTCGTTAAACACTTTGGAATCTTCGAGGGTAAGTTATTCCATCGACTCGTTGCTACAATCTAGTAGATAGATCTTGGCTTGTTTGTTTGTATGCGATAGAAATTTTTGTTTTCCATGCTACGAACCCCTACGATTAGTATCGAGCCGTGTCTATATGTAGATCTGTTGCGAGTAGAACACAATGGTCATTGTGGGCGTTGATGCTTTATTGTAGATTGCTTTTGTGTACTTTGCATCTTGCGGTATGTTGGGATGAAGCGGGGCTAACCTTACATGACATCGTTCATGAGACTTCCTCCACGCTTGACATGCAACTTGTATTGCATAAGTGGCTTTATGGTGCTGTTTCTCCTAGCATAGTTAAGATCCAATTTACAACGGGTAATCAACAATGCTAGTATCAATGTTGTGGTTCTTGTTCGTAAGTTAGAGCGACACTTATTGAAAGCCCCAAACCACGTAAAATATGCAAAGAAAGTAGGCGTCTAACTTTGTTTTGCAGGGGTGTCGATGATGTGATATGGCCATGATTGTGATTATATTTGATGTATGCAATGTTCCTTATTGTAAGTCGACAGCAGAAACCATATGGTTGTCTTTAATTTATGTTAAGACCAGCGTGTCTATTCAAAGTAGTTGTAATAGTTGAAGCGGTGGGCGACAACCATGGAAGCGTCATTGACCTTGATGCAATGCGGTGATGATGGAGATCATGTTCGTGCTTGAAGATGGAGATCGGAGGCACAAACAAGAACCATATCATATCACATATATATTGAATTGCATGTGATGTTAATCCTTTATGCATCTTGTATTGCTTAGTAGACGGCGGTAGCATTATAAGATGATCCCTCATGCACATCAATTTCAAATCATAAAGTGTTCACCCTTAGTTAGCACCGTTGCTAAAGCTTGTTGTTTGAGCACCACGTGATGATCGGGTGTGCTAGATTACGCAAGTGTATACAACGTGAGCAAGCCATTTGCTCATGCGAAACTAAGGTTTGATCTTGTGAGCCTAGCATGTATACGAGACATGGTCTCGGAACACGGATCACCGAAGGTAAAGCATGAATCATATAGTAGATGTGATGAACATGCCGATTGTTAGCCATTGAAACTATGTCAACTCTCGTGATGATCGGTGTTGATATGGTGGATTTGGTTCGTGTGATCACTAAAACAATGTGAGGATATTGTTTTGGTGGGAGTTCACCTAGTTTAATTTCATTAATTAATTTGAACTCAATTTGTCATAAACTTAGTCTAAACTATTGCAAATATGTTGTAGATCAATGGCCCTACCATCAATTTTAATGCGTTCCTAGAGAAAGAAAAGTTGAAAAACAATGGAAGCAACTTGCGGATTGGTTCGCAATTTGAGATTGTCCTCACGGTGGTAATTTGACCTATGTCTTTGGATGCCATTGGGTGACCCACTGACCAATGCTTCCGATGAAGTAAAGAATGTTTACCTTGCTCGGAAGAATCGGTACTCCATAGTTCGGTGTGCTATCTTGTATGGTTTAGAATCGGAGCTTGAGAAAAGGTTTGAAGAGTCGGACCCATATGATATTGTCGAGGATCTCAAATTGATTTTTGAGACTCATGCGGCAATTGAAAGCTATGAGGCTTACGAAAAGTTCTTTAAGCGCAAGATGGAAGAGGAAGCTCCGTCGGTGAGCATGTGCTTAAGATGTCGGGCACGCAAACAAACTTCAAAGCTTGGGTATAGTGATTCCTAATGCTTTGAGGATTTACCGTGTCCTCAATCACTACCACCAAGTTACAAGAACTTTGTGATGAACTACAACATGCGAACATGAACAAGGCGTTGCGAACTCTTTGCCATGTTGAAATCTGCGAAGTGGAGATCAAGAAAGAGCACCAAGTGTTGTTGGTCAATAAGACCACCAAATTCAAGAAAGGCAAGTCTAAGCAAAGGGACACTTCAAGAAGGGTGGTAAGAAAGCTACCACGCCGAAGAAGACCGGGCTGGACCTAAGCACGATCTTGAGTGCTTTATGCAAGGAGAAGGTCCTTTGGGCGGAATTGCCCAAAGTACTTGGCGGATTTGAAGAGCGGCAGCGTCAAGAAGAAAGGTATATCTTATATACATGTTATTGATGTGTATCTCACTAGTACTCGTAGTAGTGCTGGGTATTTGATCTTGGTTGGTTGCTCATATTTGTAACTCGAAGCGGTCTTTGCGAATAAGCGGAAGCTAGCGAAGAGCGAGGTGACGATGCGGCGTGGAAGCGGATCAAGGTTGATGTGATCGATCGGCACGCTACCTTCATCTACCATCGAGATTAGTTTTATACTTAAATAATTGTTATTTGGTGCTGCGTTGAGCATGAACATTATATCGGGATCTTGTTTATTGCGAGAAGGTTACTTGTTTAAATCGAGAATAATGGTTGTTCTATTTATATGAGTAATATGTTTTATGCACATGCACCTTTGATAGATGGTCTATTCTTATTGAATCTCGATAGTGGAAATACACATATCAACATTGAGGCTAAGCGTTTGAAATCAGCGATAATTCGACCTATATGTAGCCTTTGTCTTGGTCACATCGAATTGAAACGTATGAAGAAACTCCATTCGATGGACTTCTTGAATCACTTGATTTTGAATCACTTGAAAGATGAAGCATGTCGATGGGTAAAATGACTAAGACTCCATTTTACGGTATGATGGGCGAGCTACGGACTTATTGGAAATCATACATACCGATGTGTGTGGTCCAATGAGTGTAGCATCATGTGGTTATCGTTATGTTCTTACCTTCACGGATGACTTGAGTAGATATGGGTATATCTATTTTATGAAACATAAGTCGAAACTTTCGAGAAGTTTAAGGAGTTTCAAAGTGAGGTAGAGAATCAACGTAACAAGAAGATTAAATTTCTACGTTACGATCGTGGAGGTGAATATCTAAATTACGAGTTTGGCGAGCATTTAAAGAAGTGCGGAATACTTTCACAATTGACATGGGAACACCACGTAATGGTGTGTCGAGCGTCGTGTCGAACTCTCTTAGATATGGTTCGTTCTATGATGTCACTTACAGATTTACCGCTATCATTTTGGGGTTATGCATTAGAAACAGCCGCATTCACTTTAAATAGGGCACCGTCTAAATCCGTTGAAACGACACCGTATGAATTATGGTTTGGGAAGAAACCTAAATTGTCGTTCCTTAAAGTTTGGTGATGTGGACATCCCTACTATTGATACAACCGTTGTACCTACAGCAACACACATACAAGGACCCATCACAAGATCTCGTGCCAAACAACTTAACTATCAGGTACTTTCGTTTCTTGGAACTATTCCTTACATACATGAGAATATGATGCTGCCTAAGTCAGATACATTTCTTACTCTTAGGAATGATGGACCAAGCATGGATGAGAGGGACAAGCATTGGAGCATGGCCATGCATGGAGATGGCAGCAAGCATGTGATGATCCAAGAAGGCCACGGATGAAGATTTGAACTTTGAGGCCACCATAATGGAGAAAGAAGGCTTGGACGAAATATTCAAGATCAATACTTTACGAATTCGTCCATAGCATAATATGGTCTTGCGACACCTTTATTTTGGGCCAGGCCCATGTAATTTTCATGAGTTTTAGTTAGCCACTTTTTAGAGTCCGTATTTGAGGAAAAGGACTTTTAGGGTTGGATTCGCCACCACTTCCTTGGCTGGCGAAACCCTGCCTACCTTCGCCATCGCCCATAGCCGAACCTTTAGATTCGGATTTTGTTTAGACATTAAGTTAGCCATAGTCGCAACCGCCAAGGCTCGGCGTCATGAGGCCTCTTGTACTTCGCACCTATTCGGGATCCCACCTCTTTCAATAAAGCTTTCCTCTTAATCCAATATCTTGATTGCAATATTGGTTCTTACTTGTTCTCGATTTGGTAGGAATTAAGACCCTCATTGGTCGGTGATCGTGTTCACGAGGATCGGTAACCTCCGGAGATTGGCCTAGCGATTGCATTGGCGCTCGTGCTGCCGCGTGTAGTCGGATCGTCAAGCCCGAACTCCACCAAATCGATTATCGCCATCTCATCGAAAGATCGGACACCTTTGCCCTATCAAGTGGTATCAGATTTCAGGTTGCTCGGTGAGATTTTACTGTTTTCGTAGATTAGATCTGTTTTTACCTATAACCCACGAAAAAGCCAAAAACACAGTTAGCGTTTAGATCCATGCCATAACCAATCTACGCCTCGCATTATCTTTTCAGTTTTTGCATTGTTGAACTTGTGTCTACATCGTCGCGTCGAGTTGCTGGTCTTAGTGTCTCGTCCCTTAGAGTTTCGAGTTCTGATCATACTAGTCACCACCACACTCGCCGATCACCGCGCCATATACCACGCCACCATATTCCGCCATATACCTGCCACCATATTCGCGCCATATACCACGCCACCATAAAACCCTAATACTCGCCACCACCTTCCTCCGCGACACGATCCGATCGGTTTTACTGGTGAGTGCAGTCAAAGTAAATTCTTGTTTCCTCGTTATTTCTTTTGACTTTCCTTCTTTCTTTGTTTAGTGTTCGGCTAAAGTCCGTGTCGAGCTAAGAGTCGGTCGTAAGTCGGAAGAGCAAAAAAAAAAAAAAAAAATGCGGAACCGCCTCCAAAAAATTTTCGGCTATACTATTTTTCGACCAGGATCACTTTTCTCCATCGGTAGTTATAGCGATATTTTTGGCGTCTGCGCTTTCGAGCAAAATAAAAATTTCGAAAAAAATTTTGGGGCTAACCTCTTTTAGACCCGTAGATCGATTCTAGACACTCGCCATCATAGTGATTTTACGCATCTCGGATCGCTTTTGGTGCTATATCATCATCTGATGCTTGTTGTGTCGGCGTCGTGACATCGTTGTTGATCTAGGCTCGCGTCTCTAATGCGGTCTAGCCTAGGACCAGCCTGATGCCGTCGTTGAGCATTCTTTCAACTTTTGCATTCTTGTTTTGATAATTCTTGACCCCTTTGCTAAGCCTTCCCGAGCTCCACGGATACTCTCACGTGCGGTGTTTGACTCACGGTAATCGCTTGGTTCAATCTCTGGACCTTGATCCTCGTGGTTGCACATCGCCTTTTCCTGCTGTTTGGTAAGAACTTGTAAGAGCCGTATTGCTTGACGGATTACGCGTGACTTCCACCATATTCTGTAGTATATACATGCTTTTTAAGGACTAACCATGACAGATACTCAGCGGAACCACGCCACCATGACGAAGAACTACATGCCCACTTCTCCGCTCACAGGTCGATCCGAAGGCGTGGACACGCGCCTAGGGAGTTTGACACCAAGCTCACCGCCGTGGACAAGATCGATGGACTCGAGAAATCCTTCAACGCCAAGCAGCGTTCGGTTCAAGGAGCTTGAACCGATTGCCCGCACCCGGCACCCACATGGTGCCGACGCATTCGATCACGGCTCGGGAATGCTGATGCCGCCGCACCGGCGCTCCTGCTGCGAGCGTTCCTCGGACTTCCGTGGGCTGCTGCGACATTGGGGACGAGCGGCGGGTACTACTACGACCGACGGCGGCGATCATTTGACGAGGAGGTTGAACAACCTCCCAGTACCGCTGGTCGTCCCCGACATTACTACCGCAACGCCGCCCACCGTGCGTCTTGATGATGATCATGTTGCAAAGCTTAAATTAAATATTCCATCTTTTGAGGGTAAATATAATCGATGCATATCTTACATGGGAGATGGAAGTAGAACAACGTTTGCATGCTTAAAATATCACGAGAATATGTGTTAGTCTTTGCTACATGTGAATTTACTAAATTTGCTTCCCTTTGGTGGTCGAGTATTGTCGTTTAAATCCTACTACTATTCCTAGTACTTGGACTGCTTTAAAAACTGCTATGCGTGTTCGTTTTGTACCTCCCACTTATCAACGTGATTTACTAAAGAATCTGACACGCTTAGAGCAAGGGAAAAATTCTGTAGAAGAGTATTATCGAATTGCAAGCGGGATGGTTAGGTGTGGTCTTGTAGAATCTAATGAACAAATGCTTGCACGTTTCTTTGGTGGATTAAACAAGGACATTGACATATTAGATTATAAGGAATATAATTCTATCACTCGTTTGTTTCATCTTGCTTGCAAAGTGAGCGTGAAGTGCAGGATCGCCAAACACCATGGAGGAGGACTAATAATTGCAGGTCGCACATCCACTTGGACATCCCGACAATCAGCGCCTCCTCGTGATTATTCCGGCTACTACCACATCCAAGGCCACCACAAGATTTCGTGCTCCTCCACCATCATCCAATGCTCCGCTCGTAGTGCATCTTCTATGGCTTCCACAGGTAAGACTAAGGATATACAATGCCGCAAGTCTTTGGGGTTTTGGTCATATTGAGACAGTGCACAACACGTGTGATGATGGTGCGAGAAGATGGTGAATACGATTCCGAGTGACTTGATGAAGATACACTAGCCCTTATTTACTTTCGAGATGGAGACAATTCATTGATGATGACGAGCCGGAGGTAATGGGGCTGAAGCTGTGATCAATACAAGAGTTTAATTACAGCGTGTGTTGAGTGTGCAATTGAGCAAATCGAGCAAGATCAACGCCACAACCTGTTCCAAACACGTGGTGTTGTCAAGGAAAGAGCTATACGGATCATCATTGATGGAGGAGTTGTAATAATCGGCGGTGTTGACATGGTAGAGAAGCTTGCGCTTCAACAAGACAACGCCCACATTCATACTACATCCAATGGTTTGAGAGTTCTCCAAGATCAAGGTAACAAGAACGGCAGCGTGCATTTTACTATTGGTACATATTCGATTTTGTTGATTGTGATGTTGTACCTATGCAAGCTTGTTCTTTGTTACTTGGTAGACCATGGCAATTTGATAGAGAATCTGTTCATAATGGCAAAACTAACCACTATTCTCTTATGCATGATGGAAAGAAAATTGGTCTAAAACCTATGACTCCGACAGATTTTAAAAGATGATCTTGCTAGAGCTAGTAGAGCTAAGCGAGGAGAAAAATAAAAGTGAGAATCAGTTATTCTTGCAGATTTTATACCACCAAAGAACACTAAATCGATTCTACACATGCTCGAAATTCGTTTGAAGAGTCCATGTATGCTTGCAAATAAAATTGATATTCTGAACTAGATGTAAACAATACTCAATGTTATGCAATTGTCTGCAAGAGGTTTTGTTTTCATTTGAGGATATGCCTCCTTCTTTGCCACCCGCTATTGCTAACCTTTTGCGAGAATATGAGGACGTATTTCATTGAGTTGCCACGGGACTACCTCCTATTAGAGGAATTGAGCATCAAATTGATCTAATTCCTGGTGCCACGTTGCCCAACCGCGCCATATAGAACCAATCCGGAGGAGAAAAGGAGATACAACGCCAAATTCAGAACTACTCGTGAGATCATATTCGTGAGTCCCTTAGCCCTTGTCTTTGTTCCTATTATTTTGGTGCCTAAGAAAGATGGTTCTTGGCGCATGTGTGCTTGATTGTAGAGCTATCAATAATATTACTATTCGATATCGTCATCCTATTCCACGTTTAGATGACATGCTTGATGAATTGAGTGGCTCTACCATGTTTTCTAAAGTTGATTTGCGTAGTGGTTACCACCAGTTCGTATGAAATTAGGAGATGAATGGAAACAGCATTTAAAACTAAGTTCGGTTTATATGAGTGGTTAGTAATGCCGTTTGGTTTAACTAATGCACCTAGCACTTTCATGAGATTAATGAGCGAAGTTTCGTGCTTTCATTGGACGTTTTGTGGTAGTCTACTTTGATGATATTACGATTTATAGCAAATCTTTAGAGGAACATTTGGACCATTTACGTCTGTTTTCAATGCTTTACGTGATGCACGCGTTTGTTTGGTAACCTTGAGAAGTGCACCTTTTGCACCAATCGAGTTGCGTTTCTTGGCTATGTTGTTACATCACGGTATTGAAGTGGATCCACCAAGATTGAAGCTATTGAGAATTGGCCAGCCCAAAGGCAGTCACACAAGTGAGGAGTTTTCTTGGCCTCTGGTTTTTATAGGCGCTTTGTCAAAGACTTTGGATCAATTGCCGCATTGAATGAGCTTACCAAGAAGGATGTGCCCTTTGTTTGGGCGATGCACAACAACAGGCCTTCGTCATATTGAAAGATAAGCTAACACATGCTCCTTACTACAACTTCGATTTTACTAAAACTTTTGAGCTTGAATGTGATGCTAGTGGAATTGGTTTGGGAGGGTGTTATTACAAGAGGAAAACACATTGCATATTTTAGTGAGAAATTGAGTGGGGCTAGTCTGAACTATTCTACTTATGATAAAGAATTATATCGTTGGTTCGGACATTAGAAACTTGGCAACATTATCTATGGCCTAAGGAATTTGTTATTCATTACGATCATGAATCTTTGAAGCATATTCGTAGTCAAGCTAAGTTGAATCGTCGTCATGCAAAGTGGGTTGAATTTATTGAGTCTTTTCCTTATGTTATCAAACAAAAGGGTAAAGATAATATTATTCTTGATGCTTTGTCACGCCGTTATGCTTTGTTATCTCAACTTGACTTCAAAATATTTGGATTGGAAACTATTAAAGAACAATATGTGCATGATCTTTGAATTTAAAGATGTGTTGCGAATTGTAGAAATGGTAGAACTTGGAACAAGTTCGTCTTCAATGATGGATTTGTGTTCGTGCTAACAAACTATGCATTCGAGATAGCTCTGTTAGTCTTTTGTTATTACGGAGGCGCATGGAGGAGGATTGATGGGACACTTTGGTGTCAAGAAGGCGGAGGATGTTCTTCTTGCACACTTCTTTTGGCCACGTGTCGTCGAGATGTTGAGAGATATGTGGCACACTGCACTACTTGTCAAAAAGCTAAGTCTCGCCTTAATCCACATGGTTTATATATGCCTCTTCCTGTTCCTAGTGTTCCTTGGGAGGATATTTCTATGGACTTTGTTTTGGGATTGCCACGAACACAGAAGGGGAGGGATAGTATTTTTGTTGTTGTGGATCGGTTCTCTAAGATGGCACACTTTATTCCTTGTCATAAAACGGATGATCTTGAACATATTGCTGATTTGTTCTTTCGTGAAATTGTTCGTTTGCATGGTGTGCCAAATACTATTGTCTCTGATCGTGATACTAAATTTCTTAGTCACTTTTGGAGATGTTTATGGGCTAAGTTGGGGACTAAATTGCTCTTTAGTACTACATGTCATCCCCAAGCGATGGTCAATGAAGTAGTAAATAGAACTTTGTCTACTATATTACGGGCTGTTTTAAAGAAGAACTTAAAATTGTGGGAAGAGTGTTTACCTCATATAGAATTTGCTTATAATCGTTCATTGCATTCTACCACAAAGATGTGCCCATTTGAGATTGTGTATGGTTTTGTTCCTCGTGCACCTATTGATTTATTGCCTTTACCTTCTTGATTGCAACATAATTTGGATGCTACACAATATTTGAAATGATATTAAACTTGCATAAGACTACTAAAGATAACATTGAACACATGAATGCTAAGTATAAACTTCTTTGGGGATAAAGGGAGAAAGCATGTTGTGTTTGATGTTGGCGATCTTGTTTGGTTACATTTGCGTAAAGATCGTTTTCTGATTTACAAGTCTAAGTTAATGCCACGTCTTCTTTGGTCCCTTTAAGGTGTTAGAAAGAATCAATGATAATGCATATAAACTTGAGTTGCTGCAGACTTTGGTGCAGTTAGTCCTACATTTAACATTGCAGATTTGAAGCCTTACTTTGGTGAGGAAGATGAGATTGCGTGGGGCGACTTCAATTCAAGAAGGGGAGCATGATGTGGACATCCCTACTATTGATACAACCGTTGTACCTACAGCAACACACATACAAGGACCCATCACAAGATCTCGTGCCAAACAACTTAACTATCAGGTACTTTCGTTTCTTGGAACTATTCCTTACATACATGAGAATATGATGCTGCCTAAGTCAGATACATTTCTTACTCTTAGGAATGATGGACCAAGCATGGATGAGAGGGACAAGCATTGGAGCATGGCCATGCATGGAGATGGCACAAGCATGTGATGATCCAAGAGAAGGCCACGGATGAAGATTTGAACTTTGAGGCCACCATAATGGAGAAAGAAGGCTTGGACGAAATATTCAAGATCAATACTTCTGAATTCGTCCATAGCATAATATGGTCTTTGACACCTTTATTTTGGGCGGCCCATGTAATTTTCATGAGTTTTAGTTAGCCACTTTTAGAGTCCGTATTTGAGGAAAAGGACTTTTAGGGTTGGATTCGCCACCACTTCCTTGGCTGGCGAAACCCCACCTTCGCCCTTAAATAGCCGAACCTTTAGATTCGGATTTTGTTTAGACATTAAGTTAGCCATAGTCGCAACTTCGAAGGCGTCATGAGAGGCCTCTTGTACTTCGCACCTATTCAGGATCCCACCTCTTTCAATAAAGCTTTCCTCTTAATCCGCAATATCTTGATTGCAATATTGGTTCTTACTTGTTCTCGATTTGGTAGGAATTAAGACCCTCGGTCGGTGATCGTGTTCACGCAGGATCGGTAACCTCCAGGAGATTGGCCTAGCGATTGCATTGGCGCTCGTGCTCGCACGTGTAGTCGGATCGTCAAGCCCGAACTCCACCAAATCGATTATCGCCATCTCATCGAAAGATCGGACACCTTTGCCCTATCATTTGGGGATGCGAAGCCTATGTAAAGAAGTTACAGCCGGACAAGCTTGAACCCAAAGCGGAAAAATGCGTCTTCATAGGATACCCGAAGGAAACTATTGGGTATACCTTCTATCATAGATCCGAAGGCAAAACATTCGTTGCTAAGAATGGATCCTTTCTAGAGAAGGAATTTCTCTCGAAAGAAGTGACTGGAAGGAAAGTAGAACTCGACGAGGTTGTCGAACCTTCTCTCGAAATTGCGAGTAGCGAAGACGGAAGAAGTTCTGTGGTGCCTGCACCAATTAGAGAGGAAGCTAATGATGATGATCATGAAACTTCGGTTGAAGTTGCTCTGAGCCTCGAGGTCAACGAGAACTCGTACCACTCCAGTTGGTATGATTCCATTATGAATGTCATGGTGGTGGACAACACCGATGACCCCGAGACATATGAGGAAGCGATGATGAGCCCGATTCCAATAAATGGCAAGAAGCCATGAAATCCGAGATTGGATCCATGTACGAAAACCAAGTATGGACTTTGGTGGACTTACTGGGATGGGAAGGTATCGAGAACAAATGGATTTTCAAGAAGAAAATAGATCTTGATGGTAATGTTACTGTCTATAAAGCTCGACTTGTCGCAAAAGGGTTTCGACAAATTCAAGGAGTTGACTACGATGAGACTTTCTCACGATGTGAAGCTAAAGTCTGTGAGGATTATGTTAGCAATTGCATATTATGATTATGAGATATGGCGGATGGATGTCAAAACGGCATTCCTCAATGGAGACATTGATGAAGAGTTGTATATGATGCAACCCAAAGGTTTTGTCGATCCTAAAGATGCTAACAAGGTATGCAAACTTCAACGGTCCATCTATGGATTGCGGGCATCGAAGTTGGAATCAACGTTTTGATAAGGTAATCAAAGTTTTGGTTTTATACAAACTTATGGAGAAGCTTGTATTTACAAGAAAGTGAGTGGGAGCTCAGTAGCATTCTTAATACTATATGTGGATGACATATTGTTGATTGGGAATGATGTAGACCTTCTTAATAGTGTCAAGGAATATTTGAATAATAGTTTTCAATGAAGGATCTTGGAAGCAGCTTACATATTAGGCATAAAGATTTATAGAGATAGATCAAAACGCCAAATATCATTGTCACAGAGTACATATTTGGACAAAGTTCTAAAGAGATTTGGAATGGAAGAAAGCAAGAAAGGGTTCTTGCCCATGTTGCTTATCGACCTTGAGTAAAACTCAAAGTCCGACATCGGCGAAGATAGAGAAAGGATGAGTAAGACTCCCTATGCCTCAGCCATAGGATCTCTAATGTATGCCATGCTATGTACTAGACCCGACATTGCATATCTTTGTTAGTTTAACTAGCAGATATCAAAGTGATCCAGAGTGGATCATTGGACGTGATCAAAAACATCCTTAAGTACTTGAGAAGAACTAAGGATATGGTTCTTTCTTATGGAGGTGATGAACAACTCGTTGTTAATGGTTACACCGATGCTAGTTGGAACACCGATCCAGATGATTCTAAATCACAATCCGGATACGTATTTATTTTGAATGGTGCAGCGATTGGAGGAGTGCAAAGCAAAGCGTTGTGGCGAGATCTTCAACTGAATCGGAATACATGGTTGCCGGAGGCTTCACAAGAAGCGATATGGATGAAAGAGTTCATTCTGAGCTGGGTGTGGTTCCAAGTGCGCTGGACCCAATGTCTATCTCTTGTGATAACATGGGCCATAGCCAATGCGCAAGAACCAAGGTCACACAAGAAGTGAAGCATATCAGCTGCGTTTTCACGCTATTCGAGAACATATCCGGGATGGGGATATAAAGATTTGCAAAGTACACAGATCCGAATGTGGCGGATCCGTTGACTAAACCTCTCCGAGGCAAAACATGACCAACACCAAACGCCATGGGTGTTGTATATTACCATGTAATCTAGATTATATGACTCTAGTGCAAGTGGGAGATGTTGGAGATATGCCCTAGAGGCAATAATAAATGTAGTTATTATTATATCTTTGTGTTTATGATAAATGTTTACATTCATGCTATAATAGTATTAACAAGGAAACCATTAATACTTGTGTGATTTGTAAACTTAATTTGAAGTCCCTAGTATAGCCTCTATACTTCACTAGCTTGTTGGTTGATTAATGATTGTGGTTTCCCTATCATGAACATTGAGATGTTATCAACAACAAGATCATATCGTTAGGAGAATGATATGGTGGACATACTCCTATAGATAAGCGTAGCATAAAGATCAAGTCATTTCAATAGTTCAATTGCTATATGCTTTACGATACATAGTAACCTAATTCCTTCGACCATGAGATCATGCATATCACCTTTACGGATGGATGCTTTGATGACATCAAACACCACACCGTGGCGGGTGGCTATAAAGGTGGCATTAAGTGTTCGGAAAGTATTGGTTGAAACACATGGATCAAGAGTGGGATTTGTCCATCCACATGACGGATAGATATACTCTGGGCCCTCTCGGTGGAATGTCATCCAATTAGCTTGCAAGCATGTGACTTGGTCACAAGGGATCTGATGTGGACATCCCTACTATTGATACAACCGTTGTACCTACAGCAACACACATACAAGGACCCATCACAAGATCTCGTGCCAAACAACTGAACTATCAGGTACTTTCGTTTCTTGGAACTATTCCTTACATACATGAGAATATGATGCTGCCTAAATCAGAAATGTTTCTTACTCTTAGGAATGATGGACCGAGCATGGATGAGAGGGACAAGCATTGGAGCATGGCCGTGCATGGTGATGGCAGCAAGCATGTGATGATCCAAGAGAAGGCCACGGATGAAGATTTCAGAACTTTGAGGCCACCATAATGAAGAAAGAAGGCTTGGACGAAATAGTCAAGATCAATACTTTACGAATTCGTCCATAGCATAATATGGTCTGCATGACACCTTTATTTTGGGCCAGCCCATGTAATTTTCATGATTTTAATTAGCCACTTTTAGAGTCCGTATTTGAGGGAAAAGGACTTTTAGGGTTGGATTCGCCACCACTTCCATGGCTGGCGAAACCCCCTTTTCGCCCTTAATCGCCCCATAGCCGAACCTTTAGACTCGGATTTTGTTTAGACATTAAGTTAGCCATAGTCAACTTCGCCAAGGCTCGAGAGGCCTCTTGTACCGCACCTATTCAGGATCCCACCTCTTTCAATAAAGCTTTCCTCTTAATCCGCAATATCTTGATTGCAATATTGGTTCTTACTTGTTCTCGATTTGGTAGGAATTAAGACCCTCATTGGTCGGTGATCGTGTTCACGCAGGATCGGTAACCTCCGGAGATTGGCCTAGCGATTGCATTGGCGCCGTGCTTTCGCACGTGTAGTCGGATCGTCAAGCCCGAACTCCACCAAATCGATTATCGCCATCTCATCGAAAGATCGGACACCTTTGCCCTATCAAGTGGTATCGATTTCGGTTGCTCGGTGAGATTTTACTGTTTTCGAGATTAGATCTGTTTTTACCTATAACCCACGAAAAAGCCAAAAACATGGTTAGAGTTTAGATCCATCCCATAACCAATCTCGCCTCGCATTATCTTTTCAGTTTTGCATTGTTGAATTTGTGTACATCGTCGTCGAGTTCTTTGGTCTTAGTGTCTCGTCCCTTAGAGTTTCGAGTTCGATCATACTAGTCACCACCACTCGCCGATCACCGCCGCCATATACCACCACCATATTCGCGCCATATACCCCGCCACCATAAAACCCTAATACTCCGCCACCGCCTTCCTCTGGCGACACATCCGATCGGTTTTTACGGTAGTGCAGTCAGTAGAGTTACTGTTTCCTCGTTATTTCTTTTGACTTTCCTTCTTTCTTTGTTTCCGTGTTCACTAAAGTCCGTGTCGAGCTAAGAGTCGTCGTAAGTCCGGAAGGAGAGAAAAAAAAAAAAAAGTCCGAACCGCCTCCAAAAATTTTACGGCTATACTATTTTTCGACCCGGGGATCACTTTTCTCCATCGGCCGTTATAGCGATATTTTTTGGCGCTGCGCTTTCGAGCAAAATAAAAATTTCGAAAAAATTTTGGGGCTAACCTCGTTTAGACCCGTAGATCGATTCTAGACACTCGCCATCATAGTGATTTTACGCATCTCGGATCGCTTTGGTGCTATATATCATACATGCTTGTTGTGTCGGTCGTGACATCGTTGGTGATCTAGGCTCGCGTCTCTAGTGCGGTCTAGCCTAGGACCAAGATACCGTCGTTGAGCATTCTTTCAACTTTTGCATTCTGTTTTGATAATTCTTGACCCTTTGCTAAGCCTTCCCAGGCTCCACAGATACTCTCCACGTGCGGTGTTTCGACTCCGGTACTCGCTTGGTTCAATCTCGGACCCTTGATCCTCGTGGTTGCACATCGCCTTTTCTGCTTTGGTAAGAACTTGTAAGAGCCAGATATTGCTTGACGGATTACGCGTGACTTCCACCATATTCACCGTAGTATATACCGTGCTTTTTAGGACTAACCATGACAGATACTTGCGAACCACGCCACCATGACGAAGAACTACATGCCCACTTCTCCGCTCACAGTCGGTCATGAAGACGTGGACACGCCTAGGGAGTTTGACACCAAGCTCACCAACGCCGTGGACAAGATCGATGGACTCGAAATCCTTCAACGCCAAGCTTGGCGTTCGGTTCAAGGAGCTTCGAACCGATTGCCCGCGACCGGCACCCACATGGTGCACGACGCATTCGATCACGGCTCGGATGCTGATGCAGTGCCGCCAAACAGACTCTCGACGGTAGCGTTCCTCGAGACTTCCGTGGTCCTGCTGCGACATTGGGACAGACGACGGTACTACTACGACCGACGACGACGATCTGTTTGGCGAGGAGGTTGAACAACCTCCGGTACTGCTGGTCGTCCCGACATTACTACCGCAACGCCGCCCACCGATGCGTAATGATGATGATCATGTTGCAAAGCTTAAATTAAATATTCCATCTTTTGAGGGTAAATATAATCGATGCATATCTTACATGGGAGATGGAAGTAGAACAACGTTTTGCATGCTTAAAATATCACGAGAATATGCGTGTTAGTCTTTACATGTGAATTTACTAAATTTGCTTCACTTTGGTGGTATGAGTATTGTCGTTTAAATCCTACTACTATTCCTAGTACTTGGACTGCTTTAAAAACTGCTATGCGTGTTCGTTTTGTACCTCCCACTTATCAACGTGATTTACTAAAGAATCTGACACGCTTAGAGCAAGGGAAAAATTCAGAAGAGTATTATCGGGAATTGCAAACGGGATGGTTAGGTGTGGTCTTGTAGAATCTAATGAACAAATGCTTGCACGCTTTTGGTGGATTAAACAAGGACATTCAGCACATATTAGATTATAAGGAATATAATTCTATCACTCGTTTGTTTCATCTTGCTTGCAAAGCTGAACGTGAAGTCGAGGATCGCCAAACACCATGGAGGAGGACTAATAATTGCAGTCGCACATCCACTTGGACATCCCGACAATCAGCCTCCTCGTGATTCGCCTCCACTACTACCACATCCAAGGCCACCACAAGATTTCCAATGCTTCTCCACCATCATCCAATGCTCCTCGTAGTGCATCTTCTATGGCTTCCACGGGTAAGACTAAGGATATACAATGCCGCAAGTCTTTGGGGTTTTGGTCATATTGAGAGAAGTGCACAACACAACGTGTGATGATGGTGCGAGAAGATGGTGAATACGATTCCGAGTGACTTGATGACGATACACTAGCCCTTATTTCGCTCGAGATGGAGACAATTACATGATGATGACGAGCCGGAGGTAATGGGAGCTGAAGCCTTGATCAATACAAGAGTTTAATTACACAACGTGTGTTGAGTGTGCAATTGAGCAAATGAGCAAGATCAACGCCACAACTTCCAAACACGTGGTGTTGTCAAGGAAAGAGCTATACGGATCATCATTGATGGAGGAGTTGTAATAATCGGGTGTTGACATGGTAGAGAAGCTTGCGCTTCCAACAAGACAACGCCCACATTCATACTACATCCAATGGTTTGAGAGTTCTCAAGATCAAGGTAACAAGAACGATGCAGCGTGCATTTTACTATTGGTACATATTCGATTTTGTTGATTGTGATGTTGTACCTATGCAAGCTTGTTCTTTGTTACTTGGTAGACCATGGCAATTTGATAGAGAATCTGTTCATAATGGCAAAACCACTATTCTCTTATGCATGATGGAAAGAAAATTGGTCTAAAACCTATGACTCAACAGATTTTAAAAGATGATCTTGCTAGAGCTAGTAGAGCTAAAGCGAGGAGAAAAATAAAAGTGAGAATCAGATTGTTGCTGCAGATTTTATACCACCAAAGAACACTAAATCTGATTCTACACATGCTCGAAATTCGTTTGAAGAGTCCATGTATGCTTGCAAATAAAATTGATATTTGAACTAGATGTAAACAATACTCAATGTTATGCAATTGTATGCAAAGAGGTTTTGTTTTCATTTGAGGATATGCCTCCTTCTTTGCCACCCGCTATTGCTAACCTTTGCGGGAATATGAGGACGTATTTCCCATTGAGTTGCCACCAGACTACCTCCTATTAGAGGAATTGAGCATCAAATTGATCTAATTCCTGGTGCCACGTTGCCCAACCGCGCCATATAGAACCAATCCAGAGGAGACAAAGGAGATACAACGCCAAATTCGAACTACTCGGCAGAGATCATATTCGTGAGTCCCTTAGCCCTTGTCTGTTCCTATTATTTTGGTGCCTAAGAAAGATGGTTCTTCGCATGTGTCTTGATTGTAGAGCTATCAATAATATTACTATTCGATATCGTCATCCTATTCCACGTTTAGATGACATGCTTGATGAATTGAGTGGCTCTACCATGTTTTCTAAAGTTGATTTGCGTAGTGGTTACCACCAGTTCGTATGAAATTAGGAGATGAATGGAAAACAGCATTTAAAACTAAGTTCGGTTTATATGAGTGGTTAGTAATGCCGTTTGGTTTAACTAATGCACCTAGCACTTTCATGAGATTAATGAACGAAGTTTTACGTGCTTTCATTGGACGTTTTGTAGTCTATTTTGATGATATTCTGATTTATAGCAAATCTTTAGAGGAACATTTGGACCATTTACGTTGCTTTTCAATGCTTTACGTGATGCACGTTTGTTTGGTAACCTTGAGAAGTGCACCTTTTGCACCAATCGAGTTGCGTTCTTGGCTATGTTGTTACATCACGGTATTGAAGTGGATCCAGCCAAGATTGAAGCTATTGAGAATTGGCGCAGCCAAGACAGTCACACAAGTGAGGAGTTTTCTTGGCCTCATTTGGTTTTATAGGCGCTTTGTCAAAGACTTTGGATCAATTGTCAGCGTTGAATGAGCTTACCAAGAAGGATGTGCCCTTTGTTTGGGGCGATGCACAACAACAGCCTTCGTCATATTGAAAGATAAGCTAACACATGCTCCCTTACTACAACTTCCGATTTTACTAAGACTTTTGAGCTTGAATGTGATGCTAGTGGAATTGGTTTGGGAGGGTGTTATTACAAGAGGGAAAACATTGCATATTTTAGTGAGAAATTGAGTGGGGCTAGTCTGAACTATTCTACTTATGATAAAGAATTATATCGTTGGTTCGGACATTAGAAACTTGGCAACATTATCTATGGCCTAAGGAATTTGTTATTCATTCGATCATGAATCTTTGAAGCATATTCGTAGTCAAGCTAAGTTGAATCGTCGTCATGCAAAGTGGGTTGAATTTATTGAGTCTTTCCTTATGTTATCAAACACAAAAGGGTAAAGATAATATTATTCTTGATGCTTTGTCACGCCGTTATGCTTTGTTATCTCAACTTGACTTCAAAATATTTGGATTGGAAACTATTAAGGAACAATATGTGCATGATGCTGAATTTAAAGATGTGTTGCGAATTGTAGAGATGGTAGAACTTGGAACAAGTTCGGTCAATGATGGATTTGTGTTCCGTGCTAACAAACTATGCATTCCAGATAGCTCTGTTCGTCTTTTGTTGTTACAGGAGGCGCATGGAGGAGGATTGATGGGACACTTTGGTGTCAAGAAGACGGAGGATGTTCTTGCTACACACTTCTTTTGGCCACGTATGCGTCGAGATGTTGAGAGATTTGTGGCACGCTGCAATACTTGTCAAAAAGCTAAGTCTCGCCTTAATCCACATGGTTTGTATATGCCTCTTCCTGTTCCTAGTGTTCCTTGGGAGGATATTTCTATGGACTTTGTTTTGGGATTGCCACGAACACAGAAGGGGAGGGATAGTATTTTTGTTGTTGTGGATCGGTTTTCTAAGATGGCACACTTTATTCCTTGTCATAAAGCGGATGATCTTTAGCATATTCTGATTTGTTCTTTCGTGAAATTGTTCGTTTGCATGGTGTGCCAAATACTATTGTCTCGATCGTGATACTAAATTTCTTAGCCACTTTTGGAGATGTTTATGGGCTAAGTTGGGGACTAAATTGCTCTTTAGTACTACATGTCATCCCCAAACTGATGGTCAAACTGAAGTAGTAAATAGAACTTTGTCTACTATGTTACGGGCTGTTTTAAAGAAGAACTTAAAATTGTGGGAAGAGTGTTTACCTCATATAGAATTTGCTTATAATCGTTCATTGCATTCTACCACAAAGATGTGCCCATTTGAGATTGTGTATGGTTTTGTTCCTCGTGCACCTATTGATTTATTGCCTTTACCTTCTTGATTGCAACATAATTTGGATGCTACAACGCCTTTGAAATGATATTAAACTTGCATAAGACTACTAAAGATAACATTGAACACATGAATGCTAAGTATAAACTTCTTTGGGGATAAAGGGAGAAAGCATGTTGTGTTTGATGTTGGCGATCTTGTTTGGTTACATTTGCGTAAAGATCGTTTTCTGATTTCAAGTCTAAGTTAATGCCACGTCTGCTGGTCCCTTTAAGGTGTTAGAGAATCAATGATAATGCATATAAACTTGAGTTGCTGCAGACTTTGGTGCAGTTAGTCCTACATTTAACATTGCAGATTTGAAGCCTTACTTTGGTGAGGAAGATGAGATTGCGTCGAGGCGACTTCAATTCAAGAAGGGGAGCATGATGTGGACATCCCTACTATTGATACAACCGTTGTACCTCAAAGAACACACATACAAGGACCCATCACAAGATCTCGTGCCAAACAACTGAACTATCAGGTACTTTCGTTTCTTGGAACTATTCCTTACATACATGAGAATATGATGCTGCCTGAATCAGAAATGTTTCTTACTCTTAGGAATGATGGACCGAGCATGGATGAGAGGGACAAGCATTGGAGCATGGCCATGCATGGTGATGGCGGCAAGCATGTGATGATCCAAGAGAAGGCCACGGATGAAGATTTGAACTTTGAGGCCACCATAATGAAGAAAGAAGGCTTGGACGAAATAGTCAAGATCAATACTTTACTTAATTCGTCCATAGCATAATATGGTCTTTGACACCTTTATTTTGGGCAGGCCCATGTAATTTTCTGAGGATTTTAATTAGCCACTTTTTAGAGTCCGTATTTGAGGAAAAGGACTTTTAGGGTTGGATTCGCCACCACCACTTCCATGGCTGGCGAAACCCCTTTTCGCCTAAATACGCCCATAGCCGAACCTTTAGACTCGGATTTTGTTTAGACATTAAGTTAGCCATAGTCGCAACTTCGCCAAGGCTCGGCGTCAGAGGCCTCTTGTACTTCGCACCTATTCAGGATCCCACCTCTTTCAATAAAGCTTTCCTCTTAATCCAATATCTTGATTGCAATATTGGTTCTTACTTGTTCTCGATTTGGTAGGAATTAAGACCCTCGTGGTCGGTGATCGTGTTCACGCAGGATCGGTAACCTCCGTGAGATTGGCCTAGCGATTGCATTGGCGCCGTGCTCGCGTGTAGTCGGATCGTCAAGCCGAACTCCACCAAATCGATTATCGCCATCTCATCGAAAGATCGGACACCTTTGCCCTATCGGGATCACATATCACGGAGCGAGAAAGAGTACTTATCATAACAAGGTTGAACTAGGTATGAGAGATCGAGCGATCATAACCTCGGATAAGTAACATATCGTGAGACAAAGGAAATTGGTATCGTATGTAAGTGGTTCATTCGATCGCAAGTAATCGTAGAAATATGTGGAGCCATATGGATTTCAGATTCCTCTATTGGTTATTGTTCGGAGAAGTGTCTCGATCATGTCCGCATAATTCACGAACCGAGGGAGACACATAAGGATTCGACGTTGTTTGAGTAGTTATGGTATTATGAGAAAGAGACCGAATGTTGTTGAGTCTCGGATGGGATCCGGATATCACGAGGTGATCCGGAATGGTCCGGAGAATAAGATTCATATAAGGAAAGTCCGTTTGAGTTCGGGAATGATTAGGTGTTTTCATGGAATGTTCTAGAAGGTTCGGATTGTCCAAGACTCCGGGGAGGGTACATGAATGTGTCATTACTTATTGGAATGATTGCATCATGTACTAAGTGTTCTTCTGTCCCAAATAAAGGATTAAATTGAATCCTAAAACAGAAAAGTCAAATGTCCGGTTTGAAAGTCAAACGCCAAAACAAGAACTGTGGGAAACAAGCAAGAGGAGTTGGAACCAACCTGGAGGAGGAGTTGGACTCCTCGGGCGCCCAACCCTAGGCGAGTTGGGAGGGACTCCTCCCTCCCAAGGCCAAGACCCCCCATAAAAGGAGGGCAGGGCTCCTCCTAGAGACACACAAGTTTCACCTCTAGATCTCCGGTTTAGAGCCGTTTTGGTTTAGAGCTTCTAATTGCTTTAGCCAACGGTTTAGAGCCTTCTAATTGGTTTAGAGCCTTCTAATTGGTTTAGAGCCTTCTAATTGGTGTGTTTAATTACTGGACCACTAATAGCCTCTCTCATAAGCTCCACCATACTCGCACCGGCTTAAGAAGCCTCATGATCTCCCTCTACTTAGGTACCACGCCAGTTGTCAGGAATCGAGGAGAGTGCTACAACCTCCATTTTCTTTGGAACAAGGAGAGGAAGGTCTTCGTCAATCGAACGTGTGACCGATCATGGGAGCGACGAACGTGGCCGGAAGGATCGTCTACACGATCTTGAGATCGGAAAGAGTACGACTACATCACCCACGAGAATCCGCTCTCGTTAAACACTTTGGAATCTTCGAGGGTAAGTTATTCCATCGACTCGTTGCTACAATCTAGTAGATAGATCTTGGCTTGTTTGTTTGTATGCGATAGAAATTTTTTGTTTTCCATGCTACGAACCCCTACAGGGATGTCCACATCATGTCCTCTATACTTGTGGAGTCGTAGTCATGGTGGCTCATCATGGATTCTTCATAGATATCATCCTCGGTTCCGGAGTCCCTAGACATGATGCACAAGACCAAGCGGTGTATATGGAAGTGGTAGTGGGAGTTAGGGATACAACGTCAAACCTTACTATACCTTGGAAGATCGTATCGTACAAGTGGCCACACTTGAGAGCAATAAACCAAGCAAAGTTGTTATGGGGTAACCCTTGGGTTGGCCCGATCTTTCACGAATTCCACGAGAAACGAGGGGGAAAGCGGTGGTCGGGGGAAGAAGGGGATGAAAACCACGAACACACGGACACAAAACACGATACACGCCGATCTCTCACGCTGGTGGCAACCGGTCCAACATAATACCTAGGATCGGTGTTGGGCGAAGCTCTCTCTCCACGCCAACAATGGGGGACGAGGTGCTTGGTGAGCTCTTGACGACTTGGGGGCGAGAAACAGAGAACCCAAGGCCTTGTACAACTTGAACGCACTAGGCAAGATCCAAGAGGGGGGTGGATAATCCGGTGCTCCTTGGTAGGAGCATGAGACCAATAGATGTAAGTTCCTCAAAGGGGTTCCTTAATCTATTATTATCCAAGTCTAGGGTTTACAATAAAGGGTGGGGGCTATATATAGACCAACCACATAAACAGGGTAGTTTGAGAATTGGGAAAATATAGAAAGGTGCAGTGGCGGCCGAACCGAGGCATTCGTTTAGTCAGACCGGTAGTCGGTCGGAAACCGTAGTACCGCTCGGGCGGTAGTACCATTGGAACTGAGCTTCCGTCGAGTCGCTTAACGAAGCGGTAGGAGGCGGTAATGCAGTTCTGGGCGGTAGTACCCTGGCGTCTGGGCGTGGAGTGGTTCTTCTGGAGCGTCCGTTAGTGGTCCTAGTACCGCTTGTAATGGTCGTCTTAACCTAGTAATCGGTTGAGTCTGGCAAGGATGTTGTTGCTCCTCTGGTTCCTTCGTCCCATGGGTCCTTCTCTTCGTACCTGATGATGCATAGTGTATGTGTATGAAGTAGCAGGCCATCCAAGGGTGTATCGAAGTCACACGAGGAGAGGAGCGAGTTCACCTTAGCTTGTAGGAGTATGTCTCGGGCGCGAGTCATGGGTCCACTTGGGGAGCTTGTGGGAGTAGATGTAGTAGATGTAGTAGCGTTCGTGGGACGGGCTGCATCAGCTCCCCCCCTTGGGAAAGAGTCGTCCTCGACTCTCCAACCTTCTCAACTTCATCTTCTCCATGGTAGGGTGATAGGTCCTTGACATTGAATGTCGAGCTCACAAGTTACTTTGATGTTGGGATATCGATGATATAGGCGTTGTTGTTTATCCTCTTGAGCACTTTGAATGGTCCATCACCTTTTGGCTTGAGCTTGGAGTCGCGTTCCTTGGGGAAGCGATCTTTACTTAAGTGTATCCACACAAGGTCGCCCTCATGAAAGATCATCTCTTTCTTGTTCTTGTTTAGCCTTGATGCTTGGCGAAGGACTTGTTGCTCGATCGTAGCTCTTGTGTCTTCATGGAGTTTCTTCATTGTTTGAGCATGCTTGACAACGTCCATATTGGCACGTTCATGAAGTGGAAGTGGAAGGATATCGAGCGCGGTGAGAGGCTCGAAGCCGTAGACGATCATGAACGGGCTCCTCATGGTGGTGGAGTGCTTGGCACGGTTGTAGGCGAACTCGGCATGTGGAATACATTCCTCCCAGTCTTTAAGGTTCTTCTTTATCAACACCCGGAGGAGTGTGCCAAGACTTCGATTGACGACCTCGGTTTGTCCATCGGTTTGAGGATGCGAGGCAGACGAGAAGAGGAGCTTGATGCCGAGCTTGGCCATGAGAGTCTTCCAGAAGTAGCTCATGAATTTTACGTCATGGATCGAGACGATTGTTCTTGGCACACCGTGTAGCCGAATTATTTCCCTGAAAAACAAATTTGCTACATGTGAAGCATCATCGGTCTTATGGCACGGGATGAAATGTGCCATTTTAGAAAAGCGATCCACTACTACAAATATGGAATCATGTCCATGTTGAGATCTAGGCAATCCTAACACAAATTCCATGCTAATGTCCGACCAAGGTGCATGAGGAATAGGCAATGGCATATAAAGACCAAAGGGGTTGGACTTAGACTTAGCTTGGATACATGTAGTGCATCGTTGGACGTGGCGCTCCACGTCGCGCTTCATCTTTGGCCAAAACTAGTGAGTGGAGAGCATGTCATACGTCTTGTCACGGCCAAAGTGACCCATAAGGCCTCCACCATGGGACTCTTGAAGAAGCAAAAGTTGGAGAGACGATTTCGGAATGCAAAGCTTGTTTTGTTTGAAAAGAAAACCCTTATGCAAATAGAAATCATCAATCCCTTTGTCTATTGAACATTTTGCAAATATTGGTCCAAAGAAAAGGTCGGACGCGTACAAAGATTTGATGTCATCAAGACCCAAGACATTTACTTCGAGTCGTGTAAGAAGGCTTGTGTTTTTGCGAGACAAGGCGTCCGCTACCACATTTTCTTTGCCCTTCTTGTATTTGACAATGTAAGGAAAAGACTCCATGAACTCAACCCATTTTGCGTGCCTTTTACTCAAATTGGCTTGGCCCTTAAGATACTTCAACGACTCATGGTCGGAATGGATGATAAATTCTTTGGGCCAAAGATAGTGTTGCCACACTTGAAGGACTCGAACCAAGGCAAAAAGTTCTTTGGCATAAATGGGATAGTTGAGGCGTGCGCCATCAAGTTTCTCACTATGGTAAGCAATAGGACGCCCATTTTGCATAAGGACGCCACCAATGCCAATACTACTAGCGTCACATTCAATCTCAAAGGTTTTTGTGAAATCCGGTAATGCAAGAAGTGGTGATTCGGTGAGCCTCTTTTTGAGATCATCAAAAGCCTTTTGTTGTGCTTTTCCCCAAACGAACGTGACATTTTTCTTAGTCAATTCGTTGAGGGGGCAAGCGATGGTAGAAAAGTCTTTCACAAAGCGACGGTAAAAGCCAGCCAACCCATGAAAACTACGAAGTTCACTAACATTTGTAGGGATGGGCCAATCTCGTATGTACTTGACTTTTGATACATCAACTTCAATGCCATTAGAAGACACAACAAAACCAAGGAAAATCAGCTTGTCTTTTGCAAAAGTGCACTTTGGGAGATTAGCATAAAGCTTTTCATGTCGGAGGATTTGAAGGACCTCCTTAACATGAGTAACATGCTCCTCTAGCGACTTGCTATAGACAAGGATGTCATTAAAGTAAACAACTACACTCTTCCCAATGAGAGATCTCAAAATATGGTTCATGAGACTCATGAAGGTAGATGGGGCATTAGATAAGCCAAAAGGCATAACCAACCATTCATAGAGACCAAGCTTGGTCTTGAAGGCGGTTTTCCACTCATCACCTTCGGCCATGCGAATTTGGTGGTAACCACTACAAAGATCAATTTTCGAAAATATAGTGGCTCCACATAACTCATCAAGCATGTCATCAAGACGCGGTATAGGATGTCGATAACGCACGGTGATAGCATTGATTGGACGACAGTCCATGCATAACCACAACGTATCATCCGTTTTTGGAACTAGAATCACCGGGACCGCGCTTGGGCTAGTGCTTACTTGGATGAAACCTTTGGAGACGAGTTGGTTGATTTGACGTTCGATCTCCTTCGTCTCTTAGGGTTAAATGCGTCTGGCGCCAGTTTGGGAGTGGGCGCCTGTATGAGGTCGATGCGGTGCTCGATTCCACGAAGAGGAGGAAGGCCATGAGGAAGCTCTTCGGGGAATACATCTTGGAATTCCTGCAAAATAGCCATCAAAGGAGGGGGAACATTTGTCAAGTCGTTAGTTCGTTGCGCTAGTCCCTTGCATACAAGGACATAGTGCAAGATGGATGGGTTGTTCCGCACTTCTCTCATCTCACTTTTGGTGGCAAGAAGAACACTCTTATTTTTTCCACTCGAGTTTGGCTTCTAGCTCTCACTCACTATGGTGTGGTTCTCTCGCTCACCACTCTTCTCACAAGGTGTTTTTGTGTATTGCGCCCTCGCTAAAGCCTTTGCATTGTCCGCAATTATTTGGCTAGGAGTCATTGGTTGCAACACACAAGTTTTATCAAGCCATTTGAAGGTGTAAGTGTTTGAGTGACCATTATGCAAAGCACGCTTGTCATATTGCCACGGCCTTCCGAGCAACATATGGCAAACCGTCATTGGGACCATATCACATTCCACCGTGTCCTTGTAGGGCCCAATTGAGAACGTTACCGAGACGGTGTGCTTGATCTCGACGGATCCTTGGTCACTTAGCCATTGGATATGTTTATGAGGATGTAGGGTGAGATTGAGTTTCTCACACAATTCCGTGCTTGCAAGATTGTGGCAACTCCTCCATCGATGACAACTTTGATGGACTTCCCATTGATGCCGACACGAGTTTGGAAGATGTTCGAGCGTTGGTCTTCATTTTCATTGACTTGGGTAGTTAAGACCCTTGTGACCACAAGCGATGGACTTGTGTCATGCTCACACACAAGAAGTTCTTGGTCCTGTTCCAAATGATGCCTTGCCATGGCTTCTTTGACCCTTGCATCAAACTCTTCTTCACTCAAGTATTCTTCATCGCCGTTGTCATGGATGAACAAAACTTTCTTGTTTCCACATGCGTTCGACTTGTGCCCTTTGCCTCCACACTTGTAGCATTCACCATTGAATGGTTGATCATCCCTTGTGTTTTTGCCACTTGGGGGCTGTTTTCCTTGCGGGATAGTTGGCTTGAAGGGAAGCTTGGTGGTACTTGAGGAGCTTCCACTTGGTGTTGTTGGAGTAGTGGTTGGTGCTTGCTTGTAGGTGAAGTACGTCTTTGGCTTGTTGTACTTGATGTCCTCTTGCACTTGACGCTCGGCCTTGGATGCGATGTGCACAAGCTCAACCATGGTGTTGTACTTTTGGAACTCGGTGATGCGCTTGATGGAATGGTTCAAGCCATTGAGGAAGCGTGCCATTGTTTGTTCATCTCGCTCTTCAATGTTGGCACAGATCATGTTGAGCTCCATTTGCTTGAAGTACTCTTCCACGGTCTTTGTCCCTTGACTAAGCGTTTGAAGCTTGTTGAAGAGGTCACGCGTGTAGTGTGAAGGAACAAAGCGGGATCTCATATGAGCCTTCATATCTTGCCAAGTTGCGATTGGAGGCTCTTCTTTTGCTTCGCGAGCGAGTTGGACTTGTTCCCACCAAAGGTTGGCATACTCATCAAACTCGAGGGATGCCATGACCATCATCTTCTCATTGCTATAGTTGTGCATGCGAAAGATCTTGTCGACCTTGAGTTCCACGAGAGATATTCCTCTGGTTCATTGGAACCGGTGAACTTGGGCATGGTGAATTTGAGCTTGCAGAAAGTTTCTTCTCCATGGTTCCGGTTGCGGCGGTTGCCATGATTTGGGCGGTCATCATCATCATCCGAGCTCTCATGTCTTGCTTGGTGATGGTTGCGTTGCTCTTGCGGTTGTTGAGGTGCCGCGTTTGGTGGTGGAACTTGGTTTTGATGACGAGCTTGGGGAGCTTGCTCGTGTTGTTCTTGTCGCGGTTGAGGACGAGGAGGAGGTTGTGCATCCTCATGACGAGCTTGGGGAGCTTGCTCTTGTTCTTGTCGTGGTTGATGCCGAGGAGCATTGGCTTGCGCAATGTGGAGAGGAGGACGCCGAGCCGCATGCGCAATGGGTTGCTCTTCTTCTTCTTGGTGTAGGGGAGGCTCGTCATGACCATCATGTTGCCGACGTGGACGATCATGTCGATGATGACGCCTTGGAGGATCTTGGCGCTTCACGCGTCGGGTGATCTTGTTCGTCCTCTTCGGATGCTTCACTTGTTGTTGAAGGGACATGTCGACGACGATGGGCTTGGTGGTCCATGTGAGGTTGCTCTTGTTGAATCACAAGTGCCCTTGGGTGTGGCCGGTTCTCTTCACGTCGTGGAGGTCTTGCGGAGAGGTCACCATCATAGCTTGACGTTGCGGCATGACGCGGTGATGTGGACATCCCTACTATTGATACATCCGTTGTACCTATAGCAACACACATACAAGGACCCAACACAAGATCTCGTGCCAAACAACTTAACTATCAGGTACTTTCGTTTCTTGGAACTATTCCTCACATACATGAGAATATGATGCTGCCTAAATACGATATATTTCTTACTTTAGGAATGATGGACCAAGCATGGATGAGAGGGACAAGCATTGGACCATGGCCATGCATGGAGATGGCAGCAACCATGTGATGATCCAAGAGAAGGCCACGGATGAAGATTTCAGAACTTTGAGGCCACCATAATGAAGAAAGAAGGCTTGGACGAAATATTCAAGATCAATACTTTACGAATTCGTCCATAGCTTAATATGGTGCTGCGACACCTTTATTTTGGGCCAGGACCATGTAATTTTCGCAGGATTTTAATTAGCTACTTTTTAGAGTCCGTATTTGAGGGGAAAAGGACTTTTAGGGTTGGATTCGGCCACCAATTCCATGGCTGGCCGAAACCCCACCTTTTCGCCCTTAAATACTCCCCATAGCCGACCCCCTAGACTCGGATTTTGTTTAGACATTAAGTTAGCCATAGTCGCAACTTCGCCAAGGCTCGAGCGTCGCAGAGGCCTCTTGTACTTCGCACCTATTCAGGATCCCACTTCTTCAATAAAGCTTTCCTCTTAATCCGCAATATCTTGATTACAATATTGGTTCTTACTTGTTCTCGATTTCAGGTAGGAATTAAGACCCTCGCTGGTTAGGCTGATCGTGTTCCCACATGATCGGTAACCTCTAGGAGATTGGCCTAGCGATTGTATTGGCGCTCGTGCTCGCACGTGTAGTCGGATCATCAAGCCCGAACTCCACCAAATCGATTATCGCCATCTCATCGAAAGATCGGACACCTTTGCCCTATCACTCTTGGTGCCATTATGGTGGTGGCACGAGTAGTTGAAGGTGCCCTATGATGGTGTCGACGGAGGTCGTTGGCGTGCCTTGCCGATGGTTGATGTAGGTGGCGCACTTGGTCGTCCACATGACACTCGTGACGATGATCACTTGCCTTGGCACTCTTCTTGTGCTTGTGGTGCCTTCTCGAGCTTGCTTGAGCATTATGGTTGGTGCTCATCACGAATTCTTCGTCTTGGTGGCGAAGATGCCTTTGACGATGTCTTGTATCCTCTTTATGGTGGCGATGCTCATGAGAGGATGTTTGTCGATGAAGAGTCTTGTTTCTCGGCGCCTCTTGATGCATATGATGTTTGGACGCCACTCTTGTTTGGATAGGAGTTGGAGCTTGGCGCCTTGGAGGTGATGTAGCTTGGCGCCTTGGAGATGGTGGAGCTTGACGCCTTGGAGATGGTGGCGCTTGACGCCATCTAGGTTGTGGCACTTGTTGCCTTGGAGGTGGATCATCGAAGTAGGTGGTGCCCTTTGGTGTGGACCGCTTGGCCTTGAAGGTCATGGATTCTTGATGATGTGCCTCCTCTTGCTTGGCGTAGTAGGCTTCCATCTCCACGCGGTGGAGGAATTCTTCATGGCTCATGGAGGAGCCATCAAACTCGATGAAGTTCTCCGTGTCCTCCATGCTTGGCGAGGCGTCGTCAATGTCGCACTCGAAGTCATCCATGCTTGGGGAGTAATTGTTGTTGTAGTACTCCATATCACCCAAGCATGTGGAGCCATTGTCGGTGTAGTGCTCCATAGGCTCCATGCATGAGGAGCCATTGTCGACGTAGAGCTCCATGTCTTCCATGCATGTGGAGTCATCGTAGGTGTAGTGCTCCGGGTCCTCAAAGCATGCAGAGCCATTGTCGGTGTTGTGCTCCGTCATGTCCTCTATACTTGTGGAGTCGTAGTCATGGTGGCTCATCATGGATTCTTCATAGATATCATCCTCGGTTCCGGAGTCCCTAGACATGATGCACAAGACCAAGCGGTGTAAATGGAAGTGGTAGTGGGAGTTAGGGATACAACGTCAAACCTTACTTTACCTTGGAAGATCGTATCGTGCAAGTGGCCACACCTGAGAGCAATAAACCAAGCAAAGTGAAGTTCACGCGGAACACCAAAACCAACTACTAACCAAAAAACACACACACACAAGGCCTATGGTGGATAGGTATGGAAAGTGGCATGTCAAGAACCAATCCGAAATCAAAATGTTGTAATGGCAAGTAAAGAACCACAATGATCACCAAGCAAACAAGTTAATCCACAAGATAGGAAATATGTACAAGGGAACACACACGGTGGGATAAATGGGACTTATGCGACGGAGAAAGTGAGCTAAGAACCAAATGATTACCTAGCGAAGACTATAAGCTCGTGTCACACAAGTACAAGGAGAGACGCTAGTTCGATTGCACAAAATTGGTGGGCTACAAGATATGCACAATAAGTACCACCTATATGATGTTCATCGAGCTTGCGCTTCCTATTCTATAAGGCACATGTATATCTCTTTCTTTTTCTTTTTCTATATTTTTTTTTCTCTTTTTCTTTCTTTTTTCTTTCTTTTTCACTTGCCTCTTCCTTGTGCCAACAACTATACAAGATAACTATATGAGATAGCGCTCACAATGTTTGCTCGGAATCTACAAGGTATCAAATGTGCATAGCCCAAGCAATCATAAGAGGAACTAGTCTCAATAGGTGTTTGTTGCTCGCAAAGATAGTGGGGGTTCACAAAGGAATGCAAGTGGGGAGAAGTCGCGGAATGATGAGGATACAATCATGGATCATGCTGATTTCAACTGTTTGAACTGGAAAGAAATATTGAGCCTCATTGAAAAATATCACAAGGTGAACTCATTCCTAGTTGGACATGATACTTTGATTTATAAGAACTTTATACTACCTAAATCATTGTGTTATTGTTTGACTAGATTTGGCATCTATCGGGCTAGCGCCAGCGGGAGGAGAGGGAGGAAGGCAACCGAGAGATGGAAGACGCACTAGGAGGCAATAAGGAGAGAAGGCATGATAAAGAGAGATATGTGGCGCGCCAGGACACGTTTGAGGTGCACCACGACATGGCTCTGGCGCCAATTAGACCGCATCCATCTATGGGTCGGTATGTATCGCTTGAGTCGAACCGAGTCAGTTTGGGCCAAGTTATGGCTGTTTTTAGGCCCGTTTAGTGGGGAGGACGCCCCAGCCATCATATATACCCCAGCCGCCGTCACAATTAGGGTGAGACCACGTTTAGATTAAACCAATACTTGTTTCGTTGAACTGCTGCAAGCATTCATCTGAAATTATAAGTTCCTCTTTGATTCGATCAGGAATATCTACCATACCTCCACTTTGATTCGATCTGGAGTTTGCTACTGAAAGTCTTCGTGTTTTCTGCTGTTCCATTGGGAATTGGTAGATTGCAAACCGCTTCGTGGTCAGCGGCTACGTACGCAAGTGTGTGAAGTTGCGAATACCATCTGGGTTGAGATCTGTTGCATTGGCAGCGGGGGAACAGCCGGTGATTCACAGCATCCCACAAGTTATCTCCATTACCTCCACCATCATCTACGCCGTGCTCAACGAGAAGATCGGGCCACCCCTTATCACGGAATGTTTATACCTTTCGTCGACGATCTTCACCCTTTATTGTTGGATTCCGCCTTGCTCACGGAATTTGGATGGAGTAGATTGCATGAACCACGTGGATGATGATGTAGAGCTCCTTCTCCTCTTCGAAACGAGGTAAAGAACACCAAAATCCGAGTTCGGATGCAAAAGTTATGCTCAAAACGGTGAGAGGCTGAAATCTGGAACTTGCTGTTTTCTTTCTCTCTTGGGCGGTAGTACCGGATTTTGGTACCGCTGGGCGGTAGTACCGTAGATTTGGAGCGGTAGTACCGCTCGGGACAGAGAAAACCAGATCTGACGCGATTTCGCGAGTTTGGGGCGATTTGGGCGGAAAATCTTCAAGACAAACACAAATCGACAGGGGAAAACAAGGAATTAGGCTATGGGAACGCAAAGGAAGGTAGATCAACAAGTTTAGCAAGCAATCCACGGATCAAAACCTACAAAAACGCACTCAAATCACAGATCGATCCAAAACACGAATTGGGGCTATTTTTGGTGAAATTTTCGAATTTAT
This sequence comes from Avena longiglumis, assembly GCA_030063025.1. NCBI lineage: Eukaryota > Viridiplantae > Streptophyta > Magnoliopsida > Poales > Poaceae > Avena > Avena longiglumis. The sequence continues at coordinate 318,337,966 of CP125973.1, forward strand.
GGGGAAAAGACCAAATCGAAGAGAAATCAGTGGCAACCAAAAGCTGCTGATACCAGATGATGGAGGGGTTAACCTCTTGGGTGCCCGATCTTCACGGATCTCGTGGTCAAATCGATGGGAAAGCGAGCGGAAAGGGAGAAGGTAGCGGAAGCGAACACACACCTCGCGAAGAACACGATGAACACACGCAAAACTCACACGATACAAGGCCGATTGCTCCCGAACAGCCACCGTCCGATAGAATCCTCGCAAGAAAGATCGGTCAACGTGCTCCCTCAAATCCACATCGGAGAGGAAGAACACCTTGAGGAGGGTCTTGGCGACTTGGGGGCGAAACCAAGAACCCAAGGCCTTGTTCAACGATGGATGCGTGATGCAAAGTCCAATCGAGGTTGGTGACGATAGTCGGTCCCCTTGGTAAAGGGGATGAGGCAAAACTAGAGATTCCACAATGGGGGTTGTCTTTAGTCTATCATCAATGCCTAAGGGTTAAATGGGGGGTGGGGGCTATATTTATAGGACAACCACATAACCAAGGGTAGTTTGGGAATAAACTAGGCGAATAGGTAAGTAGAGGGGGATACAAGGGCTGTGCCCCAACTAGTGCACGCAGTGATCGCCAGAGCGGTAATCTGGGACTTGGGACCGTAGTTCCGCTTGGTCCTGAGTACCGCCTGGGACCGGTAGTACCGCTTGAGGTCTGGAGCGTCACCTGGAGCCGTCTCAGAATGTATCGAGGGACGGTAATCACTGACCGGTAGTACTGGGTCCAGATCCGAGTACCCGGAGATGTAGAGTATTTGGCTTCTATTGGCTGGCGGTGGCGGTAGTATCAGCTGGCGGTAGTACTGGCCGTCGCCAAGTCCGGTAGTACCACCGGCATGAGAGCATTTGGCGATCTGCTTCTCTTCCGCCTCTTCCAAGCCTCCGTCTTGTCGGGCTTGATGCTCAAGCTTCCTCCCTTGCCTCCGATTTGTCAATGTGAACCTATCATGCATAGGTGACGGAGTATGAAGTAGCATACCATTCAATAGGGTAGGAAGGGGGCTCGCATAGAGGAACGGATTCACCTTTGGAGTCCATGACGACTTGGCGTAAGTTGGAGACCAAGATGTGGTCACGACCGTAGGTCGGGGTACATCAGCCTTGCTCACGGAATTTGGATGAAGTAGATAGCATGAACCACGCGGATGATGATGTAGAGCTCCTTCTCCTTTTCAAAACGAGCTAAAGAACAACAAAATCCGAGTTCGAATGCAAAAGTTATGCTCAAAACGGTGAGAGGCTGAAATCTGGGAACCTGCTGTTTTTGATCAAGATAGGATGATGGAGGGGTTAACCTCTTGGGTGCCCGATCTTCACGGATCTCGCGATGGGGGAAAGAGGGGAAAGGGAAGAAGGTAGCTAGGCGAACACACACCTCGAAAGGGAGAAGGACACACACTCGCGAAGAACACGATGAACACACGCAAAACTCACACGATACAAGGCCGATTGCTCCCGAACGGCGGCCACCGGTCCGATAGAATCCTCGCAAGGAAAGATCGGTCAACGTGATCCCTCAAATCCACATCGGAGAGGGAAGAACACCTTGGGGAGGGTCTTGACAACTTTGAGACGAGACGTCGAACTCCAAGGCCTTGTTCAACGATGGATGCGTGATGCAAAGTCCAATCGAGGTTGGTGACGATAGTCGGTCCCCTTGGTAAAGGGGATGAGGCAATACTAGAGATTCCACAATGGGGGTTGTCTTTAGTCTATCATCTATGCCTAAGGGATACATGAGGGTTGGGGGCTCTATTTATAGGCCAGCCACTAAACAAGTGTAGTTTGGGGATAAACATGGCGAATAGGTTAGTAAAGGGGAATACATGGGCTGTGGCCCAACTGGTGCGCGCAGGCAGACATGACCGGTAGTACCGGACTTAGGACCGGTAGTACCGCTCTGGGACCGGTAGTACCGCTTGCGGTCTTGGAGCATCCGTTGGAGCCATCAGTAGCGAGCGGTAGAAGGGGCGGTAGTACTGCGACCGGTAGCGATGACCGCTTGGACCGGCAGACTGGACTACGATCTCCTCCGCCTCCTCTTCCAAGCCTCCGCCTTGTCGGGCTTGATGTTCAGACTTCCTCCTTGCCTCCGTACTGGTCGGTGTGAACCTATCATGCATATGTGACGGAGTATGAAGTTGCATACCATTCCATAGGGTAGGAAGTGGGCTCGCATAGAGGAACGGATTCACCTTCGGAGTCCATGACGATTTGGCGTAAGTTGGAGACCTTGATGTAGTAACGACCGTAGGTCGGGCTGCATCAACACCAAAGTGTCCCATCAATCCTCCTCCATGCGCCTCCTATAACAACAAAAGACGAACAGAGCTATCTGGAATGCATAGTTTGTTAGCACGGAACACAAATCCATCATTGAAGACGAACTTGTTCCAAGTTCTACCATCTCTACAATTCTGCAACACATCTTTAAATTCAGCATCATGCACATATTGTTCCTTAATAGTTTCCAATCCAAATATTTTGAAGTCAAGTTGAGATAACAAAGCATAACGGCGTGACAAAGCATCAACAATAACATTATCTTTACCCTTTTTGTGTTTGATAACATAAGGAAAAGACTCAATAAATTCAACCCACTTTGCATGACGACGATTCAACTTAGCTTGACTACGAATATGCTTCAAAGATTCATGATCGGAATGAATAACAAATTCCTTAGGCCATAGATAATGTTGCCAAGTTTCTAATGTCCGAACCAACGCATATAATTCTTTATCATAAGTAGAATAGTTCAGGCTAGCCCCACTTAATTTCTCACTAAAATATGCAACAGGTTTTCCCTCTTGTAATAACACCCCTCCCAAACCAACTCCACTAGCATCACATTCAAGCTCAAAAGTCTTAGTAAAATCAGGAAGTTGGAGTAAGGGAGCATGTGTTAGCTTATCTTTCAATATGATGAAGGCCTGTTGTTGTGCATCGCCCCAAACAAAGGGCACATCCTTCTTGGTAAGCTCATTCAGCGGCGCGGCAATTGATCCAAAGTCTTTGACAAAGCGCCTATAAAAACCAGCGAGGCAAAGAAAACTCCTCACTTGGGTGACCCTCTTGGGCTGCGACCAATTCTCAATAGCTTCAATCTTGGCTGGATCCACTTCAATACCCTGTGATGTAACAACATAGCCAAGAAACGCAACTCGATTGGTGCAAAAGGTGCACTTCTCATGGTTACCAAACAAACGTGCATCACGTAAAGCATTGAAAACATCACGTAAATGGTCCAAATGATCCTCTAAAGATTTGCTATAAATCAGAATATCATCAAAGTAGACTACCACAAAACGTCCAATGAAAGCACGTAAAACTTCGTTCATTAATCTCATGAAAGTGCTAGGTGCATTAGTTAAACCAAACAGCATGACTAACCACTCATATAAGCCGAACATAGTTTTAAATGTTGTTTTCCATTCATCTCCTAATTTTATACGAATCTGGTGGTAACCTGATGCAGCCCGACCTACGGTCGTTACTACATCTTGGTCTCCAACTTACGCCAAGTCGTCATGGACTCCAAAGGTGAATCCGTTCCTCTATGCGAGCCCCCTTCCTACCCTATTGAATGGTATGCTACTTCATACTCCGTCACATATGCATGATAGGTTCACATTGACAAGTACGGAGGCAAGGAGGAAGGCGAGCATCAAGCCCGACAAGACGGAGGCTTGAAGAGGAGGCGGAAGAAGACAGATCGCCAAATGCTCATCGCCATGGTACTACGGACACGGCGACGGTACTACCGGCTAAGACTACCGCCCTCGCCAAAGAATGTGAAGCCAATGTAACATCTCGTCTCCGGGTACTACCGGATCTGGACCAGATTACCGGTCACGCAGATCAATCTGCTTCCTTCTGACGGCTCCAAATGACGCCCAGATCCCAGGCGGTACTACCGGACCAAGCGGTACTACGGGTCCCAAGTCCCAGATTACTGAGTAAAGGCTCACAAGCACTAGTTGGGCCACAGCCCATGTATCCTCCTTTACTTACCAAACCCTAGTTTTATCCCCAAACTACCGTTGTTTAGTGGTTGGCCTATAAATAGAGCCCCCACCCCTCATGTATCCCTGAGGCATAGATGATAGACTAAAGAAAACCCCCATTGTGGAATCTCTAGTTTTGCCTCATCCCCTTTACCAAGGGGACCGACTATCGTCACCAACCTCGATTGGACTTTGCATCATGCATCCATCGTTGAACAAGGCCTTGGGTTCTCGGTTTCTCGCCCCCAAGTCGTCAAGACCCTCCTCAAGGTGTTCTTCCCTCTCCGATGTGGATTTGAGGGAGCACGTTGACCGATCTTTCCTTGCGAGGATTCTATCGGACCGGTGGCCGCCGTTCGGGAGCAATCGGCATTGTATCGTGTGAGTTTTGCGTGTGTTCATCGTGTTCTTCGCGAGGTGTGTGTTCGCTTCCGCTACCTTCTCCCTTTCCCCTCGCTTTCCCATCGATTTGACCACGAGATCCGTGAAGATCGGGCACCCAAGAGGTTAACCCCTCCATCATCTGGTATCAGCAGCTTTTGGTTGCCACGGATTTCTCATCGATTTGGTCTTTTCACCATAAATTCGAAAATTTCACCAAAAATAGCCCCAATTCGTGTTTTGGATCGATCTGTGATTTGAGTGCGTTTTGGTAGGTTTTGATCCGTGGATTACTTGCTAAACTTGTTGATCTACCTTCCTTTGCGTTCCCATGGCCTAATTCCTTGATTTCCCCCGCCGATTTGGTGTTTTTCTTGAAAATTTTCCGCCCAAATCGCCCCAAACTCGCGAAATCGCGTCAGATCTGGTTTTCTCTGTCCCGAGCGGTACTACCGCTCCAAAAATACGGTACTACCGCCCAGCGGTACCAAAATCCGGGACTACCGCCCGATACAGAAAGAAAACAACAAGTTCCAGATTTCAGCCTCTCACCATTTTGGCCATAACTTTTGCATTCGAACTCGGATTTTGGTGTTCTTTAGCTCGTTTCGAAGAGGAGAAGCAGCTTTACATCATCATCCACGTGGTTCATGCTATCTACTCCATCCAAATTCCGTGAGCAAGGCGGAATCCAACAATAAAGGGTGAAGAACGTCGACGAAAGGTATAAACATTCCGCGACTTCTCCCCACTTGCATTCCTTTGTGAACCCCACTATCTTTGCGAGCAACAAACACCTATGGAGACTAGTTCCTCTTATGATTGCTTGGGCTATGCACATTTGATACCTTGTAGAATTCCGAGCAAACATTGTGAGCGCTATCTCATATAGTTATCTTGTATAGTTGTTGGCACAAGGAAGAGGCAAGTGAAAAGAAAAAGAAAGAAAAAGAAAAAGAGAAAAAAAATAGAAAAAAGGAAAAGATAAAAAGAAAGAATTATACATGTGCCTCATAGAATAGGAAGCGCAAGCTCGATGAACATCATATAGGTGGTACTTATTGTGCATATCTTGTAGCCCACCAATCTTGTGCAATCGAACTAGCGTCTCTCCTTGTACTTGTGTGACACGAGCTTATAGTCTTCGCTAGGTAATCATTTGGTTGTTAGCTCACTTTCTCTGTCGCACAAGTCCCATTTATCCCACCGTGTGTGTTTCCTTGTATATATTTCCTATCTTGTGGATCGACTTGTTTTGCTTTGTGATCATTGTGGTTCTTTACTTGCCATTACAACATCTTGATTTCGGATTGGTTCTTGACATGCCACTTTCCATACCTATCCACCATAGGCCTTGTGTGTGTGTGTTTTTTGGTTCGTAGTTGGTTTTGGTGTTCCGCGTGAACTTCACTTTGCTTGGTTTATTGCTCTCAAGTGTGGCCACTTGAACGATACGATCTTCCAAGGTAAAGTAAGGTTTGACGTTGTATCCCTAACACCCTCTACCATTTCCATATACACCGCTTGGTCTTGTGCATCATGTCTAGGGACTCCGGAACCGAGGATGATATCTATGAAGAATCCATGATGAGCCACCATGACTATGACTCCACAAGTATAGAGGACATGACGGAGCACAACACCGACAATGGCTCCGCATGCTTTGAGGACCCGGAGCACTACACCTACGATGACTCCACATGCATGGAAGACATGGAGCTCTACGTCGACAATGGCTCCTCATGCATGGAGCCTATGGAGCACTACACCGACAATGGCTCCACATGCTTGGGTGATATGGAGTACTACACCAACAACTACTCCCCAAGCATGGACGACTTCGAGTGCGACATCGATGACGCCTCGCCAAGCATGGAGGACACAGAGAACTTCATCGACTTTAATGGCTCCTCCATGAGCCATGAAGAATTCCTCCACCGTGTGGAGATGGAAGCCTACTACGCCAAGAGGAGGCGATCATCAAGATTCCATGACCTTCAAGGCCAAGCGTGCCACACCAAAGGGCACCACCTACTTCGATGATTCACCTCCAAGGCGACATGTGCCACCACCTAGATGGCGTCAAGCGCCACCATCTCTAAGGCACCAAGCTCCATCACCTCCAAGGCGTCAAGCTCTACCATCTCCAAGGCGCCAAGCTTCATCACCGCCAAGGCGCCAAGCTCCAACTCCTATCCAAACAAGAGTGGCGTCCAAACATCATATGCATCAAGAGGCGCCAAGAAACAAGACTCTTCATCGACAAACATCCTCTCATGAGCATCGCCACCTTAAAGAGGATACAAGACATCGTCAAAGGCATCTTCGCCATAAAGACGAAGAATTCATGATGAGCACCAACCATAATGCTCAATCAAGCTCAAGAAGGCACCACAAGCACAAGAAGAGTGCCAAGGAAAATGATCACCGTCGCGAGCGTCATGTGGATAACCAAGTGCTTCACCAACATCAACCATCGGCAAGGCACGCCAATGACCTTCGTGGACACCTTCATCGGGCACCTTCTACTACTAGTGCCACCACCAAAATGGCACCAAGAGCAAGCCTTCGTCCACGCCATCAAGCTTCAACGCCTACGCTTGACTTCTATGACCTCGCGAACGAGGAAAATGTAGACGCCTACTTCGCCAAGTTGGATAGCATGAGCCTACCTCCACCACTACTACGAGATGGCCACAAGACGGTCGAGCATGGGATTTTCCCTTCGACCATGGAGGAGAGCGATGATGCCCATCTTATGGCATCCAGCTTTGAAGGCGACAAGGTCAAGAATGGTGAGCATGGGATTTTCCCTTCACCAAAGGAGGCGCATGGAGTTGAGGAAACCGAGCCTACCCCCATATGCTTGAGTGATGATGTGGTACCAATCCCATGTGAGTATGAGAGCCACTTAGCCCACTTGAGTGAGAACAAGAGTGAGATGAGTGCCTCCACCTTATGTGAGATTGAGTGCTTCCACTTGGAGGACATGAGCGATACTCCTAGTGAGTTGAGAGTGGTAGTTGATAGGTCAAGTGAGACCATTTCGATTTCTAACAACTTACCCTCTACCTCTAGTGTGTTCTCTTTCCAATGGTTGGTTATCAATGATTTATGTGTGACATCCAACATGTCGAACAATTTCTCTTTCCAATGGTTGGTTGGCACACATAATGATGTTGTTTTGGACATTCTTCCTTTTGTGTTTTTGCCAAATTCTCCAAGCTTTGCATCAAAGATGTTGATAAAATTTCTATTCGATTGCTTTGAGTGCCACAATAAGATGTTATATGGAGTTTTTGAGTTCCCACATTTGGATGATGTTCAAACGATTTCCATGCACACTGACCTTGCATATGCATCCCGTTTGCTATACTTGAGTTGTGCTAATCGTGTTGTGAACAAGAATGGACATGCCACAAATGACATGCTCCTCTATCACACACAAACATATGTTGCTTGGTCTTTGTTGTATGTAGGTACAAATGCATACACGTCAACCTCTATGGACTATATGTTGACAAGAAGAACCGAAGAGAGTTACCTATGGCTACCCTTCATCGAGCTATCTCTACACGCTAAGGTGACTTCCTTCTACTTGAGGACTCATGCTATAATCTTCGTGAATTGGCTACGCTTTGAGTGTTGCTTTGCTTTTGTTGTGAGCTTTGTAGGCTTCAAGAAAGGTGAAGGAATATTGAAGTGTCGTCAAGTCAATCTTCCTGAGGACGACTATATGGTGAACCCCAGGATCAAGAAGGTCTCTCGACCGCTTCTACTTTGTGATGAGCATGTAGAGTCGAGGACGACTCTTTTTGAAGGAGGGAGTCGATGCAGCCGACCTACGGTCGTTACTACATCTTGGTCTCCAACTTACGCCAAGTCGTCATGGACTCCAAAGGTGAATCCGTTCCTCTATGCGAGCCCCCTTCCTACCCTATTGAATGGTATGCTACTTCATACTCCGTCACATATGCATGATAGGTTCACATTGACAAGTACGGAAGCAAGGGAGGAAGGCCGGAGCATCAAGCCCAACAAGACGTAGGCTTGGAAGAGGAGGCGGAAGAAGACAGATCGCCAAATGCTCTCATCGCCCGGTACTACGGACTGGCGACCGTACTACCGCCAAGAAGACATCACCCCTGCTACCGACCAGCACATGCCAATGAAGCCAAATACTCTCTATCTCCGTGGTACTCAGGATCTGGACCCAGATTACCGGTGATTACCGTCCCTCGATACCGCCACAGACGGCTCCACCGACGCTCTAGGGTCATAAGCGGTCCCAGCAGATGTACCGGACCAAGCGGTACTACCGGTCCCAAGTCCGGAACTACCGCTCCTGGCAGTGCATGTGCGCACTAGTTGGGCCACAGCCCATGTATCCCCCTTTACTTACCAAACCCTAGTTTTATCCCCAAACTACCCTTGTTTAGTGGTTGGCCTATAAATAGAGCCCCCACCCCTCATGTATCCCTGAGGCATAGATGATAGACTAAAGAAAACCCCCATTGTGGAATCTCTAGTTTTGCCTCATCACCTTTACCAAGGGGACCGACTATCGTCACCAACCTCGATTGGACTTTGCATCACACATCCATCGTTGAACAAGGCCTTGGTTTCTCGCCCCCAAGTCGTCAAGACCCTCCTCAAGGTGTTCTTCCCTCTCCGATGTGGATTTGAGGGAGCACGTTGACCGATCTTTCCTTGCGAGGATTCTATCGGACCGGTGGCCGCCGTTCGGGAGCAATCGGCCTTGTATCGTGTGAGTTTTGCGTGTGTTCATCGTGTTCTTCGCGAGGTGTGTGTTCGCTTCCGCTACCTTCTCCCTTTCCCCTCGCTTTTCCATCGATTTGACCACGAGATCCATGAAGATCGGGCACCCAAGAGGTTAACCCCTCCATCATAACCACTACGTAAATCAACTTTAGAAAACATGGTAGAGCCACTCAATTCATCAAGCATGTCATCTAAACGTGGAATAGGATGACGATATCAAATAGTAATATTATTGATAGCTCTACAATCAGTACACATGCGCGAAGAACCATCTTTCTTAGGTACCAAAATAATAGGAACAACACAAGGGCTAAGGGACTCACGAATATGATCTCTGTCGAGTAGTTCCTGAATTTGCTGTATCTCCTTTGTCTCCTCTGGATTGGTTCTATATGGCGCGGTTGGGCAACGTGGCACCAGGAATTAGATCAATTTGATGCTCAATTCCTCTAATAGGAGGTAGTCCTGGTGGCAACTCAGCGGGAAAGACGTCCTCATATTCCTGCAAAAGGTTAGCAACAGCGGGTGGCAAAGAAGGAGGCATATCCTCAAATGAAAACAAAACCTCTTTGCAGACAATTGCATAACATTGAGTATTTTTTACATCTAGTTCAGCAATATCAATTTTATTTGCAAGCATACATGGACTCTTCAAACGAATTTCAGTAGCATGTGTAGAATCAGATTTAGTGTTCTTTGGTGGTATAAAATCTATAGCAACAATCTGATTCTCACTTTTATTTTTGTCCTCAGTTTTAGCTCTACTAGCTCTAGCAAGATCATCTTTTAAAATCTGTTCGGGAGTCATAGGTTTTAGACCAATTTTCTTTCCAACATGCATAAGAGAATAGTGATTAGTTTTGCCATTATGACCAGATTCTCTATCAAATTGCCATGGTCTACCAAGTAACAAAGAACAAGTTTGCATAGGTACAACATCACAATCAACAAAATCAGAATATGTACCAATAGTAAAATACACGCGTACCGTTCTTGTTACCTTGATCTTGCGAGAACTCTCAAACCATTGGATGTAATATGAATGTGGGCGTTGTCTTGTTGGAAGCGCAAGCTTCTCTACCATGTCAACACTGGCCAGATTATTACAACTCCCTCCATCAATGATGATCCGTATAGCTCTTTCCTTGACAACACCACGTGTTTGGAACAGGTTGTGGCGTTGATCTTGCTCAGATTTGTTCAATTGCACACTCAACACACGTTGTGTAATTAAGCTCTTGTATTGATCAGCAGCTTGGCTCCATTACCTCTGGCTCTTCATCAAGATCAATTGTCTCCATCTCGGCGTAAATAAGGGCTAGTGTATCTTCATCGAAGTCACTCGCTGAATCGTATTGACCATCTTCTCGCACCATCATCACACGTTGTGTTGTGCACTGTCTCTCAATATGACCAAAGCCCCAGCACTTGCGGCATTGTATATCCTTTGTCTTACCCGTGGAAGCCATAGAAGATGCACTACGAGCAGGAGCATTGGATGATGGTGGAGGAGCAGCTGGAAATCTTGTGGTGGCCTTGGATGTGGTAGTAGATGGTGGCGAATCACGAGGAGGCGCTGATTGTCGGGATGTCCAAGAGGATGTGCGACCTGCAGAATTATTATTCCTCCTCCATGGTGTTTGGCGATCCGACACTTCACGTTCAGCTTTGCAAGCAAGATAAAACAAACGAGTGATAGAATTATATTCCGTATAATCTAATATGTGCTGAATGTCCTTGTTTAATCCACCAAAGAAACGTGCAAGCATTTGTTCATTAGATTCAACAAGACCACACCGAACCATCCCCGTTTGTAATTCCTGATAATACTCTTCTACAGAATTTTTCCCTTACTCTAAACGTTTCAGATTCTTTAGTAAATCACGTTGATAAGTGGGAGGTACAAAACAAACACGCATAGCAGTTTTTAAAGCAGTCCAAGTACTAGGAATAGTAGTAGGATTTAAACGACAATACTCAGACCACCAAAGGGAGGCAAATTTGTGGCACGCTGCACTACTTGTGAGGAGCATCGCATTGCATAGCCGGGTGCGGCGGCAATGAACCAGCAGTCCAATTCCGTGATCGGAATGCGCATGCGCCATGTGTGGGTGCTTCATGGTGCAATCGGTTCAAAAGCTCCTTGAACCGAACGCTGCTTGGCGTTGAAGGATTTCTCAAGTCCATCGATCTTGTCCACGGCGTTGGTGAGCTTGGTGTCAAACTCCCTAGGCGCGTATCCACGTCTTCGGTGACCGACCAAGAGCGCGGAGAAGTGGGCATGTAGTTCTTCGTCATTGTGGCAGGGTTCCGCGAAGTATCTTCCATGGTTAGTCTTTTAAAAAGTACAGGTATATACTACAGAAATATGGTGGAAAACGCGTAATCCGCCAAGCAATATACGAAGCTCTTACAAGTTCTTACCAAACAGCAGGAAAAGGCGATGTGCAAATGCGAGGATCGGTGGCAAGAGATTGAACCAAGCGATTACCGAGTCGAGACACCGCGTGAAGAATATCCGTGAGCTGGGAAGGCTTAGCAAGGGGGGTTAGCAATTATCAAAACAGCAATGCAAAAGTTGAAAGAATGCTCAACGACGGTACTGTGCTGGTCCTAGGCTAGACCGTACTAGAGACGCGAGCCTAGATCACCAATGATGTCACGACGCGACACAACAAGCACTGTATGATGATATGGCACCCTGAAAAGCGAACCGAGATGCAGAAAATCACTATGATGGCGAGTGTCTAGAACTGATCTACGGGGTCTAAAAAGAGGTTAGCCCCAAAAAAAAATTCGATTTTTTTTTTATTTTGCTCCGGAAAGCGCGTAGGCGCCAAAAAAATATCGCTATAACGGCCGATGGAGAAAAGTGATCCCCAAAGCCGAAAACTAGTATAGCCAGAAATTTTTTAAGGAATTTGTTATTCATTCTGATCATGAATCTTTGAAGCATCGTAGTCAAGCTAAGTTGAATCGTCGTCATGCAAAGTGGGTTGAATTTATTGAGTCTTTTCCTTATGTTATCAAACACAAAAAGGGTAAAGATAATGTTATTGCTGATGCTTTGTCACACCGTTATGCTTTGTTATCTCAACTTGACTTCAAAATATTTGGATTGGAAACTATTAAGGAACAATATGTGCATGATGCTGAATTTAAAGATGTGTTGCAGAATTGTAGAGATGGTAGAACTTGGAACAAGTTCGTCTTCAATGATGGATTTGTGTTCCGTGCTAACAAACTATGCATTCCAGATAGCACTGTTCGTCTTTTGTTGTTACAGGAGGCGCATGGAGGAGGATTGATGGGACACTTTGGTGTCAAGAAGACGGAGGATGTTCTTACTTCACACTTCTTTTGGCCACGTATGCGTCGAGATGTTGAGAGATTTGTGGCACGCTGCACTACTTGTCAAAAAGCTAAGTCTCGCCTTAATCCACATGGTTTATATATGCCTCTTCCTATTCCTAGTGTTCCTTGGGAGGATATGATGTGGACATCCCTACTATTGATACAACCATTGTACCTACAGCAACACCCATACAAGGACCCATCACAAGATCTCGTGCCAAACAACTTAACTATCAGGTACTTTCGTTTCTTGGAACTATTCCTCACATACATGAGAATATGATGCTGCCTAAATCAGTTATATTTCTTACTCTTAGGAATGATGGACCAAGCATGGATGAGAGGGACAAGCATTGGAGCATGGTCATGCATGGAGATGGCAGCAAGCATGTGATGATCCAAGAGAAGACCACAGATGAAGATTTCAGAACTTTGAGGCCACCATAATGAAGAAAGAAGGCTTGGACGAAATATTCAAGATCAATACTTTACGAATTCGTCCATAGCTTAATATGGTGTCGACACCTTTATTTTGGGCCAGCCCATGTAATTTTCGAGGATTTTAATTAGCCACTTTTTAGAGTCCGTATTTGAGGGAAAAGGACTTTTTGGTTGGATTCGCCACCACTTCCATGGCTGTCAAACCCCACCTCTTTGCCCTTAAATACCCCCAGCCGAACCTCTAGACTCGGATTTTGTTTAGATATTAAGTTAGCCATAGTCGCAACTTCGCCAAGGCTCGGCGTCCGCAGAGGCCTCTTGTACTTCGCACCTATTCGGGATCCCACCTCTTCAATAAAGCTTTTCTTAATCCGCAATATCTTGATTGCAATATTAGTTCTTACTTGTTCTCGATTTCGTAGGAATTAAGACCCTCATGGTCGGCCGATCGTGTTCACGCAGGATCGGTAACCTCCGGAGATTGGCCTAGCGATTGCATTGGCGCTGTTTCGCACGTGTAGTCGGATTGTCAAGCCCGAACTCCACCAAATCGATTATCGCCATCTCATCGAAAGATCGGACACCTTTGCCCTATCAAGTGGTATCAGATTTCAGGTTGCTCGGTGAGATTTTACTGTTTTTCATAGATTAGATCTGTTTTTACCTACAACCCACGAAAAAGCCAAAAACACAGTTAGAGTTTAGATCCATCCCATAACCAATCTACGCCTCGCATTATCTTTTCAGTTTTTGCATTGTTGAATTTGTGTCTACATCGTCGCATCGAGTTGTTGGTCTTAGTGTCTCGTCCCTTAGAGTTTCGAGTTCTGATCATACTAGTCACCGCCACACTCGCCGATCACCGCCACCATATTCCTCCACCATATTCCGCCGCCATATACCCAGCCACCATAAACTCTAATACTCCGCCACCGCCTTCCTACCGCGACACACATCCGATAAGTTTTCCTGCCGCGGTACGAGTCCGAGTAGAGTTACTGTTTCCTAGTTATTTCTTTTGACTTTCCTTTTTTTTTGTTTCCGTGTTCAGCTAAAAGTCCGTGTCGCTAAGAGTCCGTCAGAAGTCCAGAAGAGAGCAAAAAAAAAAATTGCTATACTATTTTTCACCCGGGATCACTTTTCTCCATCGGCCGTTATAGCAATATTTTTGGCGTCTCAAGGCTTTCGAGCAAAATAAAAATTTGAAAATTTTTTGGGGCTAACCTATTTTTAGACCTCAGATCAATTCTAGACACTCGCCATCATAGTGATTTTTCACCTCTCGGTAAGCTTTTCAGGTGCCATATCATCCTCTGATTGCTTGTTTTGTCGTCGTGACATCGTTGGTGATCTAGGCTCGAGTCTCTAGTACGGTCTAGCCTAGGACCAAAGATGCAGTCGTTGAGCATTCTTTCAACTTTTGCATTGCTGTTTTAATAATTGCTAACCCCTTTGCTAAGCCTTCCCGTAGCTCCACAAATACTCTCCACGCGGTGTTTCGACTCTGGTTATCGCTTGGTTCAATCTCGGACCAACGATCCTCGTGGTTGCACATCGCCTTTTCTGCTGTTTGGTAAGAACTTGTAAGAGCTTTGTATATTGCTTGACGGATTACGCGTGATTTCCACCATATTTCCGCATTATATACCTGTGCTTTTTAAGGACTAACCATGACATACTTCATGGACCCCGCCACAATGACGAACGAAGAACTACATGCCCACTTCTCCGCGCTTGGTCGGGCACTGAAGACGTGGATACGCCGCCGGGGAGTTTGACACCAAGCTCACCAACGCCGTGGACAAGATCGATGGACTAGAAATCCTTCAACGCCAAGCTTGACGCTCGTTCAAGGAGCTTCGAACCGATTGCCCGCACCGACCGCACCCACATGGCGACGGCACCGATCACGGTCGGATCTTGGTTTGCCGCCAGACTTCAACGGCCATCGGCGATCGACGCCTCGAGACTTCGCCGCTGCTGCGACATTGGGGATGACGACGGGTACTACTACGACCCCGACGACGATTTATGACGAGAGGAGGTTGAACAACCTCCACAGTACCGTCGTCCCCCCGACATTACTACCGCAACGCCGCCCACCCAGACGTGATGATGATCATGTTGCAAAGCTTAAATTAAATATTCCATCTTTTGAAGGTAAATATAATCACGATGCATATCTTACATGGGAGATGGAAGTAGAACAACGTTTGCCGCTTAAAATATCCCGAGAATATGCGTGTTAGTCTTGCTACATGTGAATTTACTAAATTTGCTTCCCTTTGGTGGTCCGAGTATTGTCGTTTAAATCCTACTACTATTCCTAGTACTTGACTGTTTTAAAACTGCTATGCGTTTGTTTTGTACCTTCCACTTATCAACGTGATTTACTAAAGAATCGACACGCTTAGAGCAAGGGAAAAATTTCAGAGAAGAGTATTATCAGAATTGCAAACGGGATGGTTAGGTGTGGTCTTGTTGAATCTAATGAACAAATGCTTGCACGCTTTCTTTGGTGGATTAAACAAGGACATTCAAATATTAGATTATAAGGAATATAATTCTATCACTCGTTTGTTTCATCTTGCTTGCAAAGTCGAACGTGAAGTGCAGGATCGCCAAACACCATGGAGGAGGACTAATTCTGCCGCACATCCACTTGGACATCCCGACAATCAGGCCCTCGTGATTCGCCTCCGCCTACTACCACATCCATGGCCACCACAAGATTTCCAAATGCTTCTCCACCATCATCCAATGCTCCCGTCAGAGTGCATCTTCTATGGCTTCCACGGGTAAGACAAAGGATATACAATGCCGCAAGTGGGGTTTTGGTCATATTGAGAGAAAGGCACAACACAACGTGTGATGATGGTGTGAAGATGGTCAATAATGAGCTGAGTGACTTTGATGAAGATACACTAGCCCTTATTTCTGCTCGAGATGGAGACAATTCTGATGCTGATGAAGAGCCAGAGGTAATGGGAGCTGAAGCTGCTGATCAATACAAGAGCTTATGATGTGGACATCCCTACTATTGATACAACCGTTGTACCTACAGCAACACACATACAAGGACCCATCACAAGATCTCGTGCCAAACAACTTAACTATCAGGTACTTTCGTTTCTTGGACCTATTCCTCACATACATGAGAATATGATGCTGCCTAAATCAGATATATTTCTTACTCTTAGGAATGATGGACCAAGCATGGATGAGAGGGACAAGCATTGGAGCATGGTCATGCATGGAGATGGCAAGAAGCATTTGATGATCCAAATGAAGGCCAGATGAAGATTTCAGAACTTTGAGGCCACCATAATGAAGAAAGAAGGCTTGGACGAAATATTCAAGATCAATACTTTACGAATTCGTCCATAGCTTAATATGGTGTCATGACACCTTTATTTTGGGCCAGCCCATGTAATTTTCGCAGGATTTTAATTAGCCACTTTTTAGAGTCCGTATTTGAGGAAAAGGACTTTAGGGTTGGATTCGCCACCACTTCCATGGCTGGTCAAACCCCACCTTTTCGCCTCTTAAATACGCCCATAGTCGAACCTCTAGACTCGGATTTTGTTTAGACATTAAGTTAGCCATAGTCGCAACTTCGCCAAGGCTCGAGGCCGCAGAGGCCTCTTGTACTTCGCACCTATTCGTGATCCCACCTCTTCAATAAAACTTTCCTCTTAATCCGCAATATCTTGATTGCAATATTGGTTCTTACTTGTTCTCGATTTCGTAGGAATTAAGACCCTCACCGGTCAGCCGATCGTGTTCACGCAGGATCGGTAACCTCCGTGAGATTGGCCTAGCGATTGCATTGGCGCCGTGTTCGACGCGTAGTCGGATCAAGCCCAAACTCCACCAAATCGAATATCGCCATCTCATCGAAAGATCGGACACCTTTGCCCTATCAAGTGGTATCGATTTCAGGTTGCTCGGTGAGATTTTACTGCTTTTCAGATTAGATCTGTTTTACCTATAACCCACAAAAAGCCAAAACATGCTTAGAGTTTAGATCCATCCTATAACCAATCTACACCTCGCATTATCTTTTCGGTTTTGCATTGTTGAATTTGTGTCTACATCGTCGGCCGAGTTGGGTCTTAGTGTCTCGCCCTTAGAGTTTTGAGTTCGATCATAGTAGTCACCGCCACACTCACGATCACCGCCACCATATTCCGCCAACATATTCCCGCCATATACCCCGCCTCCATAAACCCTAATACTCCGCCACCGCCTTCCTACCAACACGGATCCGATCGGTTTCCTGTGTAGTGCAGTCAAGTAGAGTTATTGTTCCTAGTTATTTCTTTTTACTCTCCTTTGTTGTTTCCGTGTTAAGCTAAAGTCCGTGTCGAGCTCCGAGTCCGGTCGTAAGTCCAGAAGGAGAGCAAAAAAAAAAGTCTAGAACCTCCTCCGAAAAAACTTTCTGGCTATACTAGTTTTCGGCTTTGGGGATCACTTTTCTCCATCGGCCGTTATAGCAATATTTTTTTGGCGCCTGCGCGCTTTCCGGAGCAAAATAAAAAATTTCAAAAACAATTTTTGGGGCTAACCTATTTTTAGACACCGTAGATCAATTCTAGACACTCGCCATCATAGTGATTTTTCACCTCTCGGTTCGCTTTTCAGGGTGCCATATCATCATAGAGTGCTTGTTGTGTCGCGTCGTGACATCGTTGGTGATCTAGGCTCGCGTCTCTAGTACGGTCTAACCTAGGACCAGCACAGTACCGTCGTTGAGCATTCTTTCAACTTTTGCATTGCTGTTTTGATAATTGCTAACCCCCTTTGCTAAGCCTTCCCAGAGCTCCACAGATACTCTCCACGTGCGGTGTTTCGACTCCTGGTTATCGCTTGGTTCAATCTCTGGACCCACTGATCCTCGTGGTTGCACATCGCCTTTTCCTGCTGTTTGGTAAGAACTTGTAAGAGCTTTGTATATTGCTTGACCGATTACGCGTGATTTCCACCATATTTCCGCACTATATACATGCTTTTTAAGGACTAACCATGACAGATACTTCATGAACCCCGCCACAATGACGAACGAAGAACTACATGCCCACTTCTCCGCTCTTGGTGGGTCAGCTGAAGACGTGGATACGCCTCGAGTTTGACACCAAGCTCACCAACGTTGTGGACAAGATCGATGGACTCGAAATCCTTCAACGCCAAGCTTGACGCTTCGGTTCAAGGAGCTTGAACCGATTGCCGCCGCACGGCACCCACACATGGCGCGCGGCGCATTCCGATCACGCCTGAATTGCTGGGTTGCATTCTTGGCCGACTCTCTTGCGGCCGACGCTCCTCGGACTTCCGCGCGGTACTGCTGCGACATTGGGGACGGCGGTACTACTACGACCCGACGACGACGATCTGTTTGACGAGGAGGTTGCACAACCTCCACAGGTACCTACTGGTCGTCCCCGACATTACTACCGCAATGCTCGACCACCGGTACGTGATGATGATCATGTTGCAAAGCTTAAATTAAATATTCCATCTTTTGAGGGTAAATATAATCACGATGCATATCTTACATGGGAGATGGAAGTAGAACAACGTTTGCATGCTTAAAATATCCCGAGAATATGCGTGTTAGTCCGCTACATGTGAATTTACTAAATTTGCTTCCCTTTGGTGGTCTGAGTATTGTCGTTTAAATCTTACTACTATTCCTAGTACTTGGACTGCTTTAAAACATGCTATGCGTGTTCGTTTGTACCTCCCACTTATCAACGTGATTTACTAAAGAATCTGACACGCTTAGAGCAAGGAAAAAATTCTGTAGAAGAGTATTATCAGGAATTGCAAACGGGGATGGTTAGGTGTGGTCTTGTTGAATCTAATGAACAAATTCTTGCACGTTTCTTTGGTGGATTAAACAAGGACATTCAAAGACATATTAGATTATAAGGAATATAATTCTATCACTCGTTTGTTTCATCTTGCTTGCAAAGCTGAACATGAAGTGCGGATCGCCAAACACCATGGAGGAGGACTAATAATTCGCAGTCGCACATCCACTTGGACATCCCGACAATCAGCGCCTCCTCGTGATTCGCCTCCGCCTACTACCACATCCAAGGCTACCACAAGATTTCCATGCTTCTCCACCATCATCCAATGCTCCCCTCGTAGTGCATCTTCTATGGCTTCCACGGGTAAGACAAAGGATATACAATGCCGCAAGTCTTTGGGGTTTTGTTCATATTGAGAGACAGTGCACAACACAACGTGTGATGATGGTGCTTGAAGATGGTCAATACGATTCAGCGAGTGACTTTGATGAAGATACACTAGCCCTTATTTCGCCGAGATGGAGACAATTACGATCGATGAAGAGCCCGAGGTAATGGGAGCTCAAGCACGATCAATACAAGAGCTTAATTACACAACGTGTGTTGAGTGTGCAATTGAGCAAATCTGAGCAAGATCAACGCCACAACCTGTTCCAAACACGTGGTGTTGGCAAGGAAAGAGCTATACGGATCATCATCGATGGAGGGAGTTGTAATAATCTGGCCAGTGTTGACATGGTAGAGAAGCTTGCACTTCCAACAAGACAACGCGCACATTCATATTACATCCAATGGTTAGAGATTTCTCGCAAGATCAAGGTAACAAGAACGGTACGCGTGCATTTTACTATTGGTACATATTCTGATTTTGTTGATTGTGATGTTGTCCCTATGCAAGCTTGTTCTTTGTTACTTGGTAGACCATGGCAATTTGATAGAGAATCTGTTCATAATGGTAAAACTAATCACTATTCTCTTATGCATGATGATGCAGCCCGTTCTCCGACCGCTACTACATCTACTCCCACGAGCTACCCAAGTGGACCCATGACTCGCGCCCGAGCCAAACTCCTTCAAACTAAGGTGAACTCGCTCCTCTCCTTGTGTGAATTCGACACCCCCTTGGATGGCTTGCTACTTCACACGCAAACTCTGTGCATCATCAGGTACGAAGAAGCCACCAGTCGCTGCCAGACGCAAGCGGTACTACCGGTTGGGACGACCGGTACTACCGCTCCAAGCGGTCCTACCGCCTCCTCCTGCTCGCCACAGAAGCACTACCACGCCCAGAAGCAAGCGGCACGACCGGTCACCTGCATTACCGATGGGGTACTACCGCCTCCTACCGCCGCCTCGACGCCTCGACGGAAGCTCCAGGCCCTCAAGCGGTACTAGCTCTCGAGCGGTACTACAGCTCGAGCGGTAGATTACCACCGGTACCACCAGATTGCGGGACCGGTACTACCGGTCTGCCTCGACCTCGATCACCTAAGTTCGGCCTGTGCCTTGTAACCCCACCTATCATTTATCTCTCCATTCGAAACTACCCTGTTTTGTGGCTGGACTATATATAGCCCACCCTCTATTGTAAACGCTAGACTTGGATAATAATAGATATTAAGGAAACCCTTTGAGGACTTATATCTATTGGTCTCATGCTCCTACCAAGGAGCACGGATTATCCACCCCTCTTGGATCTTGCCTAGTGCGTTCAAGTTGTACAAGGCCTTGGGTTCTCGGTTTCTCGCCCCAAGTCGTCAAGGTCTCACCAAGCACCTCATCCCCGTTGTTGGCGTGGAGAGCGAGCCGCCCAACAACACCGATCCTAGGGATTATGTTGGACCGGTTGCCACCGGCGTGAGGAGTAGGCGTGTATCGTGTTTTGGTGTGCGTGTGTTCGTGGTTTTCATCGCCTTCCCGATTTCATACCCGACCACCTCTCTTCCCTCGTTCTCGTGGAATTCGTGAAAGATCGGGCCAACCCTGTGGTTACCCCTAACATATTGGTATCAAGAGCACGGTTGATCAATTTTCCTCCAATTTTTCTTTTTACCGTTTTAAATCGAAAATCCTACCAAAAGAGCCCAATTTGCCTTCGGATCGATCTCGATTTGGTGAGTTTTTCGTGGTTTTGGTCCATAGATCTGTTTCGGAGTCGATCTATAGCCCTCTTGTTTCTAGCTCACCTTTCGGTCAGCTTTTCAACGAATTTGAGGTTTTGGCAAGTTCACCTCGTTCCGTGCTGTGCTGCGGTACTGCAGGCAAGCGGTACTACCGCTTAGTTTCGGTACAACCGGTAGTACAAGCAGATTATCACCACCGCAGATTACTACCAGCGGTACTACCGCCGCCACCGCCTGCGCCCGCCTTTGACGCCTCGATTTCGCTTATCGACCTTTTCCACCTCGCTTGTTCGTGTTTCCGTGTTTGTCGCCATTTTCACAACAGCTCCGTGATCAACGTCATCTCGCCAACGACACCGCGACACTCGAACATCTTCCCCACCAACGGTTGCAAGTCGTCAACAATACCAAAGGTATAACTTGCACCACCTTGACAGCCCATATCTTCCTTTGTGTGTATCTATCCTATGAGAGCAACTCATTTTGTGTTTGTCTACATTGTGCACTTGCCTTGGAAAGTGAGAGTTTGACGCCAAATACAAAAGCTAACATAGTAGCATAGCAAGGAGAAAAGGAAAAGAATCAAAAAACAAAAGAAAAGAGAAAAGATACATAGTCCCCAATACAAAGAGAATACCAAGCTTGTAAGCCAAGAAAGAGAGAAGAAAGAGCCGCCCGCAAGTGCACAAATCTATTGCTTACCCTCTTTGGCAAACGAGTTGTGGTCTCTCCTTGTTGGCACGACACCGAGCGTAGTCTTCGTAGGACCTTTGTGCTCATTTTCATAGTCGTTAACCCGCTTTCTCCACGTGTGTTTTCCGTGTTTTTGGTAGATCGTATCCTTTTGCTTTTGATCTTTGGCTCTTTACCATGTAGGACAATAACCTTTTGCTTGGATCTTCGCTTTTGGTTTTCCACAACCATTACCTTCCACCAAAAGCCTTTGAGAGTTTCTTGCCATTTCACTTTGCACGCTTTTCGCTCATTTGTGTGGCAATTGGTTTGATATAATCTCCAAGGTGAGGTAACTCTCCACACCCTTTCTCTCCATATACAACCATTGTTGGCTTTGCATCATGGATGGCATGGAGAGCCATCCCAACCACCACCACCTCCAGAGGATGATAACCAATTCATGACAAGATGGGACCATTGGAAGATCCGAGGAGAATTCAACTATCGTTAGTGAAGCTCTCGGCGCCAAGAGATGAACAATTTAGCGAGGCCCGTGTGGAATTCAAGAACATCGACAACCGCTTCGAAGAAGTCCGTGGCCAAATGCATGCCATGCAACACAACCTCAGGCATCAAAATGAAGCTCTTGGCCGTGCACTCGCCTCAACGGATGAGAAGCTCCAACACATCATCGATGGACTCGCAAGGACACGCTCGCGCGAATCAAGCTCATCTCGGCACTCATCAAGTGAAACAAGTGCACCTCGCCGTCACGCTTCAAGGCACCGGGATAGACCCGTTCTTCAATCCATAGGCTCTTCGCAAGTGGTGCCATCTCCACGTCACGCCGCGACATCAAGCTATGATGGTGACCTCTCCGCAAGACCTCCAAGCCGTGAAGCAAACCGACCACAACCAAGGGCACTGGTGATTCAACAAGAGCAACCTCGCATAGACCACCACGGCCATCGACGTCGACACACTCCTTCAACAACAAGTGAAACTTCCGAAGAGGACGAACAAGATCATCGTCGACGTGAAGCACTCGCAGATCCTCCAAGGCATCATCATCGACATGAGCGTCCTCGTCGCCAACATAATGGTCATGACGAGCCTCCCCTACACCAAGAAGAAGAGCAGCCCATGGCGCATCCGGCTCGACGTCCTCCTCGCCACATGGCGCAAGCTAATGCTCCTCGCCATCAACCACGACAAGAGCAAGAGCAAGCTCCCCAAGCTCGTCGTGAGGACCATCAACCTCCTCCTCGTCCGCATCCGCGACAAGAAAACGAGCACGCTCCCCAAGCTCGTCGTCAACAACAAGTTCCTCCACCAAACGCGGCACCTCAACAACCACGCGAGCATCGCAACAATCACCAAGCAAGACATGAGAGCTCGGATGATGATGATGACCGCCAAAATCATGGCAACCGCCGCAATCGGAACCGCAATGGAGAAGACACTTTCGGCAAGCTCAAATTCACCATGCCCAAATTCACCGGTTCCAATGAGCCCGAGGAATATCTCTCTTAGGAACTCAAGGTCGACAAGATCTTCCGCATGCACAACTATAGCAATGAGAATATGATGGCCATGGCATCCCTCGAGTTCGATGAGTATGCCATCCTTTGGTGGGAACAAGTCCAACTCGCTCGCGAAGCAAAAGAAGAGCCTCCAATCGCAACTTGGCAAGATATGAAGGCTCATATGAGATCCCGCTTTGTTCCTTCACACTACACGCGTGACCTCTTCAACAAGCTTCAAACGCTTAGTCAAGGGACAAAGACCGTGGAAGAGTACTTCAAGCAAATGGAGCTCAACATTATCCGTGCCAACATTGAAGAGCCAGATGAGCAAACAATGGCACGCTTCCTCAATGGCTTGAACCATCCCATCAAACGCATCACCGAGTTCCAAAAGTACAACAACATGGTTGAGCTTGTGCACATCGCATCCAAGGCCGAGCGCCAAGTGCAAGAGGACATCAAGTACAACAAGCCAAAGACGTACTTCACCTACAAGCAAGCGCCAACCACTACTCCAACAACACCAAGTGGAAGCTCCCCAAGTACAACCAAGCTTCCTTTCAAGCCAACTATTCCCCAAGGAAAACAGCCCCCAAGTGGCAAACAAACACGGGATGATCAACCATTCAATGGTGAATGCTACAAGTGTGGAGGCAAAGGGCACAAGTCCAATGCATGTGGAAACAAAAAAGTTTTGTTCATCCATGACAACGGTTGAAGAATACTTGAGTGAAGAAGAGTTTGATGCAAGGGTCAAGGAAGCCATGGCAAGGCAACACTTGGAAGAGGACCAAGAACTTCTTGTGTGTGAGCATGACGCAAGTCCATCGCTTGTGGTCACAAGGGTCTTGACTACCCAAGCCAATGAAAATGAAGACCAACGCCGAACATCTTCCAAACTCGTAAGGCATCAATGGGAAGTCCATCAAAGTTGTCATCGATGGAGGAAGTTGCCACAACCGCAAGCACGGAATTGTGTGAGAAACTCAACCTCACCCTTCACCCACATAGACACCCCTACCATATCCAATGGCTAAGTGACCAAGGATCCGTCAAGATCAAGCACACCGTCTCGGTGACGTTCTCCATTGGACACTACAAGGACACGGTGGAATGTGACGTGGTTCCAATGACGGTTTGTCACATGTTGCTCGGAAGGCCGTGGCAATATGACAAGTGTGCTTTTCATAATGGTCACTCAAACACCTACACTTTCAAATGGCTTGATAAAACTTGTGTGTTGCAACCAATGACTCCTAGACAAATAATTGCGGACAATGCAAAGGCTTTAGCGAGGGCGCAATACGCAAAAACACCTTGTGAGAAGAGTGGTGAGCGAGAGAACCACACCATAGTTAGTGAGAGCTACAAGCCAAACTCGAGTGGAAAAATTAAGAGTGTTCTTCTTGCCACCAAAAGTGAGATGAGAGAAGTGAGGAACAACCCATCCATCTTGCACTACGTCCTCGTATGCAAGGGACTAGCGCAAGGAACTAATGACTTGACAAATATTCCTCCTTCTTTGATGGCTGTTTTGCAGGAATTCCAAGATGTATTTCCCGAAGAGCTTCCTCATGGCCTTCCTCCTCTTCGTGGAATCGAGCACGTGATCGACCTCATACCCGCGCACCTCTACCAAACTACCGCAGATCGCACAAACCCGAAGAGACAAAGGAGATCGAGCCAAATCAACCAACTCGTCTCCAAAGGTTTGATCCAAGTAAGCACTAGCCCAAGCGCGTTCCCGTGATCCTAGTCCCAAAACGGATGATACGCTATGTTATGCATGGATGTCATTCAATCAATGCTATCACCGTATGTTATCGACATCCTATACCGCGCCTTGATGACATGCTTGATGAGTTATGTGGATCCACTATATTTTCAAAATTGATCTTCGTAGTGGCTACCATCAAATTCGCATGGTCAAGGTGATGAGTGGAAAACCGCCTTCAAGACCAAGCTTGGTCTCTATGAATGGTTGGTTATGCCTTTTGGCTTATCCAATGCCCCATCTACCTTCATGCGCCTCATGAACCATATTTTGCGATCACTCATTGGAAAGAGTGTAGTTGTTTACTTTGATGACATTCTTGTCTATAGCAAGTCACTAGAGGAGCATGTTACTCATGTTAAGGAGGTCTTACAAATCCTTCGTCATGAAAAGCTTTATGCTAACCTCCCCAAGTGCACTTTTGCAAAAGACAAGCTGATTTTCCTTGGTTTTGTTGTGTCTTCTAATGGCATTGAAGTTGATGT
This sequence comes from Avena longiglumis, assembly GCA_030063025.1. NCBI lineage: Eukaryota > Viridiplantae > Streptophyta > Magnoliopsida > Poales > Poaceae > Avena > Avena longiglumis. The sequence goes on from CP125973.1 coordinate 318,363,372, forward strand.
ATCAAAAGTCAAGGACATACGAGATTGGCCCACCCCTACAAATGTTAGTGAACTTCGTAGTTTTCATGGGTTGGCTTTTTTACCAGCTTTGTGAAAGATTTTTCCACAATTGCTTGCCCTCAACGAATTGACCAAGAAGAATGTCACATGCTTGGGGAAAAGCACAACAAAAGGCTTTGATGAGCTCAAAGGAGGCTCACCAAGCACCACTTCTTGCATTGCCGGATTTCACAAAAACCTTTGAGATTGAATGTGACGCTAGTGGTATTGGCATTGGTGGCGCCCTTATGCAAAATGGGCGCCCTATTGCTTACCATAGTGAGAAACTTGATGGCATCGCCAATTATCCCATTTATGACAAAGAACTTTTTGCCTTGGTTCGTGTTCTTCAAGTGTGGCAACACTATCTTTGGCCCAAAGAATTTATAATCCATTCCGACCATGAGTCGTTGAAGTACCTTAAGGGCCAAGCCAACTTGAGTAAAAGGCACGCAAAGTGGGTTGAGTTTATGGAGTCTTTTCCTTACATTGTAAAATACAAGAAGGGAAAAGAAAATGTGGTGGCGACGCCTTTGTCTCGCAAAACCACAAGCCTTCTTACACGACTCGAAGTCAATGTTTTGGGTCTTGAGGACATCAAATCTTTGTACGCGTCCGATTCTTTCTTTGGACCAATATTTGCACAATGTTCAATAGACAAAGGGATTGACGATTTCTATTTGCATAAGGGTTTTCTTTTCAAACAAAACAAGCTTTGCATTCAAATCGCTCTCCAACTTTTGCTTCTTCAAGAGTCCCATGGTGGAGGCCTTATGGGTCACTTTGGCCGTGACAAGACATATGACATGCTCTCCACTCACTACTTTTGGCCAAAGATGAAGCGCGACGTGGAGCGCCACATTCAACGATGCACTACATGTATCCAAGCTAAGTCTAAGTCCAACCCCTTTGGTCTTTATATGCCATTGCCTATTCCTCATGCACCTTGGTTGGACATTAGCATGGACTTTGTATTAGGCTTGCCTAGATCTAAACATGGTCACGATTCCATATTTGTAGTCGTGGATCGCTTTTCAAAAATGGCACATTTCATTCCGTGCCATAAGACCGATGATGCTTCACATGTCGCAAATTTGTTTTTCAGGGAAATAATTGGCCACACGGCGTACGTAACAATCGCCTCGACCGCGGACGTAAAATTCATGAGCTACTCGAAGACCCTCATGGCCAAGCTCGCATCAAGCTCCTCTTCGTCCGCCGCATCCTCAAAACGATGGACAAACCGAGGTAGTCAATCAAGTCTTGGCACACTTCTCCGTGTTGATAAAGAAGAACCTTAAAGACCGGAGGAATGCATTCCACACGCCGAGTTCGCCTACAACCGCGCCAAGCACTCCACCACCATGAGGACCCCGTTCATGATCGTCTATGGATTCGAGCCTCTCACCGCGCTCGATATCCTTCCACTTCCACTTCATGAACGTGCCAATATGGACGTTGTCAAGCGTGCCCAAGCAATGGTGAACCTCCATGACGACACACGAGCTACTATCGAGAAACAAGTCCGTCGCCAAGCATCAAGGCTAAACAAGACCAAGAAAGAAATGATCTTTGATGAGGGCGACCTTGTATGGATACACTTGAGTAAAGACCGCTTCCCCAAGGAACGTGACTCCAAGCTAAAGCCACGAGGCGATGGACCATTCAAGGTGCTAAAAAGGATAAACAACAACGCCTATGTGATCGATATACCAACATCGAAGTATCTTGTGAGCTCGACATTCAATGTCAAGGACCTCTCACCCTACCATGGCGAAGAGGAAGTTGTGACGGTTGAAGCGTCGAGGACGACTCTTTCCCAAGGGGGGGGGGAGCTGATGCAGCCCGTTCTCCGACCGCTACTACATCTACTCCCACGAGCTACCCAAGTGGACCCATGACTCGCGCCCAAGCCAAACTCCTTCAAACTAAGGTGAACTCGCTCCTCTCCTTGTGTGACTTCGACACCCCCTTGGATGGCTTGCTACTTCACACGCAAACTCTGTGCATCATCAGGTACGAAGAAGCCACCAATACCGCCAGACGGAAGATTACGGTTGGGACGACCGCATTACCGCCTCCAAGCGGTCCCACCGCCTCCTACTGCTCGCGCCACAGAAGCACTACTTCACGCCTGTAAGCAAGCGGACGACCGTGCAACTGTATCACCGGTGGCAGTACTACCGCCTCCCACCGCCGCCATCGACGCCTTCGACGGAAGCTCCAGGCCTCAAGCGGTACTATCATTCGAAGCAGGGTACGTACCACCGGATTACTGCTGTCACGGGACTGTACTACCGGGTCCGGCCTCGACCTCGATCACCTAAGTTCGCCCTCAGGCCTTGTAACCCCACCTATCATTTATCTCTCCATTCAAACTACCCTTGTTTTGTGGCTGGACTATATAGCCCCACCCTCTATTGTAAACGCTTAGACTTGGATAATAATAGATATTAAGGAAACCCTTTGAGGACTTATATCTATTGGTCTCATGCTCCTACCAAGGAGCACCGGATTATCCACCCCTCTTGGATCTTGCCTAGTGCCTGTTGTACAAGGCCTTGGGTTTCTCGCCTCAAGTCGTCAAGGTCTCACCAAGCACCTCATCCCCGTTGTTGGCGTGAGAGCGAGTCACCAACACCGATCCTAGGGATTATGTTGGACCGCTGCCACCGCGTGAGGAGTAGGCGGTATCGTGTTTTGCGTGTGTGTTCGTGGTTTTCATCGCTTCCCGATTTCATACCCGACCACCTCTTCCCTCGCTCTCGTGGAATTGTGAAAGATCGGCCAACCCCTGTGGTTACCCCTAACACATGATGGAAAGAAAATTGGTCTAACCTATGACTCCGAACAAATTTTAAAAGATGATCTTGCTAGAGCTAGTAGAGCTAAAAGGAGAAAATAAAAGTGAGAATCGATTGTTGTCGCAGATTTTATACCACCAAAGAACACTAAACTGATTCTACACATGTTGATTTCAGTTTGCAACTATTCTACTTATGATAAAGAATTATATGCGTTGGTTCAGACATTAGAAACTTGGCAACATTATAATGTCCGAGTTTCTAATTATATGCGTTGGTTAGGCCATAGATAATGTTGCCAAGTTTCTAATGTCCGAACCAACGCATATAATTCTTTATCATAAGTAGAATAGTTCAGACTAGCCCCACTCAATTTCTCACTAAAATATGCAACAGGTTTTCCCTCTTGTAATAACACCCCTCCCAAACCAATTCCACTAGCATCACATTCAAGCTCAAAAGTCTTAGTAAAATCAGGAAGTTGGAGTAAGGGAGCATGTGTTAGCTTATCTTTCAATATGACGAAGGCCTGTTGTTGTGCATCGCCCCAAACATAGGGCACATCCTTCTTGGTAAGCTCATTCAGCGGCGCGGCAATTGATCCAAAATCTTTGACAAAGCGCCTATAAAACCAATGAGGCCAAGAAAACTCCTCACTTGTGTGACCGCTTGGTCATGCCAATTCAATAGCTTCAATCTTGGGATCCACTTCAATACCGTGATGTAACAACATAGCCAAGAAACGCAACTCGATCGGTGCAAAAGGTGCACTTCTCAAGGTTACCAAACAAACGCATATCACGTAAAGCATTAAAAACAAAGTAAATGGTCCAAATGATCCTCTAAAGATTTGCTATAAATCAGAATATCATCAAAGTAGACAACCACAAAACGTCCAATGAAAGCACGAAAACTTCGCTCATTAATCTCATGAAAGTGCTAGGTGCATTAGTTAAACCAAACGGCATTTCTAACCACTCATATAAACCGAACTTAGTTTTAAAAGCTGTTTTCCATTCATCTCCTAATTTCATACGAATCTGTGGTAACCACGCAAATCAACTTTAGAAAACATGGTAGAGCCACTCAATTCATCAAGCATGTCATCTAAACGTGGAATAGGATGACGATATCGAATAGTAATATTATTGATAGCTCTACAATCAAGACACATGCGCCAAGAACCATCTTTCTTAGGTACCAAAATAATAGGAACAAAGACATGGGCTAAGGGACTCACGAATATGATCTCGCCGAGTAGTTCCCGAATTTGGCGTTGTATCTCCTTTGTCTCCTCCGGATTGGTTCTATATGGCGCGGTTGAACGTGGCACGAGGAATTAGATCAATTTGATGCTCAATTCCTCTAATAGGAGGTAGTCCCGTGGCAACAATGGGAAAGACGCCCTCATATTCCGCAAAGGTTAGCAACAATGGGTGGCAAAGAAGGAGGCATATCCTCAAATGAAAACAAAACCTCTTTGCATAATTGCATAACATTGATTATTGTTTACATCTAGTTCAAAGAATATCAATTTTATTTGCAAGCATACATGGACTCTTCAAACTAATTTTGAGCATGTGTAGAATCATTTAGTGTTCTTTGGTGGTATAAAATCGCAAGAACAACTGATTCTCACTTTTATTTTTCTCCTCGCTTTTAGCTCTACTAGCTCTAGCAAGATCATCTTTTAAAATTTGTTCGGAGTCATAGGATTTAGACCAATTTTCTTTCCATCATGCATAAGAGAATAGTGATTAGTTTTGCCATTATGAACAGATTCTCTATCAAATTGCCATGGTCTACCAAGTAACAAAGAACAAGCTTGCATAGGTACAACATCACAATCAACAAAATTAATATGTACCAATAGTAAAATGCACGCGTCGCTCTTGTTACCTTGATCTTGAGAACTCTCAAACCATTGGATGTAATATGAATGTGGGCGTTGTCTTGTTGGAAGCGCAAGCTTCTCGACCATGTCAACACTGGCCAGGTTATTACAACTCCCTCCATCAATGATGATCCGTATAGCTCTTTCCTTGACAACACCACGTGTTTGGAACAGGTTGGCGGCTGATCTTGCTCAGATTTGCTCAATTGCACACTCAACACACGTTGGGTAATTAAGCTCTTGTATTGATCAGCCAGCTCCCATCACCTCCGGCTCTTCATCAAGATTAATTGTCTCCATCTCGAGCAGAAATAAGGGCTAGTGTATCTTCATCAAAGTCACTTTCTGAATCAGATTGACCATCTTCAAGACCATCATAACACGTTGTGTTGTAATCTCTCAATATGACCAAAACCCCAAAGACTTTTGGCATTGTATATCCTTTGTCTTACCCGTGGAAGCCATAGAATATGCACTACGAGCAGGAGCATTGGATGATGGTGGAGGAGTAGCTGGAAATCTTGTGGTGGCGTTGGATGTGGTGGTAGCTGGAGGCGAATCACGAGGAGGCGCTGATTGTGGATGTCCAAGTGGATGTACGACCTGCAGAATTATTAGTCCTCCTCCATGGTGTTTGGCGGTCCTGCACTTCACGTTCAGATTTGCAAGAAAGATGAAACAAACGAGTGATAGAATTATATTCCTTATAATCTAAGATGTCTTGGATGTCCTTGTTTAATCCACCAAAGAAACGTGCAAGCATTTGTTCATTAGATTCAACAAGACCACACCTAACCATCCCCGCTTGCAATTCCCGATAATACTCTTCTACGAATTTTTCCTTGCTCTAAGCGTGTCGATTCTTTAGTAAATCACGTTGATAAGTGGGAGGTACAAAACGAACACGCATAGCAGTTTTAAAGCAGTCCAAGTACTAGGAATAGTAGTAGGATTTAAACGACAATACTCGACCACCAAAGGGAAGCAAATTTAGTAAATTCACATGTAAAGACTAACACGCATATTCTCGGATATTTTAAGCAAGCAAAACGTTGTTCTACTTCCATCTCCCATGTAAGATATGCATCGATTATATTTACCCTCAAAAGATGGAATATTTAATTTAAGCTTTGCAACATGATCATCATCACGCACGCATGGGCGAGCGTAGTAATGTCGGGGCGACCACAGGTACCGTGGAGGTTGTTCAACCTCCTCGTCAAACAGATCGCCGTCGCCGGGGTCGTAGTAGTACCCGCTGCCCGTCTCAATGTTGCAAAGCAGCCGCTTGAAGTCTCGAGAACGCGGCCGCAGCAGAGTCGCCGGTGCGCGGCCAAACCAGCAGATCCGCCTGATCGGAATGCGCCAGGCGCCATGTGTGGGTGCGGGAAAGGGCAATCGGTTCAAGCTCCTTGAACCGAACGTCAAGCTTGGCGTTGAAGGATTTCTCTAGTCCATCGATCTTGTCCACGGTTGGTGAGCTTGGTGTCAAACTCCCGAGGCGCGTATGCACGTCTTCGGCGATCGACCAAGAGCGGAGAAGTGGGCATGTAGTTCTTCGCTCGTCATTGTTGCGTGGGCGAAGTATCATCATGGTTAGTCCTTAAAAGCACAGGTATATAGTACGGAAAGATGGTGGAAATCACGCGTAATCCGTCAAGCAATATACAAAGCTCTTACAAGTTCTTACCAAAATGCAGGATAAGGCGATGTGCAACCACGAGGATCAGTGGGTCCAGAGATTGAACCAAGCGATAACCAGGAGTCGAAACACCGCACGTGGAGAGTATCTGTGGAGCTCTGGGAAGGCTTAGCAAAGGGGGTTAGCAATTATCAAAACAGCAATGCAAAAGTTGAAAGAATGCTCAATGACGGTACTGTGCTGGTCCTAGGCTAGAGCGTACTAGAGACGCGAGCCTAGATCACCAACGATGTCACGACGCGACACAACAAGCACTGTATGCTGATATGGCACCCTGGAAAGCGAACCGAGAGGTGAAAATTCACTATGATGGCGAGTGTCTAGAATTGATCTATGGGGTCTAAAAATAGGTTAGCCCCAAAAATTTTTTTTGAAATTTTTTTATTTTGCTCCGGAAAGCGCGCAGACGCCAAAAAATTATTGCTATAACGGCCGATGGAGAAAAGTGATCCCGGGGTCGAAAAATAGTATAGCCAGAAATTTTTTTCGGAGGCGATTCCAGACTTTTTTTTTTGCTCTCCTTCTGGACTTACGACCGGACTCTTAGCGAACACGGAAACAACAAAGAAGGAAAGTCAAAAGAAATAACTGGGAAACAGTAACTCTACTCGGACTGCATCGCGCAGAAAACCGATCGGATCCGTGTCGTGGTAGGAAGGCGTATGGAGTATTAGGGTTTATGGTAAGGTGGTATATGGCGGAATATGGTGGCGGTGATCGAGAGTGTGGCGGTGACTATTATGATCGAACTCGAAACTCTAAGGGACGAGATACTAAGACCAAAGAACTCGACGCGACGATGTAGACACAAATTCAACAATGCAAAACCGAAAAGATAATGCGAGGCGAGATTGGTTATGGGATGGATCTAAACAGAATCGTGTTTTTGGCTTTTTCGTGGGTTATAGGTAAAGACAGATCTAATCTCAAAAAAGAAAATCTCACCGAGCAACCTGAAATCTGATACCACTTGATAGGGCAAAGGTGTCCGATCTTTCGATGAGATGGCGATATTCGATTTGGTGGAGTTCGGCTTGACGATCCGACTACACGTGCGAGCACGAGCGCCAATGCAATCGCTAGGCCAATCTCCTGGAGGTTACCGATCCTGCGTGAACACGACCAGCCTGACCAGCGAGGGTCTTAATTCCTACCTGAAATCGAGAACAAGTAAGAACCAATATTGCAATCAAGATATTGCGGATTAAGAGGAAAGCTTTATTGAAGAGGTGGGATCCTGAATAGGTGCGAAGTATAAGAGGCCTCTGCGACGCTCGAGCCTTGGCGAAGTTGCGACTATGGCTAACTTAATGTCTAAACAAAATCCGAGTCTAGAGGTTCGGCTATGGGGCGTATGGGGCGAAAGGCAGGGGTTTCGGCCAGCCATGGAAGTGGTGGCGAATCCAACCCTAAAAGTCCTTTTCCTCAAATACGGACTCTAAAAAGTGGCTAATTAAAATCCTGAAAATTACATGGGCCTGGCCCAAAATAAAGGTGTCGCAGACCATATTATGCTATGGACGAATTCGTAGTATTGATCTTGAATATTTCGTCCAAGCCTTCTTTCTTCATTATGGTGGCCTCAAAGTTCTGAAATCTTCATCCGTGGCCTTCTCTTGGATCATCACATGCTTGCTGCCATCACCATGCATGGCCATGCTCCAATGCTTGTCCCTCTCATCCATGCTTGGTCCATCATTCCTAAGAGTAAGAAACATATCTGATTTAGGCAGCATCATATTCTCATGTATGTAAGGAATAGTTCCAAGAAACGAAAGTACCTGATAGTTCAGTTGTTTGGCACAAGATCTTGTGATGGGTCCTTGTATGTGTGTTGCTGTAGGTACAACGGTTGTATCAATAGTAGGGATGTCCACATCATCTTCCGTCTCCTCTTCCAAGCCTCCGTCTTGTCGGGCTTGATGTTCCGGGCTTCCTCCCTTGCCTCCGTACTGGTCGGTGTGAACCTATCATGCATATGTGATGGAGTATGAAGTAGAATACCATTCAATAGGGTAGGAAGTGGACTCGCATAGAGGAACGGATTCACCTTTGGAGTCCATGACGACTTGGCGTACGTTGGAGACCTTGATGTAGTAACGACCGTAGGTCGGGCTGCATCAGTCCTGTTCCGGGCATCAGGTCAATGAGAAACTCCACTTCCCTGTCAGGTGGCATTCCTGGCAGCTCTTTCGGAAACACGTCGGGGTAATCCCTAATCACAGGCACAGTATCCATGCTAACCCCTTAAGAGAATTCAGCTTATACCTTCCCGGTCGCACAACCGACTTGAATCTAATTCTCTTACCATCCGGGGTTTTGAGCGAAACAGCTCGCTGTGCACAATCTATGTGTCCCCCATGCATAGACATCCAATCCATACCCAGAATAACATCTAATCCTTGTGATTCCAACACTACCAGATGTGCAATGAAGTTGTGTGTTCCAATCCTCACAGTTAAGTCGCGGCATCCCGCGCTAGCTATCATATCTCCTCCAGGTGACCTCACTCTAATATACTCTTTCATAGACTCAGTAGGTAGCTTATACTTATCCACAAATGCCCTTAAAATGAATGAATGCGATGCACCAGTATCGAAAAGTATAAGTGCAGGGTGAGTGTTGATTGGGAACTTACCAATCACAAGGTCAGGCTCATCTGGGATCTCCTCCACATTCATGTGGTTCATTGTGGCCTTCTGGTTGTTGGTTGGCTTCAGTCCCTTCCTCTCCGGACAGTTGTCGGCATAATGTCCCTTCTGACCACACTTGAAGCATGTCACCTCACTCAGATCCTTCTTCACAAAGCTACGATCACGGTTGCGGTCATGTCCACCGTGTCCTCCAGAGTGGTGAGAGTGTCCTCCCTTGTGGCTGTGGTGGCTGCTCTTGTGGTTGTCGTGGCGATGTCCATCGCCTCCATGGTGATGGCGATCATGGCTCCCATGGTTACTCCCTCCATGCTTGGAGTATCCATCATATGAAGTGCGAGACTTGTGGTGAGAACCAGAGTGGTGATTGCTGCTCTTTCTCTTGCGGTTCTCTACCTGCTTGTGCTTCCCTTCCAAGATCCTGGCCTTGTCCATAAGCTCTTGGAAAGTGGAACAATAAACCACCAGTAGCTGCACTGAAAGCTCATCACTGAGGCCATCCAGGAATCTCTCCCTCCTTTTTGCATCAGTGTCAACATCCTCAGGTGCATAACGGGACATGTTGTTGAACTCATCAATGTACTCAGCCACAGTGCGGTTGGTTTGGCGCAAGTTGCGGAACTCCTTCCTCTTCAGGCTCAGAACTCCTGAAGACATGTGGTTGGTCCTGAAACCTTCCTCAAACATTGCCCAAGTCACAGTGTCCAATGGTGGGTGATCGAAAAGTGTCCCACCAAGAAGCGGTGGTCCCTCTAGTAGGTGAGCGCAAACCTCACCTTCTCAAAGATCGAGCATCCAACAGTTACGGATCCTTGTTGATCGAACTAACCAGTTGAGAGCAACCATTGGTTCCATTGCGAGAGAACTTAGGGCCTTAGCCTCGAAATCTGGTGAGAGCATCTCCCGAGGCTGGTTGTTCCCATTGTTGTTGTTGTTCGAGCTTCCATGAACCGAGTCATAACTTGGGTCACCAGGTCGAGCTGCCATGAGCTGCTCCAACTCAGTGGGTTGACGGCGGGGAGGCATCTGCGGTTCAGCACAGGTAAGCTTAGAAGGAATCAACTACGATAATAGGATTCTACCCATGCATTATGATCAAACAACAACAAGCAATAGCAGACAATCTCAAGCAAGCAACACATCAACAAACAAGTGATCCAGCAACATACCAGGGGTTATCCTAGCAGTATATACCTACTGAAATAGTTTTACAAGAGTTGGCAATGGTTAACTAAACAGTTGATCAACTAAGCAACAAAACAGCAATCTTCCAGAACAGTCCAGCAGCGTTCACGGATTTTTCTACCTGACTTAAACTCGTCAGGAAATTATGCTGATTTTTGCACATATAGTACAGAGAGTTTCGCACCAGCCCTATTTGTTTCAGATTTTTCCCAGATACCAGAAAAATATGAAAAATCGTACAGTACTGCTGTATCAGCAGAAAACTGCAGCGCAAATAACACAGATATTAACCAAACTTGCCATAACTCTTTCATAAAAATCGCACAAATAATTCCTGGGATATTGGAGTACACAAATAAGCAACTAAACACTCTTAAACTAACAGTAATTAAGTTTCACATCGATCGAGACTAATCCTAACGATTTTACCTAACGAAGACTAATTTGGTGGACTTCTATCTACTTCTTGAAGAGGTTGCGGTAGGTCCTTGCTCTCATGCATTGGCGCTTCGGTCCACGGTTCAACCATGGCGACGGAGTATACACCTCTCCTGAGTCATCACTTGAAATTTCAAACTCCACCTCTTCTGGATCCTCCTCTTCTTCTTCACTCTCTGCTGCAACTACAACAGCCTCATCTCCTCCACCATCATCGTCTCCATCATCATCATCCTCATCCTCATCATCATCGTTTCCACTGTCATCATCATCCCCATAGTTGCCATCATCTCCATTGTCATCATCAGAGGGTGGATTCAGCTGTGCTTGGAGAGCGGCAATCTGGGCTGCCATAGCTTCAATAGTTTGATCCCTTTCCTGGACGGTCCCTTGCAACTGTTGTATGTTCTGGGTGTTCTCCTGCACAGTACCATGAAGATGAGCTATGGTTGCATCTCTGGCTATCAAGGCATTCTCCAAAACTCCCATAGATTCATGCAAGGTGTCTATCTCCTGTCCTTGGACCACCATACCATTGCTGGCAAAATCTGCAATCTCCTTTATCATCATCACTTTCTCAGCTAGAGCTCCATTCTCCCTTTCCATGTCCTCTATGTGCCTCCGACGGGGTGGCATGTTGTTCCTGTCGCCCGGGGTAACCACAATGTGCCCATCCTCATCACGCCTCCCATAGTCACTGTAGGGTGAATGATAGGGAAAAGGTGTCCGATCTTTCGATGAGATGGCGATATTCGATTTGGTGGAGTTCGGACTTGACGATCCGACTACACGTGCGAGCACGAGCGCCAATGCAATCGCTAGGCCAATCTCCTGGAGGTTACCGATCCTGCGTGAACACGATCAGCCTGACCAGCGAGGGTCTTAATTCCTACCTGAAATCGAGAACAAGTAAGAACCAATATTGCAATCAAGATATTGCGGATTAAGAGGAAAGCTTTATTGAAGAGGTGGGATCCTGAATAGGTGCGAAGTACAAGAGGCCTCTGCGACGCCGAGCCTTGGCGGTTGCGACTATATGGCTAACTTAATGTCTAAACAAAATCCGAGTCTAGAGGTTCGCTGGGGCGTATTTAAGAGGCGAAAAGGTGGGTTTTCGGCCAGCCATGGGAGTGGTGGCCGAATCCAACCCTAAAAGTCCTTTTCCCCTCAAATACGGACTCTAAAAGTGGCTAATTAAAATCCTGCGAAAATTACATGGGCCTGGCCCAAAATAAAGGTGTCGCAGCACCATATTAAGCTATGGAAGAATTCGTAAAGTATTGATCTTGAATATTTCGTCCAAGCCTTCTTTCTTCATTATGGTGGCCTCAAAGTTCTGAAATATTCATCCGTGGCCTTCTCTTGGATCATCACATGCTTGCTGCCATCTCCATGCATGACCATGCTCCAATGCTTGTCCCTCTCATCCATGCTTGGTCCATCATTCCTAAGAGTAAGAAATATATCTGATTTAGGCAGCATCATATTCTCATGTATGTGAGGAATAGTTCCAAGAAACGAAAGTACCTGATAGTTAAGTTGTTTGGCACGAGATCTTGTGATGGGTCCTTGTATGTGTGTTGCTGTAGGTACAATGGTTGTATCAATAGTAGGGATGTCCACATCAGTGAATCTGCTGACAGTAGGCGTCGGACATGATGGCACTGGCGAGACAGGGCTTCATGTATGGCCAAGTTGATTCCAAGTCCCCAGTTGCAGTATGTCTTGGTGTAGATCAGATGCACAGGGTTTGGCAAGGCGGCATCCCTGGATATGAAGGTAGTGATCTCCCATGCATCCTCACCATATCCATAGGTGTACAGCCTTCTTCCCTTGAACATGGGCAATGGCAATCCCAATGACTGCGAGAGCTGTGCTAACTGTCTTGCAAAGGGTCTTGGTGACTCCATGGTGGCATACTCAGTCCTGACTTCTCCCATCTATCAGTTAAAAGAGGAAAGTGTGAGAATAGCATATGATAAGAGTTTACGAGAGTGAAAGGCATAAGATGAAAGACAGAGTTAATATAAGATTTAATAATTCTATGGCTTCCTAATCCAATCCTAGGTCACGATCCTACAGTCGACACACGTGCTCCGATACCATCTTGTAACACCACGGTTCTGAAAAGACCGTAGCTTCTATGTGACATGCCAATCCCTGGATCGGTTCATTGGCCCACAATAGAATAAGATGAATAACATAGCAAAATATCCGTGTATCATAAATAACGAAGATCCAGAGTACCATTATTACAATAAAAGCTAAGCTCAAGGCTAGCTCAAATTATTCAGGTAGCAACATAAATAAAGCAAATCCTCCATTCTTCAAATTGCCCACAAGTGAACAAGTGCCGAGTGGAGTACCGTGGCCTATATCGATTACTCAGAATCGGAATACCCTGCAACATGAAACGTAGCAGCCCCGAAGGGTCAATACATGGAATGTATGGCAAGTAGAGCTAGTAAAGGAGACAATAGTGCTAACATCTACATGCATATTTGGCAAGTGGAGCTGTGGCTAGCTTGCATTTGCAAATCCATTTGTCCTACTTTCATAAACAGTTTTTGATTTTTCTTTGAAAAGATCCCAATTAAATTAACCCAACAAAGTTAAAGCAATTATGAAATTAGAATAAACGAGAAACATGTCATGGAATCAATATCAAGCAACTCAGTTGTCCATAACCGGGGACACGGCTAATCGATTAGATTACACACCTTGCAGGGGTTAGTACACTTTACCCATGTGACTTGGCCAGCCCCAGCTCGTACCATCACTCTCATTTTGGGTGATGATAGGGAGAAGTCAAAGAAGAGACTGTTCGGGAAGTAGCTCCCCAATCCCGACGCGCACCGGTCCAACCTACCAAAATTCTACATCTCTGGATACACGGGTTCGAGTTATGATGCAGCCCGTACCAAGAACGCTACTACATCTACTCCCACAAGCTCCCCAAGTGGACCCATGACTCGCGCCCGAGCCAAACTCCTACAAGCTAAGGTGAACTCGCTCCTCTCCTTGTGTGACTTCGATACACCCATGGATGGCCTGCTACTTCAAACGCATACCTTGTGCATCATCAGGTACGAAGAGGAGGACCCAGTGGACGGAGGAGCCGGAGCGGAAGCAACCAGTCAGATGCCGATGCCGCGGTACTACGGTGACGCGACCGGTTCAAGCGGTACTACCGGGCCCCGCTACCGGACGCTCCAGGAGGAACCACTCCACGCCCCAGACGCCAGCGGTACTACCGGAGCTACAACTGGTACTACTGGTGGGCGGTACTACCGCGCCCTCCGCCACGCCACAAAGACTCGATGGAAGCTCCAGGATGGCGGTACTATCGCTGCCCGCGGTACTACCGATACTACTGGGTTGCCCAACCGGTACTACCGGTCCGGACTGAACCTGAACACCTCTATTCGGCCCAGCGCCCTGTACCCCTTTCCATATTTTCCTATTTCGTTCCGAAACTGCCCCTGTTTATGTGGCTGGACTATATATAGCCCCCACCCTATATTGTAAACCCTAGACTTGGATAATAATAGATTAAGGAACCCCTTTGAGGAACTTACATCTATTGCTCTCATGCTCCTACCAAGGAGCACCGGATTATCTACCCCCTCTTGGATCTTGCCTAGTGCGTTCAAGTTGTACAAGGCCTTGGGTTCTCGGTTTCTCGCCCCCAAGTCATCAAGAGCTCACCAAGCACCTCCTCCCCCGTTGTTGGCGTGGAGAGAGAGCTTCGCCCAACACCGATCCTAGGGATTATGTTGGACCGGTTGCCACCGGCGTGAGAGATCGGCGTGTATCGTGTTTTGTGTGCGTGTGTTCGTGGTTTTCATCCCTTCTTCCCCCGACCACTACTTTCCCCCTCGTTTCTCGTGGAATTCGTGAAAGATCGGGCCAACCCAAGGGTTACCCCATAACATATTGGTATCAAGAGCACGGTTGATCACGAATTTCCCCCCAATTTTTCTTTGATCCCCCTTAAAATCGAAAATCCCACCAAAAAGAGCCCCAATTTGCCTTCGGATCGATCTTTGGATTTGGTGAGTTTTTCGTGGTTTTGGTCCATAGATCTGTTGCTTTTGGAGTCGATCTATAGCCCCTGTTGTTCCTAGCCCAGCCTTTCGGTCAAATCACCACGAATTTGAGGATTTTGTCAAGTTGATCTCGTTCCAGCTCCGTGACTTGCGGTACTACCGGTCGTACAAGCGGTAATACCGGTCGCACAAGCGGTACTACCGCTCGCCGGTACTACCGGACGTTGGTAGCGGTACTACCGCTCGCCTCTTACCGCGTTTCTTTGCTCCTTTGACGCCTCAACTTCGTTTGCTGACTTTTCCACTTCATTTGTTCGTCTTCCGCGTGTTTGTCGCCATTTTAATAACAGCTTCCGCATCAAAGTCATCACGCGCTCAACGACACCGCGACACTCGAACATCATACCCCACCAACGGTTGCAAGTCGTCAACAATACCAAAGGTATAACTTGCACCACTTTGACAGCCCCATATCTTCATTTGTGTGTATCTCTCCTATGAGAGCAACTCATTTTGTGTTTGTCTAAGAATTGTGCACTTGCCATTGGAAAGTGAGAGTGTGAGGCCAAATACAAAAGTTAACATAGTAGCATAGAAAGGGAGAAAAAGAGTAAGAATCAAAAAAAAGAACAAAAGTAAAATAGAAAAAGATACATAGTCTCCCAATACAAAGAGAATACCAAGCTTGTAAGCCAACAAGAGAGAGGAAAAGAGTGCACCAAGGCAAGTGCACAAATCCGTTGCTTACCCTCTTTTGACAAACGAGTTGTGGTCTCTCCTTGCGTTGGCACGACAACCGAGCGTAGTCTTCGTTAGGACCTTTTGTGCTCATTTTCATAGTCGTGCTAACCCCGTTTTTCTCCACGTGTGTGTTTTTCCGTGTTTTTGTAGATCATATCCTTTTGCTTTTGATCTTTGGTTCTTTACCACGTAGAACAATAACCTTTTGCTTGGATCGTTTCGTTTGGTTTTCCACAATTCTAACCTTCCACCAAAAGCTTTTGAGAGTTGTAGCATACTTGTGTGTGAGTTTCTTTGCCATTTCACTTTACACGCTGTTCGCTCATTTGTGTGGCAATTGGTTTGATATAATCTCCAAGGTGAGGTAAAAGGCTAACTCTCCGCACCCTTATTCTCCATATACAACCCTTGTCGGCTTTGCATCATGGACAGGAATGGCGAGCCGTCACAGCCACCACCTCCGGAGGACGACACACAATTCATGACAAGATGGGACCATTGGAAGGTCCGAGGAGAATTCAACTATCGTTGTGAAGCTCTCGAACGGCGCCAAGATGAACAATTTAGCGAGGCCCGCGTGGAATTCAAGAACATCGACAACCGCTTCGAAGAAGTTCGTGGCCAAATGCATGCCATGCAACACAACCTCAGTCATCAAAATGAAGCTCTTGGTCGTGCACTCGCCTCAACGGATGAGAAGCTTCAACGCCTCATTGATGGACTAGCAAGGCCACGCTCACGCGAATCAAGCTCATCTCGGCACTCCTCAAGTGAATCAAGTGCACCTCGCCGTCACGCTTCAAGGCACCGGGATGGACCCGTTCTCCAATCCATGAGCTCTTCGCAAGCGGTACCATCTCCGCGACACGCCGCAACGTCAAGCTATGATGGTGACCTCTCCGCAAGACCTCCAAGACGTGAAGCGAACCGGCCACAACCAAGGGCACTTGTGATTCAACAAGAGCAACCTCACATGGACCACCAAGCCCATCGCCGTCGACATGTCCTTTCAACAACAAGTGAAGCACCCGAAGAGGACGAACAAGATCACCGTCGACGTGACGCACTCGACGATCCTCCAAGGCGTCATCATCGACATGATCGTCCACGTCGGCAACATGATGGTATTGCCGAGCCTCCTCTACACCAAAAAGAAGAAGAGCAGCCCATTGCGCAGGCGGCTCGACGTCCTCCTAGCCACATGGCGCAAGCCAATGCTCCTCGGCATCAACCACGGCAAGAACAAGAGCAAGCTCCCCAAGCTCGTCGTGAGGATGCACAACCTCCTCCTCGTCCTCAACCGCGACAAGAACAAAACGAGCAAGCTCCCCAAGCTCGTCGTCAAAACCAAGTTCCACCACCAAACGCGGCACCTCAACAACCGCAAGAGCAACGCAACCATCACCAAGCAAGACACGAGAGCTCGGATGATGATGTTGACCGTCCCAATCATGGCAACCGCCGCAACCGGAACCGCAATGGAGAAGAAACTTTCAGCAAGCTCAAATTCACCATGCCCAAGTTCACCGGTTCCAATGAACCCGAGGAATATCTTTCGTGGGAACTCAAGGTCGACAAAATCTTCCGCATGCACAACTATAGCAATGAGAAGATGATGGCCATGGCATCCCTCGAGTTTGATGAGTATGCCAACCTTTGGTGGGCACAAGTCCAACTCGCTCGCGAAGCAAAAGAAGAGTCTCCAATCGCAACGTGGCAAGATATGAAGGCCCATATGAGATCCCGCTTTGTTCCTTCGCACTACACGCTTTACCTCTTCAACAAGCTTCAAACGCTTAGTTAAGGGACAAAGACCGTGGAAGAGTACTTCAAGCAAATGGAGCTCAACATGATCCGTGCCAACATTGAAGAGCGAGATGAACAAACAATGGCACGCTTCCTCAATGGCTTGAACCATCCCATCAAGCGCATCACCGAGTTCCAAAAGTACAACAACATGGTTGAGCTTGTGCACATCGCATCAAAGGCCGAGCGTCAAGTGCAAGAGGACATAAAGTACAACAAGCCAAAGACGTACTTCACCAACAAGCAAGCACCAACCACTACTCCAACAACACGAAGTGGAAGCTCCTCAAGTACCACCAAGCTTCCCTTCAAGCCAACTCTCCCTCAAGTAAAACAGCCCCCAAGTGGCAAAAACACAAGGGATGATCAACCATTCAATGGTGAATGCTACAAGTGTGGAGGCAAAGGGCACAAGTCGAACGCATGTGGAAACAAGAAAGTTTTGTTCATCCATGACAACGGCGATGAAGAATACTTGGAAGGAAGCCATGGCAAGGCAACATTTGGAAGAGGACCAAGAACTTCTTGTGTGTGAGCATGACGCAAGTCCATCGCTTGTGGTCACAAGGGTCTTAACTACACAAGCCAATGAGAATGAAGACCAACGCTCGAACATCTTCCAAACTCGTGCCGGCATCAATGGGAAGTCCATCAAAGTTGTCATCGATGGAGGGAGTTGCCACAACCTTGCAAGCACGGAATTGTGTGAGAAACTCAATCTCACCCTACATCCGCATAAACACCCCTACCATATCCAATGGCTAAATGACCAAGGATCCATCAAGATCAAGCACACCGTCTCGATAACGTTCTCAATTGGGCCCTACAAGGACACGGTGGAATGTGACGTGGTCCCAATGACGGTTTGCCATATGTTGCTCGGAAGGCCGTGGCTATATGACAAGTGTGCTTTGCATAATGGTCACTCAAACACTTACACCTTCAAATGGCTTGATAAAACTTGTGTGTTGCAACCAATGACTCCTAGCCAAATAATTGCGGACAATGCAAAGGCTTTAGCGAGAGCGCAATACACAAAAACACCTTGTGAGAAGTGTGGTGAGCAAGAGAACCACACCATAGTGAGTGAGAGCTACAAGCCAAACTCGAGTGGAAAAACTAAGAGTGTTCTTCTTGCCACCAAATATGAGATGAGAGAAGTGCGGAACAACCCATCCATCTTGCACTATGTCCTTGTATGCAAGGGACTAGCGCAAGGAACTAATGACTTGACAAATTTTCCTCCTTCTTTGATGGCTATTTTGCAGGAATTCCAAGATGTATTTCCCGAAGAACTTCCTCATACCCGGCGCACCGCTCCCAAACCGCGCCGCGTATCGCACGAACCTGGAAGAGACGAAGGAGATAGAACGTCAAATCAACCAACTCGTCTCCAAAGGTTTGATCCAAGTAAGCACTAGCCCAAGCGCGGTCCCCGTGATTCTAGTTCCAAAAACGGATGATACGTTGCGGTTATGCATGGACTGTCGTCCAATCAATGCTATCACCGTGTGTTATCGACATCCTATACCGCGTCTTGATGACATGCTTGATGAGTTATGTGGAGCCAGTATATTTTTGAAAATTGATCTTCGTAGTGGTTACCATCAAATTCGCATGGCCGAAGGTGATGAGTGGAAAACCGCCTTCAAGACCAAGCTTGGTCTATTTGAATGGTTGGTTATGCCTTTTGGCTTATCTAATGCCCCATCTACCTTCATGCGCCTCATGAACCATATTTTGATATCTTTCATTGGGAAGAGTGTAGTTGTTTACTTTGATGACATCCTTGTTTATAGCAAGTCACTAGAGGAGAATGTTACTCATGTTAAGGAGGTCCTTCAAATCCTTCGTCATGAAAAGCTTTATGCTAACCTCCCAAAGTGCACTTTTGCAAAAGACAAGCTGATTTTCCTTGGTTTTGTTGTGTCTTCTAATGGCATTGAAGTTGATGTCTCAAAAGTTAAGGACATACGAGATTGGCCCATACCGACCAATGTTAGCGAACTACGTAGTTTTCATGGGTTGGCTGGCTTTTACCGTCGCTTTGTGAAAGACTTTTCTACCATTGCTTGCCCCCTCAACGAATTGACCAAGAAAAATGTCACGTTCGTTTGGGGAAAAGCACAACAAAAGGCTTTTGATGAGCTCAAAAAGAGGCTCACCGAAGCACCACTTCTTGCATTACCGGATTTCACAAAAACCTTTGAAATTGAATGTGACGCTAGTGGTATTGGCATTGGTGGCGTCCTTATGCAAAATGGGCGTCCTATTGCATACCATAGTGAGAAACTTGACGGCGCACGCCTAAACTACCCCATTTATGACAAAGAGCTTTTTGCCTTGGTTCGTGTCCTTCAAGTGTGGCAACACTATCTTTGGCCCAAAGAATTTATCATCCATTCCGACCATGAGTCGTTGAAGTATCTTAAGGGCCAAGCCAATTTGAGTAAACAGCACGCAAAATGGGTTGAGTTCATGGAGTCTTTTCCTTACATTGTCAAATACAAGAAGGGCAAAGAAAATGTGGTAGCGGACGCTTTGTCTCGCAAAAACACAAGCCTTCTTACACGACTCGAAGTAAATGTCTTGGGTCTTGATGACATCAAATATTTGTACGCGTCCGACCCTTTCTTTGGACCAATATTTGCACAATGTTCAATAGACAAAGGGATTGATGATTTCTATTTGCATAAGGGTTTTCTTTTCAAACAAAACAAGCTTTGCAGTCCGAAATCGTCTCTCCAACTTTTGCTTCTTCAAGAGTCCCATGGTGGAGGCCTTATGGGTCACTTTGGCCGTGACAAGACACATGACATGCTCTCCACTCACTACTTTTGGCCAAAGATGAAGCGCGACGTGGAGCGCCACGTCCAACGATGCACTACATGTATCCAAGCTAAGTCTAAGTCCAACCCCTTTGGTCTTTATATGCCATTGCCTATTCCTCATGCACCTTGGTCGGACATTAGCATGGACTTTGTGTTAGGCTTGCCTAGATCTAAACATGGACATGATTCCATCTTTGTAGTAGTGGATCGCTTTTCTAAAATGGCACATTTCATTCCGTGCCATAAGACCGATGATGCTTCACATGTAGCAAATTTGTTTTTCAGGGAAATAATTCGGCTACACGGTGTGCCAAGAACAATCGTCTCCGACCGCGACGTAAAATTCATGAGCTAATTCTGGAAGACTCTCATGGCCAAGCTCAGCATCAAGCTCCTCTTCTCGTCCGCCTCGCATCCTCAAACCGATGGACAAACCGAAGTCGTCAATCGAAGTCTTGGCACACTCCTCCGGGTGTTGATAAAGAAGAACCTTAAGGACTGGGAGGAATGTATTCCACACGCCGAGTTCGCCTACAACCGCACCAAGCACTCCACCACCATGAGGAGCCCGTTCATGATCGTCTACGGCTTCGAGCCTGATGCAGCCCGTCCTCCGACCGCTACTACATCTACTCCCACGAGCTACCCAAATGGACCCATGACTCGTGCCCGAGCCAAGCTCCTTCAAACTAAGGTGAACTCGCTCCTCTCCTTGTGTGACTTCGACACCCCCTTGGATGGCTTGCTACTTCACGCAAACTACATGCATCATCAGTGCGAAGAAGCCACCGATCGCTGACGCATAGCGGTACTACGGTTGGGAGCCCGGTACTACCGCTCAAGCGGACCTACCACCTCCTCCTACCGCCGCCAGGAAGCACTACCCCATGCCCAGACGCAAGCGGTACTACCGGTCCTCAGAATCGGTACCGGTGGCAGTACTACCGCCCCCTCCTACTGCCGCCATCGACGCCTCCGGCGAAGCTCCAGGCCCTCAAGCGGTACTACTCGGAGGCTCGAGGGTATTACCGTCACCGGTACTACCGTTACTGGGACCGGTACTACGGGTTCGCCTGACCACGATCACCTAAGTTCGGCCCTGTGCCTTGTAACCCAACCTATCATTTATATCTCCATTCCGAAACTACCCCTGTTTTGTGGCTGGACTATATATAGCCCCCACCCTCTATTGTAAACGTTTAGACTTGGATAATAATAGATATTAAGGAAACCCTTTGAGGACTTATATCTATTGGTCTCATGCTCCTACCAAGGAGCACCGGATTATCCACCCCCCTCTTGGATCTTGCCTAGTGCGTTCAAGTTGTACAAGGCCTTGGGTTCTCGGTTTCTCGCCCCCAAGTCGTCAAGGTCTCACCAAGCACCTCATCCCCCGTTGTTGGCGTGGAGAGCGAGCTTCGCCCAACACCGATCCTAGGGATTATGTTGGACCGGTTGCCACCGGCGTGAGGAGTAGGCGTGTATCGTGTTTTGGTGTGTGTGTTCGTGGTTTTCATCGCCTTCCCCGATTTCATACCCGACCACCTCTTTTCCCCTCGTTTCTCATGGAATTCGTGAAAGATCGGGCCAACCCTGTGTTACCCCATAACATATTGGTATCAAGAGCACGGTTGATCACGAATTTCCTCCAATTTTTCTTTTATCCATCTTAAAAGCGAAAATCCTACCAAAAGAGCCCAATTTGCCTTGGATCGATCTCGGATTTGGTGAGTTTTTCGTGGTTTTGGTCCATAGATCTGTTGCTTTGGGAGTCGATCTATAGCCCTCTTGTTTCTAGCTCAGCCTTTCGGTCGTTTTTCCACGAATTTGAGGTTTTGGCAAGTTCACCTCGTTCCAGTGCTGTGCTGATGCCGGTAAGCGGTACTACCGCTAGTTACCAGACTACCGGTAGTACAGCGATACTACTCACCGTACTACCGCCCATTACCGGTGATTACTACCGCCAACTAGTGCTCCCCGCCCTTGACGCCTCGATTGTCACGACCTTTTCCACCTCGCTTGTTCGTGTTTCGCGTGTTTGTCGCCATTTTCACAACAGCTTCCGCATCAACGTCATCCCGCGCTCAACGACACCTCGACACTCGAACATCTTTCCCCACCAACGGTTGCAAGTCGTCAACAATACCAAAGGTATAACTTGCACCACCTTGACAGCCCATATCTTCCTTTGTGTGTATCTATCCTGAGAGCAACTCATTTTGTGTTTGTCTAAGCATTGTGCACTTGCCTTCGGAAAGTGAGAGTATGACGCCAAATACAAAAGCTAACATAGTAGCATAGCAAGGGAGAAAAAGGAAAAAGAATCAAAAAAAAAAGAGAAAAAGATACATAGTCCCCCAATACAAAGAGAATACCAAGCTTGTAAGCCAAGAAAGAGAGAAGAAAGAGCGCTCCGCGGCAAGTGCACAAATCTATTGCTTACCCTCTTTTGGCAAACGAGTTGTGGTCTCTCCTTGTGTTGGCACGACAGCCGAGCGTAGTCTTCGTTAGGACCTTTTGTGCTCATTTTCATAGTCGTAACCCCGCTTTCTCCACGTGTGTTTTCCGTGTTTTTGGTAGATCGTATCCTTTTTGCTTTTGATCTTTGGTTCTTTACCACGAGGACAATAACCTTTGCTTGGATCGTTTGCTTGGTTTTCCACAACCCTTACCTTCCACCAAAAGCCTTTGAGAGTTTCTTGCCATTTCACTTTGCACGCTTTTCGCTCATTTGTGGCAATTGGTTTGATATAATCTCCAAGGTGAGGTAACAGGCTAACTCTCCACACCCTTTCTCTCCATATACAACCATTGTTGGCTTTGCATCATGGACAGGCATGGAGAGCCATCCCAACCACCACCACCTCCAGAGGATGATAACCAATTCATGACAAGATGGGACCATTGGAAGATCCGAGGAGAATTCAACTATCGTTGTGAAGCTCTCGAGCGGCGCCAAGATGAACAATTTAGCGAGGCCCGTGTGGAATTCAAGAACATCGACAACCGCTTCGAAGAAGTCCGTGGCCAAATGCATGCCATGCAACACAACCTCGGGCATCAAAATGAAGCTCTTGGCCGTGCACTCGCCTCAACGGATGAGAAGCTCCAACACATCATCGATGGACTCGCAAGGACACGCTCGCGCGAATCAAGCTCATCTCGGCACTCATCAAGTGAACCAAGTGCACCTCGCCGTCACGCTTCAAGGCACCGGGATGGACCCGTTCTTCAATCCATAAGCTCTTCGCAAGTGGTACCATCTCCACGTCACGCCGCGACATCAAGCTATGATGGTAACCTCTCCGCAAGACCTCCAAGACGTGAAGCAAACCGACCACAACCAAGGGCACTGGTGATTCAACAAGAGCAACCTCGCATAGACCACCACGGACATCGACGTCGACACGCTCCTTCAACAACAAGTGAAACTTCCGAAGAGGACGAACAAGATCATCGTCGCCGTGAAGCACTCGAAGATGCTCCAAGGCATCATCATCGACATGAGCGTCCTCGTCGCCAACATAATGGTCATGACGAGCCTCCCCTACACCAAGAAGAAGAGCAGCCCATGGCGCATCCGGCTCGACGTCCTCCTCGCCACATGGCGCAAGCTAATGCTCCTCGCCATCAACCACGACAAGAGCAAGAG
This sequence comes from Avena longiglumis, assembly GCA_030063025.1. Lineage (NCBI taxonomy): Eukaryota > Viridiplantae > Streptophyta > Magnoliopsida > Poales > Poaceae > Avena > Avena longiglumis. The sequence goes on from CP125973.1 coordinate 318,387,164, forward strand.
CAAGCTCCCCAAGCTCGTCGTGACGACCATCAACCTCCTCCTCGTCCGCATCCGCGACAAGAAAACGAGCACGCTCCCCAAGCTCGTCGTCAACAACAAGTTCCTCCACCAAACGCGGCACCTCAACAACCACGCGAGCATCGCAACAATCACCAAGCAAGACATGAGAGCTCGGATGATAATGATGACCGTCAAAATAATGGCAACCGACGCAACCGGAACCGCAATGGAGAAGAAACTTTCGGCAAGCTCAAATTCACCATGCCCCAGTTCACCGGTTCCAATGAGCCCGAGGAATATCTCTCTTGGGAACTCAAGGTCGACAAGATCTTCCGCATGCACAATTATAGCAATGAGAAGATGATGGCCATGGCATCCCTCGAGTTTGATGAGTATGCCAACCTTTGGTGGGAACAAGTCCAACTTCGCTTCATGAAAAAGAAGAGCCTCAATCGCCACTTGGCAAGATATGAAGGCTCATATGAGATCCCGCTTTGTTCCTTCACACTACACGCGTGACCTCTTCAACAAGCTTCAAACGCTTAGTCAAGGGACAAAGACCGTGGAAGAGTACTTCAAGCAAATGGAGCTCAACATGATCCGTGCCAACATTGAAGAGCGAGATGAGCAAACAATGGCACGCTTCCTCAATGGCTTGAACCATCCCATCAAGCATCACCGAGTTCCAAAAGTACAACAACATGGTTGAGCTTGTGCACATCGCATCGAAGGCCGAGCGTCAAGTGCAAGAGGACATAAAGAACAACAAGCCAAAGACGTACTTCACCTACAAGCAAGTGCCAACCACTACTCCAACAACACCAAGTGGAAGCTCCCCAAGTACAACCAAGCTTCCTTCAAGCCAACTATTCCCCAAGGAAAACAGCCCCAAGTGGCAAACAAACACGGGATGATCAACCATTCAATGGTGAATGCTACAAGTGTGGAGGCAAAGGGCACAAGTCCAATGCATGTGGAAACAAAAAAGTTTTGTTCATCCATGACAACGGCGATGAAGAATACTTGAGTGAAGAAGAGTTTGATGCAAGGGTCAAGGAAGCCATGGCAAGGCAACACTTGGAAGAGGACCAAGAACTTCTTGTGTGTGAGCATGACGCAAGTCCATCGCTTGTGGTCACAAGGGTCTTGACTACCCAAGCCAATGAAAATGAAGACCAACACTCGAACATCTTCCAAACTCGTGCCGGCATCAATGGGAAGTCCATCAAAGTTGTCATCGATGGAGGAAGTTGCCACAACCTCGCAAGCACGGAATTGTGTGAGAAACTCAACCTCACCCTTCACCCACATAGACACCCCTACCATATCCAATGGCTAAGTGACCAAGGATCCGTCAAGATCAAGCACACCGCCCTTGACGTTCTCCATTGGACACTACAAGGACACGGTGGAATGTGACGTGGTTCCAATGACGGTTTGTCACATGTTGCTCGGAAGGCCGTGGCAATATGACAAGTGTGCTTTGCATAATGGTCACTCAAACACCTACACTTTCAAATGGCTTGATAAAACTTGTGTGTTGCAACCAATGACTCCTAGCCAAATAATTACAGACAATGCAAAGGCTTTAGCGAGGGCGCAATACGCAAAAACACCTTGTGAGAAGAGTGGTGAGCGAGAGAACCACACCATAGTGAGGAGAGCTACAAGCCAAACTCGAGCGGAAAAACTAAGAGTGTTCTTCTTGCCACCAAAAGTGAGATGAGAGAAGTGAGGAACAACCCATCCATCTTGCACTACGTCCTCGTATGCAAGGGACTAGCGCAAGGAACTAATGACTTGACAAATATTCCTCCTTCTTTGATGGCTGTTTGCAGAATTCCAAGATGTATTTCCCGAAGAGCTTCCTCATGGCCTTCCTCCTCTTCGTGGAATCGAGCACCGTATCGACCTCATACCCGGTGCACCACTACCAAACCGCGCTGCGTATCGCACAAACCCGGAAGAGACAAAGGAGATCGAGCGTCAAATCAACCAACTCGTCTCCAAAGGTTTGATCCAAGTAAGCACTAGCCCAAGCGCGTTCCGTGATCCTAGTCCCAAAACGGATGATACGTTGCGGTTATGCATGGATGCCGTCCAATCAATGCTATCACCGTATGCGTTATCGACATCCTATACCGGCCTTGATGACATGCTTGATGAGTTATGTGGAGCCACTATATTTTCGAAAATTGATCTTCGTAGTGGCTACCATCAAATTCGCATGGTCAAGGTGATGAGTGGAAAACGCCTTCAAGACCAAGCTTGGTCTCTATGAATGGTTGGTTATGCCTTTTGGCTTATCCAATGCCCCATCTACCTTCATGCGCCTCATGAACCATATTTTGCGGTCACTCATTGGAAAGAGTGTAGTTGTTTACTTTGATGACATTCTTGTCTATAGCAAGTCACTAGAGGAGCATGTTACTCATGTTAAGGAGGTCTTACAAATCCTTCGTCATGAAAAGCTTTATGCTAACCTCCCCAAATGCACTTTTGCAAGAGACAAGCTGATTTTCCTTGGTTTTGTCGTGTCTTCTAATGGCATTGAAGTTGATGTATCAAAAGTCAAGGACATACGAGATTGGCCCACACCTACAAATGTTAGTGAACTTCGTAGTTTTCATGGGTTGGCTGGCTTTTACCGTCGCTTTGTGAAAGATTTTTCCACAATTGCTTGCCCCTCAACGAATTGACCAAGAAGAATGTCACGCCTGCTTGGGGAAAAGCACAACAAAAGGCTTTTGATGAGCTCAAAGGAGGCTCACCAAGCACCACTTCTTGCATTGCGGATTTCACAAAACCTTTGAGATTGAATGTGACGCTAGTGGTATTGGCATTGGTGGCGTCCTTATGCAAAATGGGCCCTATTGCTTACCATAGTGAGAAACTTGATGGCGCCTCAATTATCCCATTTATGACAAAGAACTTTTTGCCTTGGTTCGTGTTCTTCAAGTGTGGCAACACTATCTTTGGCCCAAAGAATTTATAATCCATTCCGACCATGAGTCGTTGAAGTACCTTAAGGGCCAAGCCAACTTGAGTAAAAGACACGCAAAGTGGGTTGAGTTTATGGAGTCTTTTCCTTACATTGTAAAATACAAGAAGGGCAAAGAAAATGTGGTGGCGGACGCCTTGTCTCGCAAAACCACAAGCCTTCTTACACGACTCGAAGTCAATGTTCTGGGTCTTGAGGACATCAAATCTTTGTACGCGTCCGATTCTTTGTTTGGACCAATATTTGCACAATGTTCAATAGACAAAGGGATTGACGATTTCTATTTGCACAAGGGTTTTCTTTTCAAACAAAACAAGCTTTGCATTCCGAAATCCTCTCTCCAACTTTTGCTTCTTCAAGAGTCCCATGGTGGAGGCCTTATGGGTCACTTTGGCCGTGACAAGACATATGACATGCTCTCCACTCACTACTTTTGGCCAAAGATGAAGCGCGACGTGGAGCGCCACGTTCAACGATGCACTACATGTATCCAAGCTAAGTCTAAGTCCTTGGGGAAGCGGTCTTTATATGCCATTGCCTATTCCTCATGCACCTTGGTCGGACATTAGCATGGACTTTGTATTAGGCTTGCCTAGATCTAAACATGGACACGATTCCATATTTGTAGTCGTGGATCGCTTTTCAAAAATGGCACATTTCATTCCGTGCCATAAGACCGATGATGCTTCACATGTCGCAAATTTGTTTTTCAGGGAAATAATTCGGCTACACGGCGTTCCACGAACAATCGTCTCCGACCGTGACGTAAAATTCATGAGCTACTTCTGGAAGACCCTCATGGCCAAGCTCGGCATCAAGCTCCTCTTCTCATCTGCCTCGCATCCTCAAACCGATGGACAAACCGAGGTAGTCAATCGAAGTCTTGGCACACTTCTCCGGGTGTTGATAAAGAAGAACCTTAAAGACTGGGAGGAATGCATTCCACACGCCGAGTTCGCCTACAACCGCGCCAAGCACTCCACCACCATGAGGAGCCCGTTCATGATCGTCTATGGATTCGAGCCTCTCACCGCGCTCGATATCCTTCCACTTCCACTTCATGAACGTGCAAATATGGACGTTGTCAAGCGTGCCCAAGCAATGATGAAACTCCATGAAGACACACGAGCTACTATCGAGCAACAAGTCCTTCGCCAAGCGTCAAGGCTAAACAAGACCAAGAAAGAGATGATCTTTGATGAGGGCGACCTTGTATGGATACACTTGAGTAAAGACCGCTTCCCCAAGGAACGCGACTCCAAGCTAAAGCCACGAGGCGACGGACCATTCAAGGTGCTAAAAAGGATAAACAACAACGCCTATGTGATCGATATACCAACATCGAAGTATCTTGTGAGCTCGACATTCAATGTCAAGGACCTCTCACCGTACCATGGCGAAGAGGAAGTTAGACGGTTGAAGAGTCGAGGGCGACTCTTTCCCAAGGGGGAGCTGATGCAGCCCTCCGACCGCTACTACATCTACTCCCACGAGCTACCCAAATGGACCCATGACTCGTGCAGCCAAGCTCCTTCAAACTAAGGTGAACTCGCTCCTTGTGTGACTTGACACCCCTTGGATGGCTTGCTACTTCACATGCAAACTCATGCATCATCAGTGCAAGAAGCCACCGCCGCCAGCATAAGCGGTACTACCGGTTGGGACGACTTACTACCGCCCAAGCGGACCTACCGCCTCCTACCGCCGCCACAGAAGCACTACCCCATGCCCCAGACGCAAGCGGTACTAGTCCAGAATGGTACTACTGTGGCCGGTACTACCGCCCTCCTACCGCCGCCATCGACGCCCGACGGAAGCTCCAGGCCTCAGCGGTACTACCGCTCGGGAGGGGTACCGGTTACCACCGTACTGCATTCTACCGGACCGGTACTACCATTCTGCTCGACCACGATCACCTAAGTTCGCCCGGCCTTGTAACCCAACCTATCATTTATCTCTCCATTCAAACTACCCTGCTTTTGTGTGGACTATATATAGCCCCCACCCTCTATTGTAAACGTTTAGACTTGGATAATAATAGATATTAAGGAAACCCTTTGAGGACTTATATCTATTGGTCTCATGCTCCTACCAAGGAGCACCGGATTATCCACCCCCCTCTTGGATCTTGCCTAGTGCGTTCAAGTTGTACAAGGCCTTGGATTCTCGTTTCCGCCCAAGTCGTCAAGGTCTCACCAAGCACCTCATCCCCCGTTGTTGGCGTGGAGAGCGAGCTTCGCCCAACACCGATCCTAGGGATTATGTTGGACCGGTTGCCACCGGCGTGAGGAGTAGGCGTGTATCGTGTTTTGGTGTGCGTGTGTTCGTGGTTTTCATCGCCTTCCCTGATTTCATACCCGACCACCTCTCTTCCCCTCGTTCCTCGTGGAATTCGTGAAAGATCGGGCCAACCCCAGGGTTACCCCCATAACAGAGCCTCTCACCGCGCTTGATATCCTTCCACTTCCACTTCATTAACGTGACAATATGGATGTTATCAAGTGTGCTCAAACAATGAAGAAACTCCATGAAGACACAAGAGCTACGATCGAGCAACAAGTCCTTCGCCAAGCATCAAGGCTAAACAAGAACAAGAAAGAGATGATCTTTGATGAGGGCGACCTTGTGTGGATACACTTAAGTAAAGACCGCTTCCCCAAGGAACGCGACTCCAAGCTCAAGCCAAGAGGTGATGGACCATTCAAAGTACTCAAGAGGATAAACAACAACGCCCATATCATCGATATCCCAACATCAAAGTATCTTGTGAGCTCGACATTCAATGTCAAGGACCTATCACCCTACGATGGAGAAGATGAAGTTGAGAAGGTTGAAGAGTCGAGGACGACTCTTTCCCAAGGGTGGGGAGCTGATGCAGCCCGTACCACGAACGCTACTACATCTACTCCCACAAGCTCCCCAAGTGGACCCATGACTCGCGCCCGAGCCAAACTCCTACAAGCTAAGGTGAACTCGCTCCTCTCCTTGTGTGACTTCGATACACCCTTGGATGGCCTGCTACTTCAAACGCATACCTTGTGCATCATCAGGTACGAAGAGGAGGACCCAGTGGACGGAGGAGCCGGAGCGGAAGCAACCAGTCGCGACCAGACGCCAGCGGTACTACCGGCTGACGCGACCGGTACTACCGGTTCAAGCGGTACTACTAGGCCCCGCTCCAGGAGGAACCACTCCACGCCCCAGACGCCAGCGGTACTACCGGAGCTACAACCGGTACTACCGGTGGGCGGTACTACCGCCCCCTCCGACCGCTCGCCACAGGCGACTCCGACGGAAGCTCCAGGACCGCGAGCGGTACTACCGCCCCCGAAGCGGTACTACCGGATGCGACCGGTACTACCGGTTGCCCAACCGGTACTACCGGTTGCCCAACCGGTACTACCGGTCCGGACTGAACCTGAACACCTCTATTCGGCCCAGCGCCCTGTACCCCTTTCCATATTTTCCTATTTCGTTCCAAAACTGCCCCTGTTTATGTGGCTGGACTATATATAGCCCCCACCCTCTATTGTAAACCCTAGACTTGGATAATAGTAGATTAAGGAACCCCTTTGAGGAACTTACATCTATTGCTCTCATGCTCCTACCAAGGAGCACCGGATTATCCACCCCCCTCTTGGATCTTTCCTAGTGCGTTCAAGTTGTACAAGGCCTTGGGTTCTCGGTTTCTCGCCCCCAAGTCGTCAAGAGCTCACCAAGCACCTCGTCCCCCGTTGTTGGCGTGGAGAGCTTCACCAACACCGATCCTAGGGATTATGTTGGACCGGTTGCCACCGGCGTGAGAGATCGGCGTGTATCGTGTTTTGTGTGCGTGTGTTCGTGGTTTTCATCCCTTCTTCCCCTGACCACCGCTTTCCCCCTCGTTTCTCGTGGAATTCGTGAAAGATCGGGCCAACCCAAGGGTTACCCCATAACAAGTTACCACAACCTACTAAGTCCAACCAACCGCCCATTTCATTATTGGCACATGGTTGTACACGTAAGCTACAAAATAAAGAGGCCAATCATTTTCTCTCGATACCTGGGTGTCTTTCCGCAATGATACCACCAAAATTTATCAATTCCATCACACCCAGGAGATTCATTGATTAAGTTGTTTTAGTTTTCGCAAACCAACACATTTATAAACAACTCTCAGTGATGTAACCCAGCACTCGGTCATCACAGCATGACTAAGCACATCTACCAACGGTGGTTCATCTACAAGGAAAGCCCTACCACATAATAGGACATAGCATAGCGATAGTATCATCCTACACATGCATCTACAAAATACATGACAATGCATTGAAAATAGTAGGACAATATCATGAACAAGGTAGCATCTACTTGCCTTGGTTGTAGCGGTCGGAAGAACAATCCACACACGAGCAAGCGTTGCACTCGTCACAATCTACACGATACAATTGCAATCATAAACAAACAATCCACAAGCATATGCAACAAAGATGATGCATGATTGCATGCATGAAAAGTGGATCGATGCTACAGCAGCTCCACATAATCCTATTCAGTAAAGCTACTGATTGCATGCATGGAAAATAGTTTTAGCGCAAGGAAAACTATTATACAAAATATAGTGCTCAAGACTAGAGCTAGAACCCAAATATTCACTACCGATAGTATACTATTTGTAAAATCTTGGGAAAATTCTAGTGTATGGGCATTGCTAATTAGGAACAGTACAATTGGAATTACTCAAAAAGGAATTATAAAACTCCCTGAGTAATTAAAATACTGCAGAAAGCCACTAAATAGTTTCTGCAGAAGTTTTTACTGTAAGCCTATCCTTTTAATTCACTTTGAGATTCCCCTTGTTCTACTGAATCCAGGGACATATTATATGCAATTTTTGAAGTTACAGATCTTTTTCTACGAATTAATTACTCCAAAAAGGCCATTGACTAATTTAATTATTCTGTACAAAATCTTGCTGCAAAAGTGTGAAACAATGGTACAGAAAGATTCTACACGACTTACTGAATCTACACATATTTTATTTGCAATTTTTGGTCCAGCGGATTAATTTCTACGCAATTTACAATATTCTACAAAATTCTGCAATTTCTAAATCGATTTAAATCAAAAGGGAATATTCCCTTCAATACCGACTTCAGCCGCTGGTCGATCGTTGACCAGGGCCGTTGGATCGCAGATCGGCGGCGGGCTTACAATGGGCAGCGTGACGGGTCCGGCGGTGTCGGGCGCTGAGAGGGCAGCATGGCGAGGTCCGTCGGGAGGAGGCGTACATGCAAGGTCGCCGCCAGCCAGACGTCAGCGGCGGCGGCTTCCTGGGAGGAGAGGCGGCGGCGCCTGTATGTCGAGGTGCGCTACCTCACCGAAAGCAATGGCGGCGGCGGCGTTGAACTCGGCGAAATCGCCGGATTTAGGACGTCGGTTGAAATTAGGTGCGGGTTTGGAAGAGGGGCTCGAGGAGATCGTTATAGGCAAAAATTTGTTGAAATCGGTTCGAAAGCGGACACGGGAATCCTCGCGAAAATCGCTAGTAGTTGGAGCTCGACGAACTCGGCCGACAGCGGGTTTCAAGGTGATGACGGAGATGGCCGACGGGCGGGCCCGTAGCGCAAGGCAATGGCGCCTTGCTACGTGCTGGCGGCGGCGGTCATGCTGGTTGCCGCGTGGCCGGCTCGGCCAATGGTCATACCGCTTTTTTATCTCTTTTCTTTTTCCAATTTCCTATTTAGTAAAATCTCCGTAACTTTTTCATACGAGCTCCAAATCGAACGATTCTTGTTTCTAAATTTTTCTAAAATCCAGGGGATCAATCTAGAGTCATGTGGTAAGTGGAACCACTAGTATACAAGGGTGGGAAAACACAAATCCTAGTATACCCTCCCGCAGGAGCATTTTAGTAATATACAATAGGGTTTTGAAAATAGCGTTTTGCCGAATCATTTCAATCGAAGGTTTTGCATGGAAGAACATGATGCAATGATATGAATGATATGCAGAACCAAATCTAAAATTTGGGATGTGACAGAGGGCTCTAATGATGTTGAAGAGTATCTTATATGGGAGCTGAAGATAGAGAAATTATGGCGTTTGCATGAATACACCGAGGATAGAAAAATCAAGTTAGCATCTTCTGAATTTGATGGGTATGCTTTGCGTTGGTGGGATAATCTTGTGCGTACAAGGCAAGAAGAAGGTGACCCTCCCAATTATTACATGGAGAACTAAGAAGCAAGTGATGCGTGACAGATTTATTCCGCCCAACTACATTCGTTCTCTCTATGATAAACTGCAGAATTTGAAGCAAGGAACTAAGAGTGTTGATGATTATTATCAGGAGATGGATTTGATTATGCAGCGTGCTAGAGTACGTGAAGAGCCTGAACAAACCTTGCAGCGTTTCCTCTCAGGTTTGACATATAATATCAAGCACACTGTTCGGCATCACCAATATCAAGATATGAATGATCTATTACATCATGCACGTGAAGCTGAAGCTCAGTTGGCTGAAGAAGCCAAATATAAAGCTCGTTCTTCTCCAGCTAGTGGTCGTTTCACACCTCGACCGGCTGGTAGCGTACCCCCGCAAAGAAAACAGCACAACCTGCAGCTAGTGGTACTGGTTCATCTTCATCTACCGCACGAAACCGGGACATGGCTTGTCACACATGTGGTGGCTTGGGTCATCTTAGGAAGGATTGTCTTAACAAGAAAGTGATGCTGATTAATGAGGACAACGAGTATGAAACTGGTGATGATGCTGACCCTGAGTCTGAAGCTTTGGATGATGAAGGTTATTCAAGTGATGGTCCTATTGATGCATATGTGACTCACTATCCCACCATTGTTTGCTCACAGAAAGTCCTGAATGTTACGCCTAGCTCTGAAAGTCAGTGATGCAATTTGTTCCAAACAAAGGCTGTTGTTGGTCCTGGCAAGGCGTGCAAAGTGATAGTTGATGGTGGTAGTCGTAATTTGGCTAGTAAAGAGCTTTGTGCAAAGTGAAATCAAGTATTTACCACCCCAATCCATATTATACTCAAGTACGAGTGATAATGGAGAGATGAAGGTTAGCTACATGGTGCATGTGGAATTTCAGATTGGACCATACAAAGATACCATTGAATTTGATGTGGTTCCTATGACCGTGTGTCATTTGTTGTTAGGCCGCCCATGGCAATATGATGGAGGGGTTAACCTCTTGGGTGCCCGATCTTCACGGATCTCGTGGTCAAATCGATGGGAAAGCGAGGGGAAAGGGAGAAGGTAGCGGAACCGAACACACACCTCGCAAAGAACACGATGAACACACGCAAAACTCACACGATACAAGGCCAATTGCTCCCGAACGGTGGCCACCGGTCCGATAGAATCCTCGCAAGGAAAGATCGGTCAACGTGCTCCCTCAAATCCACATCGGAGAGGGAAGAACACCTTGGGGAGGGTCTTGACAACTTGGAGACGAGACGTCGAACTCCAAGGCCTTGTTCAACGATGGATGCATGATGCAAAGTCCAATCGAGGTTGGTGACGATAGTCGGTCCCCTTGGTAAAGGGGATGAGGCAAAACTAGAGATTCCACAATGGGGGTTGTCTTTAGTCTATCATCCATGCCTAAGGGATACATGAGGGGTGGAGGCTCTATTTATAGGCCAACCACATAAACAAGGGTAGTTTGGGGATAAACTAGGCGAATAGGTAAGTAAAGGGGGATACATGGGCTGTGGCCCAACTAGTGCGCACAGGCACTGCCAGGAGCGGTAGTACCGGACTTGGGACCGGTAGTACCGCTTGGTCCGGTAGTGCCTGTAACTACCTCGGTGAATTACGCTCCTAGTTACAAGCCTGGATGAGCGGAAATGGTTGAAATAGTACGGTGGGGCCCAAATGCCACTCACAGGTAGACCTTTCGGCCGTCCCAACCATTTCCAATCATCGGGACAAGAACGGGCGGCGTAATCGGCAGGCGAAGGGATCAACTACATACACAAATGAGTATGTATGCAAGCCACCATACAACAGTACATCAGAGCCATTCCATATAAAAAGAAAGGAAATATAGCAACGCCATACGACAAGATTCAAATGTCCTAAATGGATATAATAGTTTAGGATATCTCCTCATACATCAAACATCAGAGTATCAGGCGGAAGCGGCAACAAGATCCGAATACGGATAAGAAGAAAATTGGCATAAGATGCCCCATAAATAAACACATCATCATCGATCTCACGGATCCCGCTCCTAATCTCTACACCGAATGATCGTTGCTCACTTCCTGCCTCTCCACCCAAAGATCCATCTCGTGAGTGTACTTGTTCATCCGAATCAAACAATTTATCGTGTGAGACCCTAGGGTACTCAAGAAGTCTTTATGCCTCTAAAGGGGACACAACCTGGGTGACGCAATTGCAGCAAAAGATAAACCCTAACTTCTATAGATACTCGCTAACCATCCGCCGAACCAAAGATAGAGCGATGTCCGTGAATTAATGACAACAGCTATAATAAGAATATCAGCAGATCCATCCTCCTCCTCGCTACCAACGAGGAAGCGGACGAACAACCCCCATCTGCTGGCTTTATTATCCATTCCATGAGTGTTGCACTATTTACTAGTCCATTTAGTCAAATTAAAAGCGGTACTTTAGTTATGCTTGTCTATGATCGAGAAACTGTGCTCCAAGTCGTCCATAACCGGGTCACGGCTTTGAAAGTTTTACCTGCAGGTGCACAAATAGCAACACACACTCGATCAACCTCGAAAACCAAATCAAAACCCAACGAGGCTTTCACGACAAAGCAATCACAAGATTTAGAAATATTTGGGGCCACCCATTAAGTATACCAAGAACGGTTAGTGACTTGAGACGGACTCAAGGTTTGTGGGGCGGTAAACGCATGGGAACCCGAAGTGTGATGGGCTTGTCGATACTGAAAACGGGTCACGATCCTAAAAAGATGCAGTGCTCCTCGACAATCATAAATAAAGCAATAAAGCATGGCATAAGTACATGATAGTAAATAAAAACTCAAACTAGTTTGGCCCCAAGAAATAAGAATGAATCAAGCTCGCTCGTGGTCCCATAAGCCTCCGGATGTGGATAGCGAATATTCAAGGAACAGGAATCAAGTACTGGGTCCCACGAGACACAAGTGAGCATGAAAAACCAAATAGCAGATATTGCTCACCGTGCCACTTTCATTAGTTATCCCATTACTACTCAAAGTTAAGTTGTTTAGGTACCTCGTTATCCATCGGACACTCACATACCCTACACATGTGTTTCACGACTCGCATGGCTCAAACAACTCCTGTAGTAATGGCTCATGGGATGGAGGAACAAGCTTCGTGGGGTTTAAAAGTAAAGGCTATGCAGATTGGGATTCACAATGCAATCGCGACTCAATGATGCAAGAATAAGATAGAGGCAATAGGTACTATATGTATGCAAGCATGTGGTAGTGCTTCTGGCAGCTCGATTGAGCGAGAAGGATCTGGGTAGTGCTCCTGGGTTTCTTGATATATCCCCTACTCAGCGTCTATTCGAAGAAGAACCAAACAAACAAGGGCCAACATAAATAAGGTGCACAAGCATATGAATTAAATGCGACAAGCAAACAATCATGCCATGATGAATGATGCACAGTTTGCATGGCAATAAAGTAGCATGGCATGGGTGAGGTGTAGAATACAAGAAATTAACATTTTATTGAGTTTTAATCATGTTTTATGCTCAATTAATTTGCTGTAATCTTTATATTTATATGATGCATGCTGCAATTCAGAACATGGAATGCATAAACAGAAAGGTCTCGTCGAGCTAATCATTTTAGACATATCATTTGTTAAATTTGGAGTTATAAAACAAAAGTTATTACTTAATTAAGAAAAGGGCATTTTATTGTAATTTTAATCAACTTGAAATTTAAAGTGTTCAAAATATATTTTGGATAGCATATTTGAATTCCTCACATTTTTCTGATTTGAAAACATATATTATTTGTATTATTTGGAATTATGAATTTAAATTTATTTTAAAGTCAAAATTAGTCAAATGGAGTCAAAGTCAAAGGTTTGACTAGTTTGAATTAGTTCTGAAAATATTTGACTAAAGATTTGAATTCACATTCAAAAACAAAACATATTTCATATAAGGTTTGAATTCAAATTCCAAATCATTTGAAAGTTATGAATTAGTTTATAAGATATATTTGAATTTGGATTTTTCTGAAAACTTCTGGACTTTTGTTACCCAGGAGAAGTTACCCGAGGAGGATGACAGGTGGGCCGCATTGCTGACTGGGCATAGGACAGGTGGGTGGAGGACCACGGGTTGGGAAAGAGAAAACCACAGGGGCCTTTTTACAAAAAGCCTTGAAGAGCTGGTCTGCGGGTTGAGTTTTAGAAAGACCAAGGGTCTGCGTGCAAAACTGCCAGGAGCTGATCGATTTGGAGCCTGACGAATTGAATCCTGTTAGAGCAAAAGCTGCTAGCTTGCTCCAATTTGCGTCGAAGATGGCGAGCAATGCATTGGAAATTTTGGGACGCCGTAAAAACCAAAGTTGTAGAAGGGACATAGTCCTACGATTTTCGTGTTTAGGTTTTCTCCAGCGGAGGACTCTACGAGACGGGAATCTACGAAGAACAGAGGACAGAAACAGGTGGCGGAAGCCGATTTTTCTGCACCCGAAAACTGCTAGATCAATCATTCTTTCGAGGTTTATTCCCAGGTCTTTGGTGCACAAAAATGGGCGTGTAGGTACTCGTTTTGAAGAGGGAAGAACCTAGTTTAACTACATGCAAAGGACGCACACGGGGGTGAACTATGGTAGTTGCAAGATCACGAAGAACAGAGGCTGGCGCGTACTGATGGTTGCGACAGGCTGCTGCTCGACGATGCCCTGCTTCGACGATGATTGCGAGCGGCACGGTGGATCAAAACAATCGTGCAGCGGCTCGTTTTAAAAAGGGATACAAGGGATACAAGAAGTTGCTCATGTCTTGGTGAGGAGGTTGGATATGCGCCAGCGAGATTGCAGCGGTTGGCGGTTTCTCAACTCAAGCAATGAAATGACGCCGTCTGCAGGCATTCGATTTAACGGCTGCGGCGGTCTACGACAAGAGGAAGGTATGAACCATGTCATATGGGTCGAGGAACCTCACCAACGTACCTCTAGGTGAGCTGATCTTGCTGAAGAGGCGGACATCAGCGGGGAAGATCGTGATCTGGTTCTTCCGGTCATGGCGACGGCGAGCTCCATCCAGTGGGTTCCAGGCGCAGCTGCTGGTACTGGTTGTCGAGGAGGAAGCAAGGGAGGTGCATGGTGTCCTCATCACGGCTCGACGCGCTCCAGAACCTCGGCTAGCAGGGTAGGCCGATGCTAGGGTTCATGGTGGTCAGATGTGGAGCTTGGTTAGGATAGGAAGGAGAGGTGCGAGGGCGTCCAGATCTCGATCTGGGGCTGCCCTGGGGTGGCTGATTAGGTGAGGAGAGGGAGGGAGGAAGCACATGGGGTGGTGGTGGCTTTTGCAAAAGGTGAGGAGGGAAGGCACGAGAGGCAGGAGGTGGGGGCGATCGAGCACGTGAGAGAGGGCGGGGAGGAGGAAAAACAGTGCACCAGCTTGAGGTCCACCTGGTCTGGTCGAGCCAGAGGGGAGGTAGGTGACCAGATCGGGTAGGAGGGGGCTCGGCCTAGGGTTTCGGTAGCCTCGGGTGTGGGCCAGGGAGAGAGGGCCAGGTGGGGCCAGCCAGGTGAGGGACTCGGCATGGGGAAGAGGAGAGGTTGAGGAGGGTGTAACTAGGGTTAGACGAGGGATTAAGCTTAAGGTTAGAGAGAGGGGTGAGGTTTAGGGTAGGGTGATGATGTGCACAAGGTGATTGATAGGGCAAAGGTGTCCGATCTTTCGATGAGATGGCGATATTCGATTTGGTGGAGTTCGGGCTTGACGATCCGACTACACGTGCGAGCACGAGCGCCAATGCAATCGCTAGGCCAATCTCCTGGAGGTTACCGATCCTGCGTGAACACGATCAGCCTGACCAGCGAGGGTCTTAATTCCTACCTGAAATCGAGAACAAGTAAGAACCAATATTGCAATCAAGATATTGCGGATTAAGAGGAAAGATTTATTGAAGAGGTGGGATCCTGAATAGGTGTGCAGTACAAGAGGCCTCTGCGACGCTCGAGCCTTGGCAAAGTTGCGACTATGGCTAACTTAATGTCTAAAGAAAATCCGAGTCTAGAGGTTCGGCTATGGGGCGTATTTAAGGTGGGGTTTCGCCAGCCATGGAAGTGGTGGCGAATCCAACCCTAAAAGTCCTTTTCCCTCAAATACGGACTCTAAAAAGTGGCTAATTAAAATCATGAAAATTACATGGGCTGGCCCAAAATAAAGGTGTCGCAGCACCATATTAAGCTATGGACGAATTCGAAGTATTGATCTTGAATATTTCCAAGCCTTCTTTCTTCATTATGGTGGCCTCAAAGTTCTGAAATCTTCATCTGTGGCCTTCTCTTGGATCATCACATGCTTGCTGCCATCTCCATGCATGACCATGCTCCAATGCTTGTCCCTCTCATCCATGCTTGGTCCATCATTCCTAAGAGTAAGAATTATATCTGATTTTGGCAGCATCATATTCTCATGTATGTGAGGAATAGTTCCAAGAAACGAAAGTACCTGATAGTTAAGTTGTTTGGCACGAGATCTTGTGATGGGTCCTTGTATGTGTGTTGCTGTAGGTACAATGGTTGTATCAATAGTAGGGATTTCTCTAGTCCATCGATCTTGTCCACGGCGTTGGTGAGCTTGGTGTCAAACTCCCCGAGGCGCGTATCCACGTCTTCAGCGCGACTGACCAAGAGCGCGGAGAAGTGGGCATGTAGTTCTTCGTTCGTCATTGTGGCAGGGGTCCGCGAAGTATCTGTCATGGTTAGTCCTTAAAAAGCACAGGTATATAGTACGGAAATATGGTGGAAATCACGCGTAATCCGTCAAGCAATATACAAATCTCTTACAAGTTCTTACCAAACAGCAGGAAAAGGCGATGTGCAACCACGAGGATCAGTGGGTCCAGAGATTGAACCAAGCGATAACCAGGAGTCGAAACACCGCACGTGGAGAGTATCTGTGGAGCTCTGGGAAGGCTTAGCAAAGGGGGTTAGCAATTATCAAAACAGCAATGCAAAAGTTGAAAGAATGCTCAACGACGGTACTGTGCTGGTTCTAGGCTAGACCGTACTAGAGACGCGAGCCTAGATCACCAACGATGTCACGACGCGACACAACAAGCACTGTATGATGATATGGCACCTTCAAAAGCGAACCGAGAGGTGAAAAATCACTATGATGGCGAGTGTCTAGAATTGATCTACGGGGTCTAAAAATAGGTTAGCCCCAAAAAAAAATTCGAATTTTTTTATTTTGCTCCGGAAAGCGCGCAGACGCCAAAAAAATATCGCTATAAAGGCCGATGGAGAAAAAGTGATCCCCAAAGCCGAAAACTAGTATAGCCAGAATTTTTTTTCGGAGGCGGTTCCAGACTCTTTTTTTTTTTTTGCTCTCCTTCTGGACTTACGACCGGACTCTTAGCGCGACACGGACTTTAGCTGAACACGGAAACAACAAAGAAGGAAAGGCAAAAGAAATAACTAGGAAACAGTAACTCTACTCGGACTGCATCATGCAGAAAACCGATCGGATGTGTGTCGGTAGGAAGGCGGTATGAGTATTAGGGTTTATGGTGGCTGGGTATATGGCGGCGGAATATGGTGGAGGAATATGGTGGCGGTGATCGGCGAGTGTGGCGGTGACTAGTATGATCAGAACTCGAAACTCTAAGGGACGAGACACTAAGACCAGCAACTCGACGCGACGATGTAGACACAAATTCAACAATGCAAAAACTGAAAAGATAATGCGAGGTGTAGATTGGTTATGGGATGGATCTATGATAGGGAAAAGGTGTCCGATCTTTCGATGAGATGGCGATAATCGATTTGGTGGAGTTCGGGCTTGACGATCCGACTACACGTGCGAGCATGAGCGCCAATGCAATCGCTAGGCCAATCTCCTGGAGGTTACCGATCCTGCGTGAACACGATCACCGACCAGCGAGGGTCTTAATTCCTACCAAATCGAGAACAAGTAAGAACCAATATTGCAATCCGGATATTGCGGATTAAGAGGAAAGCTTTATTGAAGAGGTGGGATCTGAATAGGTGCAGTACAAGAGGCCTCTCATGACGCCGAGCCTTGGCGAAGTTGCGACTATGGCTAACTTAATGTCTAAACAAAATCCGAGTCTAGAGGTTCGGCTATGGGGCATATTTAAGGGCGAAAAGGTGGGGTTTCGGCCAGCCATGGAAGTGGTGGCCGAATCCAACCCTAAAAGTCCTTTTCCCCTCAAATACGGACTCTAAAAAGTGGCTAATTAAAATCCTGCAAAAATTACATGGGCCTGGCCCAAAATAAAAGGTGTCGCAGCAGCATATTAAGCTATGGACGAATTCATAAAGTATTGATCTTGAATATTTCGTCCAAGCCTTCTTTCTTCATTATGGTGGCCTCAAAGTTCTGAAATCTTCATCTATGGCCTTCTCTTGGATCATCACATGCTTGCTGCCATCTCCATGCATGGCCATGCTCCAATACCCTCTCATCCATGCTTGGTCCATCATTCCTAAGAGTAAGAAATATATCCGATTTAGGCAGCATCATATTCTCATGTATGTGAGGAATAGTTCCAAGAAACGAAAGTACCTGATAGTTATGTTTGGCACGAGATCTTGTGATGGGTCCTTGTATGTGTGTTGCTGTAGGTACAACGGTTGTATCAATAGTAGGGATGTCCACATCAATCTAAACTCTAACTGTGTTTTTGGCTTTTTCGTGGGTTATAGGTAAAAACAGATCTAATCTATGAAAAACAGTAAAATCTCACCGAGCAACCTGAAATCTGATACCACTTGATAGGGCAAAGGTGTCCGATCTTTCGATGAGATGGCGATAATCGATTTGGTGGAGTTCAGGCTTGACTATCCGACTACACGTGCGAGCACGAGCGCCAATGCAATCGCTAGGCCAATCTCCTGGAGGTTACCGATCCTGCGTGAACACGATCAGCCTGACCAGCGAGGGTCTTAATTCCTACCTGAAATCGAGAACAAGTAAGAACCAATATTGCAATCAAGATATTGCGGATTAAGAGGAAAGCTTTATTGAAGAGGTGGGATCCTGAATAGGTGCGAAGTACAAGAGGCCTCTGACGCCGAGCCTTGGCGAAGTTGCGACTATGGCTAACTTAATGTCTAAACAAAATCCGAGTCTAGAGGTTCGGCTATGGCGTGTTAAGGGCGAAAGGTGGGGTTTCGGCCAGCCATGGAAGTGGTGGCCGAATCCAACCCTAAAAGTCCTTTTCCCCTCAAATACGGACTCTAAAAAGTGGCTAATTAAAATCCTGCGAAAATTACATGGGCCTGGCCCAAAATAAAAGGTGTCGCAACACCATATTAAGCTATGGACGAATTCATAAAGTATTGATCTTGAATATTTCGTCCAAGCCTTCTTTCTTCATTATGGTGGCCTCAAAGTTCTGAAATCTTCATCTGTGGCCTTCTCTTGGATCATCACATGCTTGCTGCCATCTCCATGCATGGCCATGCTCCAATGCTTGTCCCTCTCATCCATGCTTGGTCCATCATTCCTAAGAGTAAGAAATATATCCGATTTAGGCAGCATCATATTCTCATGTATGTGAGGAATCGTTCCAAGAAACGAAAGTACCTGATAGTTAAGTTGTTTGGCATGAGATCTTGTGATGGGTCCTTGTATGTGTGTTGCTGTAGGTACAACGGTTGTATCAGTAGGGATGTCCACATCAATCTAAACTCTAACTGTGTTTTTGGCTTTTTCGTGGGTTATAGGTAAAAACAGATCTAATCTATGAAAAACAGTAAAATCTCACCGAGCAACCTGAAATCTGATACCACTTGATAGGGCAAAGGTGTCCGATCTTTCGATGAGATGGCGATAACCGATTTGGTGGAGTTCGGGCTTGACGATCCGACTACACGTGCGAGCACGAGCGCCAATGCAATCGCTAGGCCAATCTCCTGGAGGTTACCGATCCCGCGTGAACACGATCAGCCTGACCAGCGAGGGTCTTAATTCCTACCTGAAATCGAGAACAAGAACCAATAGTGCAATCAAGATATTGCGGATTAAGAGGAAAGCTTTATTGAAGAGGTGGGATCCTGAATAGGTGCGAAGTACAAGAGGCCTCTGCGACGCTCGAGCCTTGGCGAAGTTGCGACTATGGCTAACTTAATGTCTAAACAAAATCCGAGTCTAGAGGTTCGGCTATGGGCGATTTAAGGCGAAAGGTGGGATTTCGCCAGCCATGGAAGTGGTGGCGAATCTAACCCTAAAAGTCCTTTTCCTCAAATACGGACTCTAAAAGTGGCTAATTAAAATCCTGTGAAAATTACATGTGCGGCCCAAAATAAAGGTGTCGCAACACCATATTAAGCTATGGACTAATTAAAGTATTGATCTTGAATATTTCGTCCAAGCCTTCTTTCTTCATTATGCTGGCCTCAAAGTTCTGAAATCTTCATATGTGGCCTTCTCTTGGATCATCACATGCTTGCTGCCATCTCCATGCATGACCATGCTCCAATGCTTGTCCCTCTCATCCATCCTTGGTCCATCATTCCTAAGAGTAAGAAATATATCTGATTTAGGCAGCATCATATTCTCATGTATGTGAGGAATAGTTCCAAGAAACGAAAGTACCTGATAGTTAAGTTGTTTGGCACGAGATCTTGTGATGGGTCATTGTATGTGTGTTGCTGTAGGTACAATGGTTGTATCAATAGTAGGGATGTCCACATCAGGTAGTCAGGGGATGAAATCGAGGAAAGCGATGAAAACCACGAACACACTCACACCAAAACACGATACACGCCTACTCCTCACGCCGGTGGCAACCGGTCTAACATAATCTCTAGGATCGGTGTTGGGCGAAGCTCGCTCTCCACACCAACAACTGGGATGAGGTGCTTGGTGAGACCTTGACGAGTTGGGGGTGAGAAACCGAGAACCCAAGGCCTTGTACAACTTGAACGCACTAGGCAAGATCCAAGAGGGGGGTGGATAATCCGGTGCTCCTTGGTAGGAGCATGAGACCAATAGATATAAGTCCTCAAAGGGTTTCCTTAATATCTATTATTATCCAAGTCTAGGGTTTACAATGGAGGGTGGGGGCTATATATAGTCCAGCCACAAAACAGGGGTAGTTTCGGAACGAAAAGGTAAATTATAGGTAGGGTTACAAGGCACAGGGCCGAACTTAGGCGATCAGGGTCAGGCAGGACCGGTAGTACCGGTCCGGCAACCGGTAGTACCGCTTCCGGAGTGGTAGTACCGCTTGAGGGCCTGGAGCTTCCGTCGGAGGCGCCTGTGGCGAGCGGTAGGAGGGGCGGTACCACCTGGACCGTAGTACCGCTTGCTCCGGAGCGTGAGCGGTTCTTCTGGAGTGTCCGGTAGGCCGGGGGCTTGACCGCTGAGTACCGGTCATCTCAACCGTAGTACTGGCGTCTGGCAATGATGTTGCTTCCCCTTCGTCCCTTGTGTCCTTCTCTTCGTACCTGATGATGCACAGTGTATGTGTATGAAGTAGCAAGCCATCTAAGGGTGTGTCGAAGTCACACAAGGAGAGGAGCGAGTTCACCTTAGCTTGAAGGAGATTGGCTCGGGCGCGAGTCATGGGTTCACTTGGGGAGCTCGTGGGAGTAGATGTAGTAGCGGTCGTAGGATGGGCTGCATCACCCACCCCCTCCTTGAAACCCTAGAGTTGATGATGAATGAAGGCTTGTGCCTAACCCTAGATGGGAACCCCTCTCTATAGTTAATCTATGAGTTGTACAAGGCCTTGGAGTTCGGTTGTTCGTCTCCAAGTCGTCAAGACCCTCCTCAAGTGTTTGGTCTCTCCTCATCAAGGATTCTAGTAGTGCTAGGTCTCTCCCCTTGGGATTCTACTTGGTTGCTACTCTCTCCTTTGATTTGGATTCTATCATCCGCTTGACGATCTCTCCTTTGGTGATTCTACCTAACGGTCTCTTGCCGAGGATTCTATTGGATTGGTTATTCGAGCCAACGGGAGCAAATCGAATCGGGTTGTGTTTGTGTGTGTTTGTATCTTTACCTTGCATTTGTGTTGCGTTCATCGTGTTCATCGGGTATCCCCTCACTCCCCGCATCAAATCCGTGAAGATCGGGCCACCCTAGGGTCAATCCCACAAGGGATCCCATATCAACTATGCTGGATGAACTGAGTGGTGCTGCTATTTTCTCTAAAATTGATTTGCTTAGTGGTTATCATCAAATTAGGATGAAAGAAGGGGATGAGTGGAAGACAGCCTTTAAAACTAACTTCGGATTATATGAGTGGTTAGTAATGCCTTTTGGGTTAACTAATGCACCTAGTACCATATTAAGCTATGGACGAATTCGTAAAATATTGATCTTGAATATTTCGTCCAAGCCTTCTTTCTTCATTATGGTGGCCTCAAAGTTCTGAAATCTTCATCGGTGGCCTTCTCTTGTATCATCACATGCTTGCTGCCATCTCCATGCATGACCATGCTCCAATGCTTGTCCCTCTCATCCATGCTTGGTCCATCATTCCTAAGAGTAAGAAATATATCTGATTTAGGCAGCATCATATTCTCATGTATGTGAGGAATAGTTCCAAGAAACGAAAGTACCTCATAGTTAAGTTGTTTGGCACGAGATCTTGTGATGGGTCCTTGTATGTGTGTTTCTGTAGGTACAACGGTTGTATCAATAGTAGGGATGTCCACATCAAGAATTTGGCAAAAACACACAAGGAAGCATATCCAAAACACAAGTATTATGTTTGCAAACAAACCAAATGAAAGAGCAAATGGTCCTTATGTTTGTTGCAACAACAAGACGAGATTCTTGGAAGCTCTCATGACAATACATGTTCTTAAAGGAATTGTGGTTGCACACAAAACATCGGAAAGGTAAATTGTTCAACATTTTTGTTGCAACACACAAAGCATCATTATCTAAATGCGAAGAAACATGAATGTCACGAGGGAAGATAATACCATTAACATGCTTGCAATCAAACCATAGGAAAGAGCAATTTGCCAACATGAAAGATGCAAAGCATGCAAAAGGTATCAGAGCTGAGTTCGGTCTTGAACTCACTTGTGGGATGCTCTCAAGAGCTCTTTTTGTCAACTCGTGCTCAACCGAGGTTGACATTCTTGTGCGGGTACCTACACACATCATATGTAATAGGAAGAACGTGTGTGCATGGTAGAGATACACATCATCCATCATGACGTATCTCTTTTTGTGCACATCACCATTAATTTCAATCAAGTATGAAATAGATGCATGGTGAGTATGCAAGTGGGGAACATGCTTATCATGGCCATCATCAAAATCTCCAAAAATTGAGAAAGCTATGGGGGCCATCTCATTAGAACGCATATGATCAATATTGTTGCAAGCAAAACAAGTGAAATAGAAAGCATTCATCTTATCGCAAGCAACGGGAGGAATTGAATGACTAGCATGACAAGGAAAGTCCAAAGCAATTGGAGGATACACACAAGATGCATAGCATGGCATGTTTATGGCAATGATATCGCAATCAAAAAATTCCACATGATCAATATTATGCAAAGGCAAATCATCACATGGGAAAGTGGATGAAGCATATGTAATGTCACAAGTATCATCCATAGCATGCATATCCTCACAATTCATCATGTCCACTAGTGGGATGATGGCATCATCAACACCCTTATTGTTACCTTGTTCATAGCTCTCATATGAAGTGGGTATTTTGGAAGTAGTGGCCTCCTTGTGGACGACTTCGTCTTCTTGATGTAGCCATGGCATAGCATCATCTTCGTGCACCATGTACATCTTCTCCAATTGAGGCATCATTGCTTCATGGCTTGGCGCTTCTTCATCCATGGAACCTAGCATAACACAAGAGAACACACTAGAGGTAGAGGGTAAGTTGTTAGAAATCGAAATGGTCTCTCTTGACCTATCAACTACCACTCTCAACTCACTAGGAGTATCACTCATGCCCTCCAAGTGGAAGCACTCAATCTCACATAAGGTGGAGTCACTCATGTCACTCTTGTTCTCACTCAAGTGGGCTAAGTGGCTCTCATACTCACATGGGATTGGTACCACATCATAACTCAAGCATATGGGGGTAGGCTCGGTTTCCTCAACTCCATGCGCCTCCTTTGGTGAAGGGAAAATCCCATGCTCACCATTCTTGACCTTGTCGCCTCCAAGGTTGGATGCCATAAGATGGGTATCATTGCTCGCCTCCATGGTCGAAGGGAAAATCCCATGCTCGACCGTCTTGTGGCCATCTCGTAGTAGTGGAGGAGGTAGGCTCATGCTATCCAACTTGGCGAAGTAGGCTTCTACATTTTCCTCGTTCGCGAGGTCGTAGAAGTCAAGCGTAGGAGTTGAAGCTTGATGGCGTGGACGAAGGCTTGCTCTTGGTGCCATTTTGGTGGTGGCACTAGTAGTTGAAGGTGCCTTGTGACGGTGTCGATGGAGGTCATTGGCGTGCCTTGCCGATGGTTGGTGTAGGTGCCGCACTTGGTCATCCACATGACGCTCGCGACGATGACCCTTGTCCTTGACACGCTTCCTTATAAGTTTTTCTAATGAGCACAAGGCATCACTAGTCTTGGCGACCATGCTCATGTTTTTGTCGAAGTCGTTGTCCATGTCCTTCTTGAAGTTGTTATGGGGTAACCCTGGGGTTGGCCCGATCTTTCACGAATTCCATGAGGAACGAGGGGAAGAGAGGTGGTCGGGTATGAAATCGGGGAAGGCGATGAAAACCACGAACACACGCACACCAAAACACGATACACGCCTACTCCTCACGCCGGTGGCAACCGGTCCAACATAATCCCTAGGATCGGTGTTGGGCGAAGCTCGCTCTCCACGCCAACAACAGGGATGAGGTTGGTGAGACCTTGACGACTTGGGGCGAAACCGAGAACCCAAGGCCTTGTACAACTTGAACGCACTAGGCAAGATCCAAGAGGGGGGTGGATAATCCGGTGCTCCTTGGTAGGAGCATGAGACCAATAGATATAAGTCCTCAAAGGGTTTCCTTAATATCTATTATTATCCAAGTCTAAGCGTTTACAATAGAGGGTGGGGGCTATATATAGTCCAGCCACAAAACAGGGGTAGTTTCGGAATGGAGAGATAAATGATAGGTGGGGTTACAAGGCACAGGGCCGAACTTAGGTGATCAGGGTCAGGCAGGACCGGTAGTACCGGTCCGGCAACCGGTAGTACCGGTGGTAACCGGTAGTACCGCTTCCGGAGCGGTAGTACCGCTTGAGGGCCTGGAGCTTCCGTCGAAGGCGTCAGTGGCGAGCGGTAGGAGGGGGCGGTAGTACCGGCCACCGGTAGTACCGGTTGCAGGACCGGTAGTACCGCTTGCTTCTGGGGCGTGAAGTAGTGCTTCCTGTGGCGAACGGTAGGAGGAGGCGGTAGGACCGCTTGGAGCGGTAGTACCGGTCGTCCCAACCGGTAGTACCGCTTGCGTCTGGCAGCGACTGGTGGCTTCTTCGTACCTGATGATGCACAGAGTTTGCGTGTGAAGTAGCAAGCCATCCAAGGGGGTGTCGAAGTCACACAAGGAGAGGAGCGAGTTCACCTTAGTTTGAAGGAGTTTGGCTCGGGCGCGAGTCATGGGTCCACTTGGGTAGCTCGTGGGAGTAGATGTAGTAGCGGTCGGAGAACGGGCTGCATCAGCTCCCCCCCCTTGGGAAAGAGTCGTCCTCGACGCTTCAACCGTCACAACTTCCTCTTCTCCATGGTAGGGTGAGAGGTCCTTGACATTGAATGTCGAGCTCACAAGATACTTCGATGTTGGTATATCGATCACATAGGCGTTGTTGTTTATCCTTTTTAGCACCTTGAATGGCCCATCGCCTCGTGGCTTTAGCTTGGAGTCGCGTTCCTTGGGGAAGCGGTCTTTACTCAAGTGTATCCATACAAGGTCGCCCTCATCAAAGATCATTTCTTTCTTGGTTTTGTTTAGCCTTGATGCTTGGCGACGGACTTGTTTCTCGATAGTAGCTCGTGTGTCGTCATGGAGGTTCACCATTGCTTGGGCACGCTTGACAACGTCCATATTGGCACGTTCATGAAGTGGAAGTGGAAGGATATCGAGCGCGGTGAGAGGCTCGAATCCATAGACGATCATGAACGGGCTCCTCATGGTGGTGGAGTGCTTGGCGCGGTTGTAGGCGAACTCGGCGTGTGGAATGCATTCCTCCCAGTCTTTAAGGTTCTTCTTTATCAACACCCGGAGAAGTGTGCCAAGACTTCGATTGACTACCTCGGTTTGTCCATCGGTTTGAGGATGCGAGGCGGACGAGAAGAGGAGCTTGATGCCGAGCTTGGCCATGAGGGTCTTCCAGAAGTAGCTCATGAATTTTACGTCACGGTCGGAGACGATTGTTCGTGGCACGCCGTGTAGCCGAATTATTTCCCTGAAAAACAAATTTGCGACATGTGAAGCATCATCGGTCTTATGGCACGGAATGAAATGTGCCATTTTTGAAAAGCGATCCACGACTACAAATATGGAATCGTGACCATGTTTAGATCTAGGCAAGCCTAATACAAAGTCCATGCTAATGTCCGACCAAGGTGCATGAGGAATAGGCAATGGCATATAAAGACCAAAGGGGTTGGACTTAGACTTAGCTTGGATACATGTAGTGCATCGTTGAACGTGGCGCTCCACGTCGCGCTTCATCTTTGGCCAAAAGTAGTGACTGGAGAGCATGTCATATGTCTTGTCACGGCCAAAGTGACCCATAAGGCCTCCACCATGGGACTCTTGAAGAAGCAAAAGTTGGAGAGACGATTTCGGAATGCAAAGCTTGTTTTGTTTGAAAAGAAAACCCTTATGCAAATAGAAATCGTCAATCCCTTTGTCTATTGAACATTGTGCAAATATTGGTCCAAAGAAAGAATCGGACGCTTACAAAGATTTGATGTCCTCAAGACCCAAAACATTGACTTCGAGTCGTGTAAGAAGGCTTGTGGTTTTGCGAGACAAGGCGTCCGCCACCACATTTTCTTTGCCCTTCTTGTATTTTACAATGTAAGGAAAAGACTCCATAAAATCAACCTACTTTGCGTGCCTTTTACTCAAGTTGGCTTGGCCCTTAAGGTACTTCAACGACTCATGGTCGGAATGGATTATAAATTCTTTGGGCCAAAGATAGTGTTGCCACACTTGAAGAACACGAACCAAGGCAAAAAGTTCTTTGTCATAAATGGGATAATTGAGGCGTGCGCCATCAAGTTTCTCACTATGGTAAGCAATAGGACGCCCATTTTGCATAAGGACGCCACCAATGCCAATACCACTAGCGTCACATTCAATCTCAAAGGTTTTTGTAAAATCCGGCAATGCAAGAAGTGGTGCTTCGGTGAGCCTCCTTTTGAGCTCATCAAAAGCCTTTTGTTGTGCTTTTCCCCAAACGAACGTGACATTCTTCTTGGTCAATTCGTTGAGGGGGCAAGCAATTGTGGAAAAATCTTTCACAAAGCGACGGTAAAAGCCAGCCAACCCATGAAAACTACGAAGTTCACTAACATTTGTAGGGGTGGGCCAATCTCGTATGTCCTTGACTTTTGATACATCAACTTCAATGCCATTAGAAGACACAACAAAACCAAGGAAAATCAGCTTGTCTCTTGCAAAAGTGCACTTGGGGAGGTTAGCATAAAGCTTTTCATGACGAAGGATTTGTAAGACCTCCTTAACATGAGTAACATGCTCCTCTAGTGACTTGCTATAGACAAGAATGTCATCAAAGTAAACAACTACACTCTTTCCAATGAGTGATCGTGATGTGGACATCCCTACTATTGATACAACCGTTGTACCTACAGCAACACACATACAAGGACCCATCACAAGATCTCGTGCCAAACAACTGAACTATCAGGTACTTTCGTTTCTTGGAACTATTCCTTACATACATGAGAATATGATGCTGCCTAAATCAGATATGTTTCTTACTCTTAGGAATGATGGACCAAGCATGGATGAGAGGGACAAGCATTGGAGCATGGCCATGCATGGTGATGGCAGCAAGCATGTGATGATCCAAGAGAAGGCCACGGATGAAGATTTCAGAACTTTGAGGCCACCATAATGAAGAAAGAAGGCTTGGACGAAATATTCAAGATCAATACTTCTTAATTGGCCATAGCATAATATGGTGTTGCGACACCTTTATTTTGGGCCAGGCCCATGTAATTTTCGCCGGATTTTAATTAGCCACTTTTAGAGTCCGTATTTGAGGAAAAGGACTTCTAGGGTTGGATTCGGTCACCACTTCCATGGCTGGCGAAACCCCACCTTTCGCCCTTAACACGCCCATAGCCGAACCTTTAGACTGGATTTTGTTTAGACATTAAGTTAGCCATAGTCGCAACTTCGCCAAGGCTCGAGCGTCGCAGAGGCCTCTTGTACTGCACCTATTCAGGATCCCACCTCTTTCAATAAAGCTTTCCTCTTAATCCGCAATATCTTGATTGCAATATTGGTTCTTACTTGTTCTCGATTTGGTAGGAATTAAGACCCTCATTGGTCAGCCGATCGTGTTCACGCAGGATCGGTAACCTCCGTGAGATTGGCCTAGCGATTGCATTGCGCCGTTTCGCACGCGTAGTCGGATCGTCAAGCCGAACTCCACCAAATCGATTATCGCCATCTCATCGAAAGATCGGACACCTTTGCCCTATCAAGTGGTATCGATTTCAGGTTGCTCGGTGAGATTTTACCGTCAGAGATTAGATCTGCTTTTACCTATAACCCACGAAAAGCCAAAAACAGCTTAGAGTTTAGATCCATCCCATAACCAATCTACGCCTCGCATTATCCTTTCGCTTTTTGCATTGTTGAATTTGTGTCTACATCGTCGCCGAGTTCTCGGGTCTTAGTGTCTCGTCCCTTAGAGTTTCGAGTTGATCATACTAGTCACCGCCACACTCACGATCACCGCCGCCATATACCCCGCCACCATATTCCGCCATATACCGCCACCATAAAACCCTAATACTCGCCACCGCCTTCCTACCGCGATACAGATCCGACGGTTTTTTTCGCCGTGGTCCGAGTCCGAGTAGAGTTATCAAGCTCGTTATTTCTTTTGACTTTCCTTCTTCTTTGTCCGTGTTCACTAAAGTCCGTGTCGAGCTAAGAGTCCCGTAAGTCCGTATGAGAGCAAAAAAAAAAAAAAAAAAATTTACGGCTATACTATTTTTCGACCCGGGATCACTTTTCTCCATCGGCGTTATAGCGATATTTTTTTACGCCGCGCTTCCGAGCAAAATAAAAATTTGAAAAAATTTTTGGGGCTAAACCTCTTCTTAGACCCCAGAGATCGTTCTAGACACTACGCGCCATCATAGTGATTTTACGCATCTCGGATCGCTTTGTGGTGCTATATCATCATACAGTGCTTGTTGTGTCGTGTCGTGACATCGTTGGTGATCTAGGCTCGCTCTAGTACTCTTCCAGCCTAGGAAAGACATCGCTGTTGAGCATTCTTTCAACTTTTGCATTCTTGTTTTGATAATTCTTTGACCCTTTGCTAAGCCTTCCAGCTCCTACTCTCCCGTCACGCGGTGTGTTTCCTCCGTAATCGCTTGGTTCAATCTCTGGACCCATCGATCCTCGTGGTTGCACATCGCCTTTTTTTTTGCTTTGGTAAGAACTTGTAAGAGCTTCAGATATTGCTTGACGGATTACGCGACTTCCACCATATTCTGTAGTATATACCGCTTTTAAGGACTAACCATGATGATACTTCATGAACCCCGCCACCATGACGAACGAAGAACTACATGCCCACTTCTCCGCGCTCGGTCACTACCGAAGACGTGGACACGCCCTAGGGAGTTTGACACCAAGCTCACCAACGCCGTGGACAAGATCGATGGACTCGAGAAATCCTTCAACGCCAAGCTTGACGTTCGGTTCAAGGAGCTTCTGAACCGATTGCCCGCACCCGCACCGGCACCCACACATGGTGCACGACGCATTCCGATCACGGCTCGGACTGCTGGTACGGCTACCGCCGCACCCCCGGCGGCTCTGCCGCGATCGACGTTCCTCGACTTCCCGTGGGCTGCGCGACATTGGGGACAGACGACGGTACTACTACGACCCGACGACGACGATCTCGTTGACGAGGAGGTTGAACAACCTCCACAGTACCGCTGGTCGCCCGACATTACTACCGCAACGCCGCCCACCCGACGCATCGATGATGATCATGTTGCAAAGCTTAAATTAAATATTCCATCTTTTGAGGGTAAATATAATCCCGATGCATATCTTACATGGGAGATGGAAGTAGAACAACGCTTTGCATGCTTAAAATATCCCGAGAATATGCGTGTTAGTCTTGCTACATGTGAATTTACTAAATTTGCTTCCCTTTGGTGGTCCGAGTATTGTCGTTTAAATCCTACTATTCCTAGTACTTGACTGCTTTAAAACTGCTATGCGTGTTCGCTTTGTTCCTCCCACTTATCAACGTGATTTACTAAAGAATCGCGCTTAGAGCAAGGAAAAATTCTGTAGAAGAGTATTATCGTGAATTGCAAACGGGATGGTTAGGTGTGGTCTTGTAGAATCTAATGAACAAATGCTTGCACGCTTTTTGGTGGATTAAACAAGGACATTCAGCACATATTAGATTATAAGGAATATAATTCTATCACTCGTTGTTTCATCTTGCTTGCAAAGTCGAACGTGAAGTGCAGGATCGCCAAACACCATGGAGGAGGACTAATAATTCTGCAGTCGCACATCCACTTGGACATCCCGACAATCCGCGCCTCGTGATTCGCCTCCGGCTACTACCGCATCCAAGGCCACCACAAGATTTCCATGCTCCTCCACCATCATCCAATGCTCCCGTCAGAGTGCATCTTCTATGGCTTCCACGGGTAAGACTAAGGATATACAATGCCGCAAGTCCGGGGTTTTGGTCATATTGAGAGACAAAGGCACAACACAACGTGTGATGATGGTGCGAGAAGATGGTGAATACGATTCATGAGTGACTTCGATGAAGATACACTAGCCCTTATTTCGCTCGAGATGGAGACAATTCGATGATGATGACGAGCCAGAGGTAATGGAGTGAAGCCGATCAATACAAGAGTTTAATTACACAACGTGTGTTGAGTGTGCAATTGAGCAACTGAGCAAGATCAACGCCACAACCTGTTCCAAACACGTGGTGTTGTCAAGGAAAGAGCTATACGGATCATCATTGATGGAGGAGTTGTAATAATCGCGTGTTGACATGGTAGAGAAGCTTGCGCCCAACAAGACAACGCCCACATTCATACTACATCCAATGGTTTGAGAGTTCTCGAAGATCAAGGTAACCTAACCAGACGCGTGCATTTTACTATTGGTACATATTCGATTTTGTTGATTGTGATGTTGTACCTATGCAAGCTTGTTCTTTGTTACTTGGTAGACCATGGCAATTTGATAGAGAATCTGTTCATAATGGCAAAACTAACCACTATTCTCTTATGCATGATGGAAAGAAAATTGGTCTAAAACCTATGACTTTAACAGATTTTAAAAGATGATCTTGCTAGAGCTAGTAGAGCTAAAACTGAGGAGAAAAATAAAAGTGAGAATCGATTGTTGTCGCAGATTTTATACCACCAAAGAACATTAAATCTGATTCTACACATGCTACTGAAATTGCTTGAAGAGTCCATGTATGCTTGCAAATAAAATTGATATTGCTGAACTAGATGTAAACAATACTCAATGTTATGCAATTGTCTGCAAAGAGGTTTTGTTTTCATTTGAGGATATGCCTCCTTCTTTGCCACCCTGTTGCTAACCTTTGCAGAATATGAGGACGTATTTCACCGAGTTGCCACCAGACTACCTCCTATTAGAGGAATTGAGCATCAAATTGATCTAATTCCTGGTGCCACGTTGCCCAACCGCTACCATATAGAACCAATCCAGAGGAGACAAAGGAGATACAACGCCAAATTCGTGAACTACTCGACAGATCATATTCGTGAGTCCCTTAGCCCTTGTGCTGTTCCTATTATTTTGGTGCCTAAGAAAGATGGTTCTTCGCAGATGTGTACTGATTGTAGAGCTATAAATAATATTACTATTCGATATCGTCATCCTATTCCACGCTTAGATGACATGCTTGATGAATTGAGTGGCTCTACCATGTTTTCTAAAGTTGATTTATGAGTGGTTACCACCAGATTCGTATGAAATTAGGAGATGAATGGAAAACAGCATTTAAAACTAAGTTCGGTTTATATGAGTGGTTAGTAATGCCGTTTGGTTTAACTAATGCACCTAGCACTTTCATGAGATTAATGAACGAAGTTTTACGTGCTTTCATTGGACGCTTTGTGGTAGTCTACTTTGATGATATTCTGATTTATAGCAAATCTTTAGAGGAACATTTGGACCATTTACGTCTTGTTTTCAATGCTTTACGTGATGCACGCTTGTTTGGTAACCTTGAGAAGTGCACCTTTGCACCAATCGAGTTGCGCTTGGCTATGTTGTTACATCACAGGTATTGAAGTGGATCCAGCCAAGATTGAAGCTATTGAGAATTGGCCGCAGCCCAAGACGGTCACACAAGTGAGGAGTTTTCTTGGCCTCATTGGTTTTTATAGGCGCTTTGTCAAAGACTTTGGATCAATTGCGCTACCAATGAATGAGCTTACCAAGAAGGATGTGCCTTTGTTTGGGGCGATGCACAACAATGTGCCTTCATATATTGAAAGATAAGCTAACACATGCTCCCTTACTCCAACTTCCTGATTTTACTAAGACTTTTGAGCTTGAATGTGATGCTAGTGGAATTGGTTTGGGAGGGGTGTTATTACAAGAGGGAAAACCTGTTGCATATTTTAGTGAGAAATTGAGGTGGGCTAGTCTGAACTATTCTACTTATGATAAAGAATTATATGCGTTGGTTCGGACATTAGAAACTTGGCAACATTATCTATGGCCTAAGGAATTTGTTATTCATTCTGATCATGAATCTTTGAAGCATATTCGTAGTCAAGCTAAGTTGAATCGTCGTCATGCAAAGTGGGTTGAATTTATTGAGTCTTTTCCTTATGTTATCAAACACAAAAAGGGTAAAGATAATATTATTGTTGATGCTTTGTCACGCCGTTATGCTTTGTTATCTCAACTTGACTTCAAAATATTTGGATTGGAAACTATTAAAGAACAATATGTGCATGATGCTGAATTTAAAGATGTGTTGCAGAATTGTAGAGATGGTAGAACTTGGAACAAGTTCGTCTTCAATGATGGATTTGTGTTCCGTGCTAACAAACTATGCATTCCAGATAGCTCTGTCGTCTTTTGTTATTACAGAGGCGCATGGAGGAGGATTGATGGGACACTTTGGTGTCAAGAAGACGGAGGATGTTCTTCTGCACACTTCTTTGGCCACGTATGCCGAGATGTTGAGAGATTTGTGGCACGCCGCACTACTTGTCAAAAGCTAAGTCTCCTTAATCCACATGGTTTATATATGCCTCTTCCTTCCTAGTGTTCCTTGGGAGGATATTTCTATGGACTTTGTTTTGGGATTGCCACGAACACGAAGGGGAGGATAGTATTTTTGTTATTGTGGATCGGTTCTAAGATGGCACACTTTATTCCTTGTCATAAAAGCGGATGATGTCGCGCATATTGCTGATTTGTTCTTTCGTGAAATTGTTCGTTTGCATGGTGTGCCAAATACTATTGTCTCGATCGTGATACTAAATTTCTTAGCCACTTTTGGAGATGTTTATGGGCTAAGTTGGGGACTAAATTGCTCTTTAGTACTACATGTCATCCCCAAACCGATGGTCAAATGAAGTAGTAAATAGAACTTTGTCTACTATGTTACGGGCTGTTTTAAAGAAGAACTTAAAATTGTGGGAAGAGTGTTTACCTCATATAGAATTTGCTTATAATCGTTCTTTGCATTCTACCACAAAGATGTGCCCATTTGAGATTGTGTATGGTTTTGTTCCTCGTGCACCTATTGATTTATTGCCTTTACCTTCTTGATTGCAACATAATTTGGATGCTACACAACACGCTGAAATGATATTAAACTTGCATAAGACTACTAAAGATAACATTGAACACA
This sequence comes from Avena longiglumis, assembly GCA_030063025.1. Taxonomy (NCBI): domain Eukaryota; kingdom Viridiplantae; phylum Streptophyta; class Magnoliopsida; order Poales; family Poaceae; genus Avena; species Avena longiglumis. The sequence continues at coordinate 318,420,469 of CP125973.1, forward strand.
TGAATGCTAAGTATAAACTTCTTGGGGATAAAGGAGAAAGCATGTTGTGTTTGATGTTGGCGATCTTGTTTGGTTACATTTATGAAGATCGCTTTTCTGATTTACGCAAGTCTAAGTTAATGCCACGTGCTTGGTCCCTTTAAGGTGTTAGAGAAAATCAATGATAATGCATATAAACTTGAGTTGCTGCGCAGACTTTGGTACAGTTAGTCCTACATTTAACATTGCAGATTTGAAGCCTTACTTTGGTGAGGAAGATGAGATTGCGCCGAGGACAACTTCAATTCAAGAAGGGAGCATGATGTGGACATCCCTACTATTGATACAACCGTTGTACCTACAACACACACATAAGGACCCATCACAAGATCTCGTACAAACAACTGAACTATCGTACTTTCGCTTCTTGAACTATTCCTTACATACATGAGAATATGATGCTGCCTAAATCAGATATGTTTCTTACTCTTAGGAATGATGGACCAAGCATGGATGAGAGGGACAAGCATTGGAGCATGGCCATGCATGGTGATGGCAGCAAGCATGTGATGATCCAAGAGAAGGCCACGGATGAAGATTTCAGAACTTTGAGGCCACCATAATGAAGAAAGAAGGCTTGGACGAAATATTCAAGATCCATACTTTACGAATTCGTCCATAGCATAATATGGTGTCATGACACCTTTATTTTGGGCCAGGCCCATGTAATTTTCGCCGGATTTTAATTAGCCACTTTTTAGAGTCCGTATTTGAGGGGAAAAGGACTTTTAGGGTTGGATTCGGTCACCACTTCCATGGCTGGCCGAAACCCCACCTTTTCGCCCTTAAATACGCCCCATAGCCGAACCTTTAGACTCGGATTTTGTTTAGACATTAAGTTAGCCATAGTCGCAACTTCGCCAAGGCTCGAGAGTCGCAGAGGCCTCTTGTACTTCGCACCTATTCAGGATCCCACCTCTTTCAATAAAGCTTTCCTCTTAATCCGCACTATCTTGATTCCAATATTGGTTCTTACTTGTTCTCGATTTCGTAGGAATTAAGACCCTCCGTCAGCCGATCGTGTTCACGCAGGATCGGTAACCTCCAGGAGATTGGCCTAGCGATTGCATTGGCGCTCGTGCTCGCACGTGTAGTCGGATCGTCAAGCCCGAACTCCACCAAATCGATTATCGCCATCTCATCGAAAGATCGGACACCTTTGCCCTATCAGATCGCAAAATATGGTTCATGAGGCGCATGAAGGTAGATGGGGCATTGGATAAGCCAAAAGGCATAACCAACCATTCATAGAGACCAAGCTTGGTCTTGAAGGCGGTTTTCCACTCATCACCTTCAGCCATGCGAATTTGATGGTAGCCACTACGAAGATCAATTTTTGAAAATATAGTGGCTCCACATAACTCATCAAGCATGTCATCAAGACGCGGTATAGGATGTCGATAACGCACGGTGATAGCATTGATTGGACGGCAGTCCATGCATAACCGCAACGTATCATCCGTTTTTGGGACTAGGATCACGGGGACCGCGCTTGGGCTAGTGCTTACTTGGATCAAACCTTTGGAGACGAGTTGGTTAATTTGACGCCGATCTCCTTTGTCTCTTCCGGTTTGTGCGATACAGTAGCGGTTTGGTAGTGGTGCGCCGTATGAGGTCGACACGGTTTGCTCGATTCCACGAAGAGGAGGAAGGCCATGAGGAAGCTCTTCGAAATACATCTTGGAATTCTGCAAAACAGCCATCAAAGAAGGAGGAATATTTGTCAAGTCATTAGTTCCTTGCGCTAGTCCCTTGCATACGAGGACGTAGTGCAAGATGGATGGGTTGTTCCTCACTTCTCTCATCTCACTTTTGGTGGCAAAAGAACACTCTTAGTTTTCCACTCGAGTTTGGCTTGTAGCTCTCACTCACTATGGTGTGGTTCTCTCACTCACCACTCTTCTCACAAGGTGTTTTTTATGTGCCTCGCTAAAGCCTTTGCATTGTCCGCAATTATTTGGCTAGGAGTCATTGGTTGCAACACACAAGTTTTATCAAGCCATTTGAAAGTGTAGGTGTTTGAGTGACCATTATGCAAAGCACACTTGTCATATTGCCACGGCCTTCCGAGCAACATGTGACAAACCGTCATTGGAACCACGTCACATTCCACCATGTCCTTGTAGTGTCCAATGGAGAACGTCACCGAGACGGTGTGCTTGATCTTGACGGAACCTTGGTCACTTAGCCATTGGATATGGTAGGGGTTTCTATGTGGGTGAAGGGTGAGGTTGAGTTTCTCACACAATTCCGTGCTTGCGAGGTTGTGGCAACTTCCTCCATCGATGACAACTTTGATGGACTTCCCATTGATGCCGGCACGAGTTTGGAAGATGTTCGAGCGTTGGTCTTCATTTTCATTGGCTTGGGTAGTCAAGACCCTTGTGACCACAAGCGATGGACTTGCGTCATGCTCACATACAAGAAGTTCTTGGTCCTCGTCCAAGTGTTGCCTTGCCATGGCTTCCTTGACCCTTGCATCAAACTCTTCTTCACTCAAGTATTCTTCATCGCCGTTGTCATGGATGAACAAAACTTTTTTGTTTCCACATGCATTGGACTTGTGCCCTTTGCCTCCACACTTGTAGCATTCACCATTGAATGGTTGATCATCCCGTGTTTGCCACTTGGGGGCTGTTTTCCTTGGGGAATATTTGGCTTGAAGGGAAGCTTGGTTGTACTTGTGGAGCTTCCACTTGGTGTTGTTGGAGTAGTGGTTGGCGCTTGCTTGTAGGTGAAGTACGTCTTTGGCTTGTTGTACTTGATGTCCTCTTGCACTTGGCGCTCGGCCTTGGATGCGATGTGCACAAGCTCAACCATGTTGTTGTACTTTTGGAACTCGGTGATGCGTTTGATGGGATGGTTCAAGGCATTGAGGAAGCGTGCCATTGTTTGCTCATCTCGCTCTTCAATGTTGGCACGGATCATGTTGAGCTCCATTTGCTTGAAGTACTCTTCCACGGTCTTTGTCCCTTGACTAAGCGTTTGAAGGTTGTTGAAGAGGTCACGCGTGTAGTGTGAAGGAACAAAGCGGGATCTCATATGAGCCTTCATATCTTGCCAAGTGGCGATTGGAGGCTCTTCTTTTGCTTCGCGAGCGAGTTGGACTTGTTCCCACCAAAGGTTGGCATACTCATCAAACTCGAGGGATGCCATGGCCATCATCTTCTCATTGCTATAATTGTGCATGCGGAAGATCTTGTCGACCTTGAGTTCCCAAGAGATATTCCTCGGGCTCATTGGAACCGTGAACTTGGGCATGGTGAATTTGAGCTTGCCGAAAGTTTCTTCTCCATTGCGGTTCCGGTTGCGTCGGTTGCCATTATTTTGACGGTCATCATCATCATCCGAGCTCTCATGTCTTGCTTGGTGATTGTTGCGAAGCTCGCGTGGTTGTTGAGGTGCCGCGTTTGGTGGAGGAACTTGTTGTTGACGAGCTTGGGGAGCGTGCTCGTTTTCTTGTCGCGGATGCGGACGAGGAGGAGGTTGATGGTCCTCACGACGAGCTTGGGGAGCTTGCTCTTGTCGTGGTTGATGGCGAGGAGCATTAGCTTGCGCCATGTGGCGAGGAGGACGTCGAGCCGTATGCGCCATGGGCTGCTCTTCTTCTTGGTGTAGGGGAGGCTCGTCATGACCATTATGTTGGCGACGAGGACGCTCATGTCGATGATGACGCCTTGGAGGATCTTCGAGTGCTTCACGTCGACGATGATCTTGTTCATCCTCTTCGGAAGTTTCACTTGTTGTTGAAGGAGCGTGTCGACGTCGATGGCCGTGGTGGTCTATGCGAGGTTGCTCTTGTTGAATCACCAGTGCCCTTGGTTGTGGTCGGTTTGCGTCACGTCTTGGAGGTCTTTGGAGAGGTCACCATCATAGCTTGATGTCGCGCGACGCGGAGATGGTACCACTTGCGAAGAGCTTATGGATTGAAGAACGGGTCCATCCCGGTGCCTTGAAGCGTGACGGCGAGGTGCACTTGTTTCACTTGATGAGTGCCGAGATGAGCTTGATTCGCGCGAGCGTGTCCTTGCGAGTCCATCGATGATGTGTTGGAGCTTCTCATCCGTTGAGGCGAGTGCACGGCCAAGAGCTTCATTTTGATGCCCGAGGTTGTGTTGCATGGCATGCATTTTGATGGAGGGGTTAACCTCTTGGGTGCCCGATCTTCACGGATCTCGTGGTCAAATCGATGGGAAAGCGAGGGGAAAGGGAGAAGGTAGCGGAAGCGAACACACACCTCGCGAAGAACACGATGAACACACGCAAAACTCACACGATACAAGGCCGATTGCTCGAACGCGCCACCGGTCCGATAGAATCCTCGCAAGGAAAGATCGGTCAACGTGCTCCCTCAAATCCACATCGGAGAGGGAAGAACACCTTGAGGAGGGTCTTGACGACTTGGGGCGAAACCGAGAACCCAAGGCCTTGTTCAACGATGGATGCGTGATGCAAAGTCCAATCGAGGTTGGTGACGATAGTCGGTCCCTTGGTAAAGGGATGAGGCAAAACTAGAGATTCCACAATGGGGTTGTCTTTAGTCTATCATCTATGCCTAAGGGATACATGAGGGGGGCTCTATTTATAGGCCAGCCACTAAACAAGGGTAGTTTGGGAATAAACTAGGCGAATAGGTAAGTAAGGGGAATACATGGGTCTGTGGCCCAACAAAAGGCAGCACACATGACCGGTAGTACCGGTCCCAAGAATCGTAGTACCGTCATCGTAGTACCGCTCCGGAGCTGGTAGTACCGCTTGGGTCTTGAGCATCCGTTGGAGCCGTCGATGAAGCGGTAGGAGGCGGTAGTACCGCTGACTAGTAGGGTTACGACAACCGTAGTACCGCTTGGACCGCAGCTATCGACCTGTCTTCTTCCGTCTCCTCTTCCAAGCCTCCGTCTTGTCGGGCTTGATGTTCCGGGCTTCCTCCCTTGCCTCCGTACTGGTCGGTGTGAACCTATCATGCATATGTGACGGAGTATGAAGTAGCATACCATTCAATAGGGCAGGGAGGGGGCTCGCATAGAGGAACGGATTCACCTTTGGAGTCCATGAAGACTTGGCGTAAGTTGGGGACCTTGATGTAGTAACGACCGTAGGTCGCCGCATCATCTCCCTCCTTCAAAGAGTCGCCCTCGACTCTCCATGTTCATCACGGTAGAAGAGGTCAAGGACATCCTTGATCCTGGGTTCACCATATAGTCGCCCTCGGGAAGATTGACTTGACAACACTTCAATGTTCCTTCACCTTCCATGAAGCCTACAAAGCTCCCGACAAAAGCGAAGCAACACTCAAAGCGTAGCCAATTCATGAAGATTATAGCATGAGTCCTCAAGTAGAAGGAAGTCACCTTAGCTTGTAGATATAGCTCAAAGAAGTGTAGCCATAGGTAACTCTCTTCGGTTCTTCTTGTCAACATATAGTCCATAGAGGTTGACGTGTATGCATTTGTACCTGCATACAACAAAGACCAAGCAACATATGTTTGTGTGTGAGAGGAGCATGTCATTTTGGCATGTCCATTCTTGTTCACAACACGATTAGCACAACTCAAGTATAGCAAACGGGATGCATATGCATGGTCAATGTGCATGGAAAACGCGTTTGAACATCATCCAAATGTGGAAACTCAAAACTCCATATAACATAGAATTGGGGCATTCAAAGCATTGGATCCAAATTTCAAACAACATCTTTGATGCAAGAATAGGAGAATTTGGCAAAACACACAAGGAAGAATGTCCAAAGAAACATCATTATGTGTGCAAACCAACCATTGGAAAGAGAAATTGTTCAACATGTTGGATGTCACACACAAATCATCAAAATCAAATTTCATGGGAATATGAGTATCCCAAGCGGAAGCCAAAGTAACGTGTTTGCAAACAAACGAAATGAAAGAGCAAGTGGTCCTTATGTTTGTTGCAACAACAAGACGAGATTCTTGGAAGTTTTCATGACAATACATGCTCTTCATGGAATTGCGGTTGCACACAAAACATCGGAAAGAGAAAATGTTCAACATTTTGTTGCAACACAAAACATCATTATCCAAAAGCAAAGAAACATGAATGTCACAAGGTGAGATAATACCATCAACATGCTTGCAATCAAACCATAGGAAAGAGCAATTTGCCAACATGAAAGATGCAAAGCATGCAAAAGGTATCGAGCTGGGTTCGATCTTGAACTCACTTGTGGGATGCTCTCAAGAGCTCTTTTGTCAACTCGTGCTCAACCGAGGTTGACATGATAATGCGGGTACCTACACATCATACACAAAAGGAGAATGTGTGTGCATGGTAGAGATACACATCATCCATCATGACGTATCTTCTTGTGCACATCACCATTAATGTCAATCAAGTATGAAAGTGATGCATGGTGAGTATGCAAGTGGGGAACATGCTTATCATGGCCATCATCAAAATCTCCAAAAGTTGAGAAAGCTATGGGGGCCATCTCATTATAACGCATATGATCAATATTGTTGCAAGCATTCATCTTATGGAAAGCAACGGGAAAAATTGAATGACTAGCATGACAAAGCATGTCTATAGCAATTGGAGGATACACACAAGATGCATAGCATGGCATGTTTATGGCAATGATATTGCAATCAAACAATTCCACATGATCAATATTATGCAAAGGCAAATCATCACATGGGAAAGTGGATGAAGCATATGTAATGTCACAAGTATCATCCATAGCATGCATATCCTCACAATTCATCATGTCCACTAGTGGGATCATGGCATCATCAACACCCTTATTTTTACCTTGTTCATACCTCTCATATGAAGTGGGTGTTGTGGAAGTAGGGGCCTCCTTGTGGACGACTTCGTTTTCTTGATGTAGCCATGGCGTAGCATCATCTTCGTGCACCATGTACATCTTCTCCAATTGAGGCATCATTGCTTCATGGCTTGGCGCGTCTTCATCCATGGAACCTAGCACAACACAAGAGAACACACTAGAGGTAGAGGCTAAGTTGTTACAATTCGAAATGGTCTCACTTGACCTATCAACTACCACTCTCAACTCACTAGGAGTATCGCTCATGCCCTCCAAGTGGAAGCACTCAATCTCACATAAGGTGGAGTCACTCATGTCACTCTTGTTCTCACTCAAGTGGGCTACGTGGCTCTCATACTCACATGGGATTGGTACCACATCATCACTCAAGCATATGGGGGTAGGCTGGGTTCCTCAACTCCATGCGCCTCCTTTGGTGAAGGGAAAATCCCATGCTCACCATTCTTGACCTTGTCGCCCAAGGTTGGATGCCATAAGATGGGCATCATCGCTCTCCTCCATGGTCGAAGGGAAAATCCCATGCTCGACCGTCTTGTGGCCATCTCATAGTAGTGGTGGAGGTAGGCTCATGCTATCCAACTTGGCGAAGTAGAGGTTTACATTTTCCTCGTTCGTGAGGTCGTGGAAGTCAAGCGTAGGCGTTGAAGCCTGATGGCGTGGAGGAAGGCTTGCTCTTGGTTCCATTTTGGTGGTCGAACAAGTAGTTGAAGGTGCCTTGTGACGGTGTCGACGGAGGTCATTGGCGTGCCTTGCCGATGGTTGGTGTAGGTGGCGCACTTGGTCATCCACATGACGCTCGCGACGATGACCCTTGTCCTTGGCACTCTTCTTGTGCTTGTGGTGCCTTCTTGAGCTTGCTTGAGCATTATGGTTGGTGCTCATCTTGAATTCTTCGTCTTTATGGCGAAGATGCCTTTGACGATGTCTTGTATCCTCTTTATGGTGGCGATGCTCATGAGAGGATGTTTGTCGATGAAGAGTTTTGTTTCTTGGCGCCTCTTGATGCATATGATGTTTGGACGCCACTCTTGTTTGGATTGGAGTTGGAGCTTGGCGCCTTGGCGGTGATGAAGTTTGGCGCCTTGGAGATGGTAGAGCTTGACGCCTTGCAGGTGATGGAGCTTGGTGCCTTGGAGATGGTGGCGCTTGACGCCATCTAGGTGGTGGCACATGTCGCCTTGGAGGTGAATCATCGAAGTAGGTGGTGCCCTTTGGTGTGGCACGCTTGGCCTTGAAGGTCATGGAATCTTGATGATGCGCCTCCTCTTGCTTGGCGTAGTAGGCCTCCATCTCCACACGGTGGAGGAATTCTTCATGGCTCATGGAGGAGCCATCAAAGTCGATGAAGTTCTCCGTGTGCTCCGTGCTTGGCGAGGCGTCATCGATGTCGCAATCGAAGTCGTCCATGCTTGGGGAGTAGTTGTTGGTGTAGTACTCCATATCACCCAAGCATGTGGAGCCATTGTCGGTGTAGTGCTCCGGGTCTTCAAAGCATGCGGAGCCATTGTCGGTGTTGTGCTCCGTCATGTCCTCTATACTTGTGGAGTCGTAGTCATGGTGGATCATCATGGATTCTTCATAGATATCATCCTCGGTTCCGGAGTCCCTAGACATGATGCACAAGACCAAGTGGTGTATATGGAAGTGGTAGTGGGAGTTAGGGATACAACGTCAAACCTTACTTTACCTTGGAAGATCGTATCGTGCAAGTGGCCACACTTGAGAGCAATAAACCAAGCAAAGTGAAGTTCACGCGGAACACCAAAACCAACTACGAACCAAAAAACACACACACACAAGGCCTATGGTGGATAGGTATGGAAAGTGGAATGTCAAGAACCAATCCGAAATCAAGATGTTGTAATGGCAAGTAAAGAACCACAATGATCACAAAGTAAACAAGTTAATCCACAAGATAGGAAATATGTACAAGGAAACACACACAGTGGGATAAATGGGACTTGTGCGACGGAGAAAGTGAGCTAAGAACCACAAGATTACCTAGCGAAGACTATAAGCTCGTGTCACACAAGTACAAGGAGAGACGCTAGTTCGATTGCACAAAATTGGTGGGCTACAAGATATGCACAATAAGTACCACCTATATGATGTTCATCGAGCTTGCGCTTCCTATTCTATGAGGCACATGTATATTTCTTTCTTTTTCTCTTTTCCTTTTTCTATTTTTTTTCTTTTTTTTGTATCACTCTTTTTCTTTTTATTTCTTTTTCACTTGCCTCTTCCTTGTGCCAACAACTATACAAGGTAACTATATGAGATAGCGCTCACAATGTTTGCTCGGAATCTACAAGGTATCAAATGTGCATAGCCCAAGCAATCATAAGAGGAACTAGTCTCAATAGGTGTTTGTTACTCGCAAAGATAGTGGGGTTCACAAAGGAATGCAAGTGGGGAGAAGTCGCGGAATGTTTATACCTTTCATCGACGATCTTCACCCTTTATTGTTGGATTCCGCCTTGCTCACGGAATTTGGATGGAGTAGATAGCATGAACCACGTGGATGATGATGTAGGGCTCCTTCTCCTCTTCGAAACGAGCTAAAGAACACCAAAATCCGAGTTCGTATGCAAAAGTTATGCCCAAAACGGTGAGAGGTCAAACTGGAACTTGCTTTTTGGATCAAGATGGGTAGTACCGGTTGTCTGGGCCCGAGTTAAGTAAGGCGGTAGTACCGGTTTTGGACCCGTAGTACCGCTTGGACCTGGGACGCCCAGATTTGACGTTTCGCGATTTTAGGGTGACTTGGCGGAAAATCTTCAAGAAAAACACCAAATCAAGGGAGAAATCAAGGAATTAGGCCATGGAACGTAAAGGAAGGTAGATCAACAAGTTTAGCAAGTAATCCACGGATCAAAACCTACCAAAACGCACTCAAATCATGGATCGATCCAAAACACGAATTGGGGCTATTTTGGTGGAATTTTCGAATTTATGGGAAAAGACCAAATCGATGAGAAATCGTGGCAACCAAAAGTCACGATACCAGATGATGGAGGGTTAACCTCTTGGGTGCCCGATCTTCACGGATCTCGTGGTCAAATCGATGGGAAAGCGAGGGAAAGGGAGAAGGTAGCGAAGCGAACACACACCGCGAAGAACACGATGAACACACAAAACTCACACGATACAAGGCCGATTGCTCCCGAGCGGCCACCGGGTCCGATAGAATCCTCGCAAAGGAAAGATCGGTCAACGTGCTCCCTCAAATCCACATCGGAGAGGGAAGAACACCTTGAGGAGGGTCTTGACGACTTGGGCGAGAAACCGAGAACCCAAGGCCTTGTTCAACGATGGATGCGTGATGCAAAGTCCAATCGAGGTTGGTGACGATAGTCGGTCCCCTTGGTAAAGGGATGAGGCAAAACTAGAGATTCCACAATGGGGTTGTCTTTAGTCTATCATCTATGCCTAAGGATACATGAGGGTGGTGGGGCTCTATTTATAGGCCACCACTAAACAAGGGTAGTTTGGGAATAAACTAGGCGAATAGGTAAGCAGGGGAATACATGGGTCAGGCTCAACAGTGCAGCACACATGACCGTAGTACCGGTCCCAAGAACCGTAGTACGGCTGTCACCGGTAGTACCGCCCGGAGCTGTAGTACCGCTATGGTCTTGGAGCATCCGTTGGAGCCGTCAAGATGCGAAGAGAGGCGGTAGTACCTGACCGCAGTAGGCAGTTACGACAACCGTAGTACCGCTTGGACTGGCGACTATCGACTGTCTTCTTCCGTCTCTTCCAAGCCTCCGTCTTGTCGGGCTTGATGTTCCAAGCCTCCCTTGCCTCCGTACTGGTCGGTGTGAACCTATCATGCATATGTGACGGAGTATGAAGTAGCATACCATTCAATAGGGCAGGAAGGGGGCTCGCATAGAGGAACGGATTCACCTTTGGAGTCCATGACGACTTGGCGTAAGTTGGGGACCTTGATGTAGTAACGACCGTAGGTCGGGCTGCATCACATTTGGCCACGGACTTCTTCGAAGCGGTTGTCGATGTTCTTGAATTCCACACGGGCCTCGCTAAATTGTTCATCTTGGCGTCGCTCGAGAGCTTCACAACGATAGTTGAATTCTCCTCGGATCTTCCAATGGTCCCATCTTGTCATGAATTGGTTATCATCCTCTGGAGGTGGTGGTGGTTGGGATGGCTCTCCATGCCTGTCCATGATGCAAAGCCAACAATGGTTGTATATGGAGAGAAAGGGTGTGGAGAGTTAGCCTTTTACCTCACCTTGGAGATTATATCAAACCAATTGCCACACAAATGCGAAAAGTGCAAAGTGAAATGGCAAGAAACTCTCAAAGGCTTTTGGTGGAAGGTAAGGGTTGTGGAAAACCAAACGAAACGATCCAAGCAAAAGGTTATTGTCCTACGTAAAGAACCAAAGATCAAAAACAAAAGGATATGATCTACCAAAACACGAAAACACACACGGAGAAAACGGGGTTAGCACGACTATGAAAATGAGCACAAAAGGTCCTAACGAAGACTACGCTCATTGTCGTGTTAACACAAGGAGAGACCACAACTCGTTTGCCAAAAGAGGGCAAGCAATAGATTTGTGCACTTGCCGCGGAGCGCTCTTTCTTCTCTCTTTCTTGGCTTACAAGCTTGGTATTCTCTTTGTATTTGGGACTATGTATCTTTTTCTCTTTTTTTTTTGATTCTTTTTCCTTTTTCTCCCTTGCTATGCTACTATGTTAGCTTTTGTATTTGGCGTCAAACTCTCACTTTCCGAAGGCAAGTGCACAATGCTTAGACAAACACAAAATGAGTTGCTCTCATAGGATAGATACACACAAAGGAAGATATGGGCTGTCAAGGTGGAGCAAGTTATACCTTTGGTATTGTTGACGACTTGCAACCGTTGGTGGGGAAAGATGTTCGAGTGTCGCGGTGTCGTTGAGCGCGGGATGACGTTGATGCGGAAGCTTTTGTGAAAATGGCGACAAACACGCGAAACACGAACAAGCGAGGTGGAAAAGGTCACGAATCAAATCGAGGCGTCAGGCAAGGTGGAGCACGGCAAGCGGTAGTGGTACCAGGTAATCAGGCGATAGTACCGGTGAGCGGTGATCGCTTGTACTACCGGTAGTACCTGGTAACTAGAGGTAGTACTGCTGTAATCACTGGCAATCTTGGCACAGTTCGAACGAGGTGAACTTGCCAAAACCCCAAATTCGTTGAAAACTGACCAAAGGGTGAGCTAGAAACAAGAGGGCTATAGATCGACTCCCAAAGCAACAGATCTATGGACCAAAACCACGAAAACTCACCAAATCCAGAGATCGATCCAAGGCAAATTGGGCTCTTTTTGGTAGGATTTTCGCTTTTAAGACGATAAAAGAAAAATTGAGGAAATTCGTGATCAACCGTGCTCTTGATACCAATATGTTATGGGGTAACCACGGGGTTGGCCCGATCTTTCACTTAATTCCACGAGGAACGAGGGGGAAAGAGGTGGTCGGGTATGAAATCGGGGAAGGCGATGAAAACCACGAACACACGCACACCAAAACACGATACACGCCTACTCCTCACGCCGGTGGCAACCGGTCCAACATAATCCCTAGGATCGGTGTTGGGCGAAGCTCGCTCTCCACGCCAACAACGGGGGATGAGGTGCTTGGTGAGACCTTGACGACTTGGGGGGCGAGAAACCGAGAACCCAAGGCCTTGTACAACTTGAACGCACTAGGCAAGATCCAAGAGGGGGGTGGATAATCCGGTGCTCCTTGGTAGGAGCATGAGACCAATAGATATAAGTCCTCAAAGGGTTTCCTTAATATCTATTATTATCCAAGTCTAAGCGCTTACAATAGAGGTGGGGCTATATATAGTCCAGCCACAAAACAGGGTAGTTTGAATGGAGAGATAAATGATAGGTGGGGTTACAAGGCACAGGCCGAACTTAGGTGATCGTCGGCAGCAGACCGTAGAGTATGGTGGTAACGGTAGTACCGCTCGGAGCAGTAGTACCGCTTGAGGGCCTCGGAGCCTTCCGAAGGCGTCGGTGGCGGAGGGGGCGAGAGTACTGCCACCAGTAGTACCGGCCAGGACCGTAGTACCGCTTGCTTCGGGCGTGAAGTAGTGCTTCTGTGGCGAACGGTAGGAGGAGGCGGTAGGACCGCTTGAGCGGTAGTACCGTCGTCCCAACCGTAGTACCGCTATGTCTGCAAATGATCGGTGGCTTCTTCTGCACTGATGATGCACAGAGTTTGCGTGTGAAGTAGCAAGCCATCCAAGGGGGTGTCGAAGTCACACAAGGAGAGGAGCGAGTTCACCTTAGTTTGAAGGAGTTTGGCTCGTGCGCGAGTCATGGGTCCACTTGGGTAGCTCGTGGGAGTAGATGTAGTAGCGGTCAGAGAACGGGCTGCATCAGAAGTTGTGGAGGTCGCTCTCGAACTTGTCCATTTCATGGTGGACCTTGGCGCACTCGAGGTGTAGGCTCCGTCTTGGCCGGTGCGACTTGAGGAGCTTGTCATTGTCGTTCTTGAAGTCGTCCATGCTTGGGGAGTCATTGTTGTTGTAGTACTCCATATCACCCAAGCATGTGGAGCCATTGTTGGTGTAGTGCTCCATCATGTTATCCATGCTTGTGGAGACATAGGCATGGTGGCTCATTGTGGATTCTTCATAGAAATTATCCTCGGTCCCGGAGTCCCTAGATATGCTTCACAAGACAAAATGTTGTATATGGAAGTGGTAGAGGGTGTTAGGGATACAACGTCAAACCTTACTTTACCTTGGAAGATCGTATCGTGCAAGTGGCCACACTTGAGAGCAATAAACCAAGCAAAGTGAAGTTCACGCGGAACACCAAAACCAACTACCAACAAAAAAAAACACACACACAAGGCCTATGGTGGATAGGTATGGAAAGTGGCATGTCAAGTACCAATCCAAAATCAAGATGTTGTAATGGCAAGTAAAGAACCACAATGATCACAAAGCAAACAAGTTAATCCACAAGATAGGAAATATGTGCAAGGAAACACACACGGTGGGATAAATGGGACTTGTGCGACGGAGAAAGTGAGCTAAGAACCAAATGATTACCTAGCAAAGACTATAAGCTCGTGTCACACAAGTACAAGGAGAGACACTAGTTCGATTGCACAAAATTGGTGGGCTACAAGATATGCACAATAAGTACCACCTATATGATGTTCATCGAGCTTGCGCTTCCTATTCTATGAGGCACTTGTATATCTCTTTCTTTTCTTTCTCTTTTTCTTTTTTCTATTTTTTTTCTCTTTTTGTATCACTCTTTTTCTTTTTATTTCTTTTTCACTTGCCTCTTCCTTGTGCCAACAACTATACAAGATAACTATATGAGATAGCGCTCACAATGTTTGCTCGGAATTCTACAAGGTATCAAATGTGCATAGCCCAAGCAATCATAAGAGTAACTAGTCTCAATAGGTGTTTGTTGCTCGCAAAGATAGTGGGGTTCACAAAGGAATGCAAGTGGGGAAAAGTCGCGGAATGTTTATACCTTCCGTCAACGATCTTCACCCTTTATTGTTGGATTCCGCCTTTCTCACGGAATTTGGATGGAGTAGATAGCATGAACAACGTGGATGATTATGTAGAGCTCCTTCTCCTCTTCGAAACGAGCTAAAGAACACCAAAATCCGAGTTCGAATGCAAAAGTTATGCTCAAAACGGTGAGAGGCTGAAATCTGGAACCTGCTGTTTTCTTTCTGTCTTGGGCGGTAGTACCGTATTTTGGGCCCGGTAGAACCGGTGGGCGGTAGTACCGTATTTTTGGAGGGATAGTACCGCTCGAGACAGAGAAATCCAGATCTGACGCGATTTCGCGAGTTTGGGGCGATTTGGGCGGAAAATCTTCAAGAAAAATACCAAATCGAAGGGGGAAATCAAGGAATTAGGCCATGGGAACGCAGGGGAAGGTAGATCAACTAGTTTAGCAAGTAATCCACGGATCAAAACCTACCAAAACGCACTCAAATCACAGATCGATCCAAAACACGAATTGGGCTGTTTTTGGTGAAATTTTCGAATTTATGGGGAAAAGACCAAATCAATGAGAAATTCGTGGCAACCAAAAGCTTCTGATACCAGATGATGGAGGGGTTAACCTCTTGGGTGCCCGATCTTCACGGATCTCGTGGTCAAATCGATGGGAAAGCGAGGGGAAAGGGAGAAGGTAGCGGAAGCGAACACACACCTCGCAAAGAACACGATGAACACACGCAAAACTCACACGATACAAGGCCGATTTCTCCCGAACGGCGCCAACCGGTCCGATAGAATCCTCGCAAGGAAAGATCGGTCAACGTGCTCCCTCAAATCCACATCGGAGAGGGAAGAACACCTTGGGGAGGGTCTTGACAACTTGGAGACGAGACGTCGAACTCCAAGGCCTTGTTCAACGATGGATGCGTGATGCAAAGTCCAATCGAGGTTGGTGACGATAGTCAGTCCCCTTGGTAAAGGGGATGAGGCAAAACTAGAGATTCCACAATGGGGGTTGTCTTTAGTCTATCATCCATGCCTAAGGGATACATGAGGGGTGGAGGCTCTATTTATAGGCCAACCACATAAACAAGGGTAGTTTGGGGATAAACTTGGCGAATAGGTAAGTAAAGGGGGATACATGGGCTGTGGCCCAACTAGTGCTGCAGTAATCGCCAGAGCGGTAGTACCGCTTGGTCCCAGAGGCCGCGGGGACCGGTAGTACCGCTTATGTCCTGGAGCCACCGAGCTGTCAGTAAGCGGTATCGGGGACGTAGTATCACTGACCGGTAGTACCGGGTCCAGATCCGTAGTACCGCCGAGCAGAGTATTTGGCTTCACATGGCGTCACAGGTGATAGGGTGGTAGTGCCGCCGGGCGGTAGTACCGGTCGCCAGGTCCGGTAGTACCGCTGGCGACAGAGAGCATTTGGCGATCTGTCTTCTTCCGCCTCCTCTTCCAAGCCTCCGTCTTGTCGGGCTTGATGCTTCGGGCTTCCTCCCTTGCCTCCGTACTTGTCAATGTGAACGTATCATGCATATGTGACGGAGTAAGAAGTAGCATACCATTCAATAGGGTAGGAAGGGGGCTCACATAGAGGAACGGATTCACCTTTGGAGTCCATGACGACTTGGCGTAAGTTGGAGACCAAGATGTGGTAACGACCGTAGGTCGGGATACATCACAATATGATCGCAATGTGCAACACAATGGGAGAGCCAACACATTTCATTTGAATTGGCATGGTCGAGACATTACTTTGCGGCCCATGACACCACAACATATTATAAATGAATCTCGTCAAAAGATTGAAGTGAATCTTGAGAAATAAAATGAGAGAGAAGATAGACAAGAGACTACACCTTCGGTGAGTGAGAGCCAAAAGCCAAATATGAGTGGAAAAAAGAAAAGTGAGGGAGTGCATTCTTTAGTAATGTTAGCCACCAAATCTGATCTGAGAGAGTTTCGTGAGGATCCTACTGCTGTTCCACTTGTGCTTATGTACAAGGGTGAAATTTTAGTTTCTAACAACATGACCCCTCTCTCTCTTGGTGTTTCTGATGTATTACAGGAATTTAGCGACGTGTTTCCAAGCGAGGTACCTGCAGGTTTGCCACCAAAGGTGCAATCGAGCATCAAATTGATTTTATACCAGGAGCATCGTTGCCTAATCGAGCCCCCTACCGCACCAACCCCGAAGAAAATAAGGAAATTCAGAAGCAAGTGCAAGAACTTCTCGACAAAGGGTATATTCGTGTGAGCCTAAGTCCTTGTGATGTTCCTGTTATTTTAGTTCCTAAGAAAGATGGTACATGGCGCATGTGTGTAGATTGTAGAGCTATTAATAACATCACTATTCGGTATCGCCATCCTATTCCACGCTTAGAGGATATTGTTGCAGCCCAACACATGGCATTCACCATTGGTCCACACCATGCTACATTAACCACACCCTCAAAGGTGAACTCATTCCATATCCCACCCTCCTTTGGTTATGATGTGGACATCCCTACTATTGATACAACCGTTGTACCTACAGCAACACACATACAAGGACCCATCACAAGATCTCGTGCCAAACAACTTAACTATCAGGTACTTTCGTTTCTTGGAACTATTCCTTACATACATGAGAATATGATGCTGCCTAAGTCAGATACATTTCTTACTCTTAGGAATGATGGACCAAGCATGGATGAGAGGGACAAGCATTGGAGCATGGCCATGCATGGAGATGGCGGCAAGCATGTGATGATCCAAGAGAAGGCCACGGATGAAGATTTCAGAACTTTGAGGCCACCATAATGAAGAAAGAAGGCTTGGACGAAATATTCAAGATCAATACTTACTTAATTCGTCCATAGCATAATATGGTGTCATGACACCTTTATTTTGGGCCAGCCCATGTAATTTTCGCAGTTTTTAATTAGCCACTTTTAGAGTCCAGATTTGAGGAAAAGGACTTTAGGGTTGGATTCGACCACCACTTCCATGGCTGGCGAAACCCCACCTTTTCGCCTTAAATACGCCCCATAGCCGAACCTTTAGACTCGGATTTTGTTTAGACATTGTTAGCCATAGTCGCAACTTCGCCAAGGCTCGGCGCCGCAGGCCTCTTGTACTTCGCACCTATTCGGATCCCACCTCTTTCAATAAAGCTTTCCTTAATCCGCAATATCTTGATTGCAATATTGGTTCTTACTTGTTCTCGATTTCGTGTAGGAATTAAGACCCTCGCCGTCAGCCGATCGTGTTCACGCAGGATCGGTAACCTCCGTGAGATTGGCCTAGCGATTGCATTGGCGCTCGTGCTCGCACGTAGTCGGATCGTCAAGCCCGAACTCCACCAAATCGATTATCGCCATCTCATCGAAAGATCGGACACCTTTGCCCTATCAAGTGGTATCGATTTCGGTTGCTCGGTGAGAGATTTTACTGTTTTCAGAGATTAGATCTGTTTTTACCTATAACCCACGAAAAAGCCAAAAACACAGTTAGAGTTTAGATCTATCCCATAACCAATCTACACCTCGCATTATCTTTTCAGTTTTTGCATTGTTGAATTTGTGTCTACATCGTCGCGTTGCGTTGCTGGTCTTAGTTTCTCGTCCCTTAGAGTTTCGAGTTCTGATCATACTAGTCACCGCCACACTCGCCGATCACCGCCGCCATATACCCTGCCACCATATTCCGCCGCCATATACCCTGCCACCATAAAACCCTAATACTCCGCCACCGCCTTCCTTCCACGACACAGATCCGATCAGTTTTTCTTGCCGTGGTACGAGTCCGAGTAGAGTTACTGTTTCCTCGTTATTTCTTTTGACTTTCCTTCTTTGTTGTTTCCGTGTTCAGCTAAAGTCCGTGTCGAGCTAAGAGTCCGGTCTGGAACCGCCTCCGAAAAAATTTTCTGGCTATACTATTTTTCGACCCCGGGGATCACTTTTCTCCATCGGCCGTTATAGCGATATTTTTTTGGCGCCTGCGCGCTTTCCGGAGCAAAATAAAAAAATTTCGAAAAAAATTTTTGGGGGCTAACCTCTTTTTAGACCCCGTAGATCAGTTCTAGACACTCGCCATCATAGTGATTTTCTGCATCTCGGATCGCTTTTCAGGGTGCTATATCATCATACAGTGCTTGTTGTGTCGCGTCGTGACATCGTTGGTGATCTAGGCTCGCGTCTCTAGTACTGGTCAGCCTAGGACCAAAGACAAGCATCGTCGTTGAGCATTCTTTCAACTTTTGCATTGCTGTTTTGATAATTGCTGACCCCTTTGCTAAGCCTTCCCATAGCTCCACAGATACTCTCCACGTGCGGTGTTTCACTCGGTAATCGCTTGGTTCAATCTGGACCCACCGATCCTCGTGGTTGCACATCGCTTTTCTTGCTGTTTGGTAAGAACTTGTAAGAGCTTCAGATATTGCTTGACGGATTACGTGACTTCCACCATATTCCCGTAGTATATACCGTGCTTTTAGGGACTAACCATGACAGACTTGATGAACCCCGCCACCATGATTTAACGAAGAACTACATGCCCACTTCTCCGGCCTCGGTCGGGCTACCGAAGACGTGGACACGCGCTTAGGGAGTTTGACACCAAGCTCACCAACGCCGTGGACAAGATCGATGGACTCGAGACATCCTTCAACGCCAGCTTGACGCTCGCTCAAGGAGCTTCGAACCGATTGCCCGCACCCGCACCGCACACATGGCACGAGACGCATTCCGATCACGGCTGGATCGCTGATTGCCGCCGCACCGCGGCCTCTGCCGCGATCGACGCCTCGACTTCCGCCGGCCGCCGCGACATTGGGGACACGACGGTACTACTACGACCCGACGACGACGATCTGTTGACGAGGAGGTTGAACAACCTCCACAGTACCGCTGGTCGCCCCGACATTACTACCGCAACGCCGCCCACCAAGACGTAATGATGATGATCATGTTGCCAAGCTTAAATTAAATATTCCATCTTTTGAGGGTAAATATAATCCCGATGCATATCTTACATGGGAGATGGAAGTAGAACAACGCTTTGCATGCTTAAAATATCCCGAGAATATGCGTGTTAGTGCTACATGTGAATTTACTAAATTTGCTTCCTTTGGTGGTCCGAGTATTGTCGCTTAAATCCTACTACTATTCCTAGTACTTGACCGCTTTAAAACTGCTATGCGTGTTCGCTTTGTACCTCCCACTTATCAACGTGATTTACTAAAGAATCGACACGCTTAGAGCAAGGGAAAAATTGTAGAAGAGTATTATCGAATTGCAAACGGGATGGTTAGGTGTGGTCTTGTAGAATCTAATGAACAAATGCTTGCACGTTTCTTTGGTGGATTAAACAAGGACATTCAAAGACATATTAGATTATAAGGAATATAATTCTATCACTCGCTTGTTTCATCTTGCTTGCAAAGTCGAACGTGAAGTGCGTGGATCGCCAAACACCATGGAGGAGGACTAATAATTGCAGGTCGCACATCCACTTGGACATCCCGACAATCAGCGCCTCGTGATTCGCCTCACTACTACCACATCCAAGGCCACCACAAGATTTCCACTGCTCCTCCACCATCATCCAATGCTCCGCTCGTAGTGCATCTTCTATGGCTTCCACGTAAGACTAAGGATATACAATGCCGCAAGTCCGGGTTTTGGTCATATTGAGAGATGCACAACACAACGTGTGATGATGGTGCGAGAAGATGGTGAATACGATTCATGAAAGTGACTTCGATGAATATACACTAGCCCTTATTTCGCTCGAGATGGAGACAATTCGATGATGATGACGAGCCAGAGGTAATGGGAGTCAAGCCGATCAATACAAGAGTTTAATTACACAACGTGTGTTGAGTGTGCAATTGAGCAAATCTGAGCAAGATCAACGCCACAACCTGTTCCAAACACGTGGTGTTGTCAAGGAAAGAGCTATACGGATCATCATTGATGGAGGGAGTTGTAATAATCGCCGTGTTGACATGGTAGAGAAGCTTGCGCCCAACAAGACAACGCCCACATTCATACTACATCCAATGGTTTGAGAGTTCTCGAAGATCAAGGTAACAAGAACCAGACGCGTGCATTTTACTATTGGTACATATTCGATTTTGTTGATTGTGATGTTGTACCTATGCAAGCTTGTTCTTTGTTACTTGGTAGACCATGGCAATTTGATAGAGAACTGTTCATAATGGCAAAACTAACCACTATTCTCTTATGCATGATGGAAAGAAAATTGGTCTAAAACCTATGACTTTAACAGATTTTAAAAGATGATCTTGCTAGAGCTAGTAGAGCTAAACCGAGGAGAAAATAAAAGTGAGAATCAGATTGTTGCTGCAGATTTTATACCACCAAAGAACACTAAATCTGATTCTACACATGCTACTGAAATTGCTTGAAGAGTCCATGTATGCTTGCAAATAAAATTGATATTGCTGAACTAGATGTAAACAATACTCAATGTTATGCAATTGTATGCAAAGAGGTTTTGTTTTCATTTGAGGATATGCCTCCTTCTTTGCCACACCCTGTTGCTAACCTTTTGGTGAATATGAGGACGATTTCACTGAGTTGCCACCAGACTACCTCCTATTAGAGGAATTGAGCATCAAATTGATCTAATTCCTGGTGCCACGCCCAACCGCTACCATATAGAACCAATCCAGAGGAGACAAAGGAGATAACGCCAAATTCGTGAACTACTCGACAGAGATCATATTCGTGAGTCCCTTAGCCCTTGTTTGTTCCTATTATTTTGGTGCCTAAGAAAGATGGTTCTTCGCGCATGTGTACCGATTGTAGAGCTATCAATAATATTACTATTCGATATCGTCATCCTATTCCACGCTTAGATGACATGCTTGATGAATTGAGTGGCTCTACCATGTTTTCTAAAGTTGATTTATGAGTGGTTACCACCAGATTCGTATGAAATTAGGAGATGAATGGAAAACAGCATTTAAAACTAAGTTCGGTTTATATGAGTGGTTAGTAATGCCGCTTGGTTTAACTAATGCACCTAGCACTTTCATGAGATTAATGAACGAAGTTTTACGTGCTTTCATTGGACGCTTTGTGGTAGTCTACTTTGATGATATTCGATTTATAGCAAATCTTTAGAGGAACATTTGGACCATTTACGTCTTGTTTTCAATGCTTTACGTGATGCACGCTTGTTTGGTAACCTTGAGAAGTGCACCTTTGCACCAATCGAGTTGCTTCTTGGCTATGTTGTTACATCACGGTATTGAAGTGGATCCAGCCAAGATTGAAGCTATTGAGAATTGGCCGCAGCCCAAGACGGTCACACAGTGAGGAGTTTTCTTGGCCTCATTTGGTTTTTATAGGCGCTTTGTCAAAGACTTTGGATCAATTGTCGCTACTGAATGAGCTTACCAAGAAGGATGTGCCTTTGTTTGGGGCGATGCACAACAATGTGCCTTCGTCATATTGAAAGATAAGCTAACACATGCTCCCTTACTACAACTTCCTGATTTTACTAAGACTTTTGAGCTTGAATGTGATGCTAGTGGAATTGGTTTGGGAGGGGTGTTATTACAAGAGGGAAAACCTGTTGCATATTTTAGTGAGAAATTGAGTGGGCTAGTCTGAACTATTCTACTTATGATAAAGAATTATATGCGTTGGTTCGGACATTAGAAACTTGGCAACATTATCTATGGCCTAAGGAATTTGTTATTCATTCTGATCATGAATCTTTGAAGCATATTCGTAGTCAAGCTAAGTTGAATCGTCATGCAAAGTGGGTTGAATTTATTGAGTCTTTCCTTATGTTATCAAACACAAAAAGGGTAAAGATAATATTATTGTTGATGCTTTGTCACGCTATGCTTTGTTATCTCAACTTGACTTCAAAATATTTGGATTGGAAACTATTAAGAACAATATGTGCATGATGTGAATTTAAAGATGTGTTGCGAATTGTAGAGATGGTAGAACTTGGAACAAGTTCGTCTTCAATGATGGATTTGTGTTCCGTGCTAACAAACTATGCATTCCAGATAGCTCGTCTTTTGTTGTTACAGAGGCGATGGAGGAGGATTGATGGGACACTTTGGTGTCAAGAAGACGGAGGATGTTCTTGCTACACACTTCTTTTGGCCACGTATGCGCCGAGATGTTGAGAGATTTGTGGCACGCTGCAATACTTGTCAAAAGCTAAGTCTCGCCTTAATCCACATGGTTTGTATATGCCTCTTCCTGCTCCTAGTGTTCCTTGGGAGGATATTTCTATGGACTTTGTTTTGGGATTGCCACGAACACGTATGAGGGATAGTATTTTGTTGTTGTGGATCGGTTTTCTAAGATGGCACACTTTATTCCTTGTCATAAACGGATGATGTCATGATATTGCTGATTTGTTCTTTCGTGAAATTGTTCGCTTGCATGGTGTGCCAAATACTATTGTCTCGATCGTGATACTAAATTTCTTAGCCACTTTTGGAGATGTTTATGGGCTAAGTTGGGGACTAAATTGCTGTTTAGTACTACATGTCATCCCCAAACTGATGGTCAAACTGAAGTAGTAAATAGAACTTTGTCTACTATGTTACGAGCTGTTTTAAAGAAGAACTTAAAATTGTGGGAAGAGTGTTTACCTCATATAGAATTTGCTTATAATCGCTCCTTGCATTCTACCACAAAGATGTGCCCATTTGAGATTGTGTATGGTTTTGTTCCTCGTGCACCTATTGATTTATTGCCTTTACCTTCTTCGGTGCAACATAATTTGGATGCTACACAACGCGCTGAAATGATATTAAACTTGCATAAGACTACTAAAGATAACATTGAACACATGAATGCTAAGTATAAACTTGTCGGGATAAAGGGAGAAAGCATGTTGTGTTTGATGTTGGCGATCTTGTTTGGTTACATTTGCGTAAAGATCGCTTTTCCTGACGCAAGTCTAAGTTAATGCCACGTGTCGCTGGTCCCTTTAAGGTGTTAGAGAGAATCAATGATAATGCATATAAACTTGAGTTGCTCGCAGACTTTGGTACAGTTAGTCCTACATTTAACATTGCAGATTTGAAGCCTTACTTTGGTGAGGAAGATGAGATTGCGCCGAGGACGACTTCAATTCAAGAAGGGAGCATGATGTGGACATCCCTACTATTGATACAACCGTTGTACCTACAAAGAACACACATACAAGGACCCATCACAAGATCTCGTACAAACAACTAAACTATCGTGTACTTTCGCTTCTTGAACTATTCCTTACATACATGAGAATATGATGCTGCCTAAATCAGAAATGTTTCTTACTCTTAGGAATGATGGACCGAGCATGGATGAGAGGGACAAGCATTGGAGCATGGCCATGCATGGTGATGGCAAAGAAGCATGTGATGATCCAAGAGAAGGCCACGATGAAGATTTGAACTTTGAGGCCACCATAATGAAGAAAGAAGGCTTGGACGAAATATTCAAGATCAATACTTTACTAATTCGTCCATAGCATAATATGGTGCTGCGACACCTTTATTTTGGGCCAGCCCATGTAATTTTCGCAGGATTTTAATTAGCCACTTTTTAGAGTCCGTATTTGAGGAAAAGGACTTTAGGGTTGGATTCGCCACCACTTCCATGGCTGGCCGAAACCCCACCTTTTCGCCTTAACACGCCCATAGCCGAACCTTTAGACTCGGATTTTGTTTAGACATTGTTAGCCATAGTCGCAACTTCGCCAAGGCTCGAGCGTCGCAGAGGCCTCTTGTACTGCACCTATTCAGATCCCACCTCTTTCAATAAAGCTTTCCTCTTAATCCGCAATATCTTGATTGCAATATTGGTTCTTACTTGTTCTCGATTTCGTAGGAATTAAGACCCTCACCGGTCAGCCGATCGTGTTCACGCAGGATCGGTAACCTCCAGGAGATTGGCCTAGCGATTGCATTGGCGCTCGTGCTCGCACGTGTAGTCGGATCGTCAAGCCCGAACTCCACCAAATCGATTATCGCCATCTCATCGAAAGATCGGACACCTTTGCCCTATCACCTAAGGAATTTGTTATTCATTCTGATCATGAATCTTTGAAGCATATTCGTAGTCAAGCTAAGTTGAATCGTCGTCATGCAAAGTGGGTTGAATTTATTGAGTCTTTTCCTTATGTTATCAAACACAAAAAGGGTAAAGATAATATTATTGCTGATGCTTTGTCACGCCGTTATGCTTTGTTATCTCAACTTGACTTCAAAATATTTGGATTGGAAACTATTAAGGAACAATATGTGCATGATGCTGAATTTAAAGATGTGTTGCAGAATTGTAGAGATGGTAGAACTTGGAACAAGTTCATCTTCAATGATGGATTTGTGTTCCGTGCTAACAAACTATGCATTCCAGATAGTTCTGTTCGTCTTTTGTTGTTACAGGAGGAGGATTGATGGGACACTTTGGTGTCAAGAAGACGGAGGATGTTCTTGCTGCACACTTCTTGGCCACGATGCGCCGAGATGTTGAGAGATTTGTGGCACTGCACTACTTGTCAAAAAGCTAAGTCTCGCCTTAATCCACATGGTTTATATATGCCTCTTCCGTTCCTAGTGTTCCTTGGGAGGATATTTCTATGGACTTTGTTTTGGGATTGCCACGAACACGTAAGGAGGGATAGTATTTTTGTTGTTGTGGATCGGTTTTCTAAGATGGCACACTTTATTCCTTGTCATAAAACGGATGATGCTGCGCATATTGCTGATTTGTTCTTTCGTGAAATTGTTCGTTTGCATGGTGTGCCAAATACTATTGTCTCTGATCGTGATACTAAATTTCTTAGCCACTTTTGGAGATGTTTATGGGCTAAGTTGGGGACTAAATTGCTGTTTAGTACTACATGTCATCCCCAAACTGATGGACAAACTGAAGTAGTAAATAGAACTTTGTCTACTATGTTACGGGCTGTTTTAAAGAAGAACTTAAAATTGTGGGAAGCGTGTTTACCTCATATAGAATTTGCTTATAATCGTTCATTGCATTCTACCACAAAGATGTGCCCATTTGAGATTGTGTATGGTTTTGTTCCTCGTGCACCTATTGATTTATTGCCTTTACCTTCTTCGGTGCAACATAATTTGGATGCTACACAACGCGCTGAAATGATATTAAACTTGCATAAGACTACTAAAGATAACATTGAACACATGAATGCTAAGTATAAACTTCTTTGGGGATAAAGGGAGAAAGCATGTTGTGTTTGATGTTGGCGATCTTGTTTGGTTACATTTGCGTAAAGATCGCTTTTCCTGATTTACGCAAGTCTAAGTTAATGCCACGTCTGCTGGTCCCTTTAAGGTGTTAGAGAGAATCAATGATAATGCATATAAACTTGAGTTGCTCGCAGACTTTGGTACAGTTAGTCCTACATTTAACATTGCAGATTTGAAGCCTTACTTTGGTGAGGAAGATGAGATTGCCGAGGACGACTTCAATTCAAGAAGGGAGCATGATGTGGACATCCCTACTATTGATACAACCGTTGTACCTACAAAGAACACACATACAAGGACCCATCACAAGATCTCGTACAAACAACTTAACTATCGTACTTTCGCTTCTTGAACTATTCCTTACATACATGAGAATATGATGCTGCCTAAGTCGATACATTTCTTACTCTTAGGAATGATGGACCAAGCATGGATGAGAGGGACAAGCATTGAGCATGGCCATGCATGGAGATGGCGGCAAGCATGTGATGATCCAAGAGAAGGCCACGGATGAAGATTTCAGAACTTTGAGGCCACCATAATGAAGAAAGAAGGCTTGGACGAAATATTCAAGATCAATACTTTACTTAATTCGTCCATAGCATAATATGGTGTCATGACACCTTTATTTTGGGCCAGCCCATGTAATTTTCAGTGTTTTTAATTAGCCACTTTTAGAGTCCGTATTTGAGGGAAAAGGACTTTAGGGTTGGATTCGACCACCACTTCCATGGCTGGCGAAACCCCACCTTTTCGCCTTAAATACGCCCATAGCGAACCTTTAGACTCGGATTTTGTTTAGACATTAAGTTAGCCATAGTCGCAACTTCGCCAAGGCTCGGCCGCAGAGGCCTCTTGTACTGCACCTATTCAGATCCCACCTCTTTCAATAAAGCTTTCCTCTTAATCCGCAATATCTTGATTGCAATATTGGTTCTTACTTGTTCTCGATTTCGGTAGGAATTAAGACCCTCATTGGTCGGCCGATCGTGTTCACGCAGGATCGGTAACCTCCAGGAGATTGGCCTAGCGATTGCATTGGCGCTCGTGCTCGCACGTGTAGTCGGATCGTCAAGCCCGAACTCCACCAAATCGATTATCGCCATCTCATCGAAAGATCGGATACCTTTGCCCTATCAGGTTATCATGTGAATGGAATCCTACTTGAGACACGTGCCCATGCTATGACCAGACCCATGACCATGACACCGAGAGGAGATGACAAGAGGACCACACAAACCAAGACCCCCAAGCAAGAGGCCTGGAAGAGAAGACGCAAGAAGCTGCTAAAGCTAGACCGAAGTCTCCAGTCCAGACCGGTGTCTCCGGTCTACCACACCGGAGTCTCCGGTCAATCTCCGGACCAACCCCCAAACCAGCGCCAGATACGGTAATGCCCCTCGGAGCGACATCGAAGATTGGCCGAGATCGAGGCAGTCTCAGGCGCCTCGGGTTGGGCCTGGCCCATGTAACGCCTAGAACTTCCTATTTATGCCTATTTTACCCCTAGCTCGTGGATGGCCTATATATAAGCCCCCACTGTTATGGGGTAACCCTGGGGTTGGCCCGATCTTTCACGAATTCCACGAGAAACGAGGGGAAAGGGGTGGTCGGGGGATGAAATCGAGGAAAGCGATGAAAACCACGAACACACTCACACCAAAACACGATACACGCCTACTCCTCACGCCGGTGGCAACCGGTCCAACATAATCTCTAGGATCGGTGTTGGGCGAAGCTCGCTCTCCACGCCAACAACGGGGGATGAGGTGCTTGGTGAGACCTTGACGACTTGGGGGCGAGAAACCGAGAACCCAAGGCCTTGTACAACTTGAACGCACTAGGCAAGATCCAAGAGGGGGGTGGATAATCCGGTGCTCCTTGGTAGGAGCATGAGACCAATAGATATAAGTCCTCAAAGGGTTTCCTTAATATCTATTATTATCCAAGTCTAGCGTTTACAATGGAGGGTGGGGGCTATATATAGTCCAGCCACAAAACAGGGGTAGTTTCGGAACGAAAAGGTAAATTATAGGTAGGGTTACAAGGCACAGGGCCGAACTTAGGCGATCAGGGTCAGGAAGGACCGGTAGTACCGGTCCGGCAACCGGTAGTACCGGTGGTAACCGGTAGTACCGCTTCCGGAGCGGTAGTACCGCTTGAGGGCCTGGAGCTTCCGTCGGAGGCGCCTGTGGCGAGCGGTAGGAGGGGGCGGTAGTACCGCTGTCCGGTAGTACCGCTTGCTTCTGGAGCGTGGAGCGGTGCTTCCTGGAGTGTCCGGTAGCTGGGGGCGGTAGGACCGCTTGGAGCGGTAGTACCGGTCGTCTCAACCGGTAGTACCGCTGGCGTCTGGCAGCGACTGGTTGCTTCCCCTCCGTCCCTTGTGTCCTTCTCTTCGTACCTGATGATGCACAGTGTATGCGTATGAAGTAGCAAGCCATCTAAGGGTGTGTCGAAGTCACACAAGGAGAGGAGCGAGTTCACCTTAGCTTGAAGGAGTTTGGCTCGGGCGCGAGTCATGGATACACTTGAGGAGCTCGTGGGAGTAGATGTAGTAGCGGTCGTAGGACGGGCTGCATCAGCTCCCCCCCCTTGGGAAAGAGTCGTCCTCGACTCTTCAACCGTCACAACTTCCTCTTCGCCATGGTAGGGTGAGAGATCCTCGACATTGAATGTCGAGCTCACAAGATACTTCGATGTTGGTATATCGATGACATAGGCGTTGTTGTTGATCCTCTTTAACACCTTGAATGGTCCATCGCCTCTTGGCTTTAGATTGGAGTCGCGTTCCTTGGGGAAATGGTCTTTACTCAAGTGTATCCACACAAGGTTGCCCTCATCAAAGATCATCTATTTCTTGGTCTTGTTTAGCCTTGATGCTTGGCGAAGGACTTGTTGCTCGATAGTAGCTCGTGTGTCTTCATGGAGTTTCATCATTGTTTGGGTATGCTTGACGACGTCCATATTGGCACGTTCATGAAGTGGGAGTGGAAGGATATCGAGCGCGGTGAGAGGCTCGAAGCCATAGACGATCATGAACGGGCTCCTCATGGTGGTGGAGTGCTTGGC
Source organism: Avena longiglumis (assembly GCA_030063025.1). Taxonomy (NCBI): domain Eukaryota; kingdom Viridiplantae; phylum Streptophyta; class Magnoliopsida; order Poales; family Poaceae; genus Avena; species Avena longiglumis. The sequence continues at coordinate 318,449,151 of CP125973.1, forward strand.
GCGGTTGTAGGCGAACTCGGCGTGTGGAATGCATTCCTCCCAGTCTTTAAGGTTCTTCTTTATTAACACCCGGAGGAGTGTGCCGAGACTTCGATTGACGACCTCGGTTTGTCCATCGGTTTGAGGATGCGAGGCAGACGAGAAGAGGAGCTTGATGCCGAGCTTGGCCATGAGGGTCTTCCAGAAGTAGCTCATGAATTTTACGTCGCGGTCGGAGACGATTGTTCTTGGCACACCGTGTAGCCGAATTATTTCCCTGAAAAACAAATTTGCTACATGTGAAGCATCATCGGTCTTATGGCACGAAATGAAATGTGCCTTTTTTGAAAAGCGATCCACTACTACGAATATGGAATCATGACCATGTTTAGATCTAGGAAAGCCTAACACAAAGTCCATGCTAATGTCCGACCAAGGTGCATGAGGAATAGGCAATGGCATATAAAGACCAAAGGGGTTGGACTTAGACTTAGCTTGGATACATGTAGTGCATCGTTGAACGTGGCGCTCCACGTTGCGCTTCATCTTTGGCCAAAAGTAGTGACTGGAGAGCATGTCATATGTCTTGTCACGGCCAAAGTGACCCATAAGGCCTCCACCATGGGACTCTTGAAGAAGCAAAAGTTGGAGAGACGATTTCGGAATGCAAAGCTTGTTTTGTTTGAAAAGAAACCCCTTATGAAAATAGAAATCATGAATCCCTTTGTCTACTGAACATTGTGCAAATATTGGTCCAAAGAAGGAGTCGGACGCGTACAAAGATTTGATGTCATCAAGACCCAAGACATTGACTTCGAGTCGTGTAAGAAGGCTTGTGTTTTTGCGAGACAAGGCGTCCGCTACTACATTTTCTTTGCCCTTCTTGTATTTGACAATGTAAGGAAAAGACTCCATAAACTCAACCCATTTTGCGTGCCTTTTACTCAAGTTGGCTTGGCCCTTAAGATACTTCAACGACTCATGGTCGGAATGGATGATAAATTCTTTGGGCCAAAGATAGTGTTGCCACACTTGAAGAACTCGAACCAAGGCAAAAATTTCTTTGTCATAAATGGGATAATTGAGGCGTGCGCCATCAAGTTTCTCACTGTGGTAAGCAATAGGACGCCCATTTTGCATAAGGACGCCACCAATGCCAATACCACTAGCGTCACATTCAATCTCAAAGGTTTTTGTGAAATCCGACAATGCAAGAAGTGGTGCTTCGGTGAGCCTCTTTTTGAGCTCATCAAAAGCCATTTGTTGTGCTTTTCCCCAAACGAACGTGACATTTTTCTTGGTCAATTCATTGAGGGGGCAAGCAATTGTGGAAAAATCTTTCACAAAGCGACGGTAAAAGCCAGCCAACCCATGAAAACTACGAAGTTCACTAACATTTGTTGGGATGGGCCAATCTCGTATGTCCTTGACTTTTGAGACATCCACTTCTATGCCATTAGAAGACACAACAAAACCAAGGAAAATCAGCTTGTCTCTTGCAAAAGTGCACTTTGGGAGATTAGCATAGAGCTTTTCATGACGAAGGATTTGAAGGACCTCCTTAACATGAGTAACATGCTCCTCTAGTGACTTGCTATAGATAAGGATGCCATCAAAGTAAACCACTACACTCTTCCCAATGAGATATCTCAAAATATGGTTCATGAGGCGCATGAAGGTAGATGGGGCATTTGATAAGACAAAAGGCATAACCAACCATTCATTGAGACCAAGCTTGGTCTTGAAGGCGGTTTTCCACTCATCACCTTCAGCCATGCGAATTTGATGGTAGCCACTACGAAGATCAATTTTAGAAAATATAGTGGCTCCACATAACTCATCAAGCATGTCATCAAGATGCGGTATAGGATGTCGATAACGCAGGATGATAGCATTGATTGGACGTCAGTCCATGCATAACCGCAACGTATCATCCGTTTTTGGTACTAGGATCATGGGGACCGCGCTTGGGCTAGTGCTTACTTGGATCAAATCTTTGGAGACGAGTTGGTTGATTTGACGTTCGATCTCCTTCGTCTCTTCCGGGTTTGTGCGATACGCGGCGCGGTTTGGGAGTGGTGCGCCAGGTATGAGGTCGATGCGGTGCTCTATCCCACGAAGAGGAGGAAAGCCATGAGGAAGCTCTTCAGGAAATACATCTTGGAATTCCTGCAAAATAGCCATCAAAGAAGGAGGAACATTTGTGAAGTCGTTAGTTCCTTGCGCTACTCCTTTGCATACAAGGACATAGTGCAAGATGGATGGGTTGTTCCGCACTTCTCTCATCTCACTTTTGGTGGCAAGAAGAACACTCTTAGTTTTTCCAGTCGAGTTTGGCTTGTAGCTCTCACTCACTATGGTGTGGTTCTCTCGCTCACCACTCTTCTCACAAGGTGTTTTTGCGTATTGCGCCCTCGCTAAAGCCTTTGCATTGTCCGCAATTATTTGGCTAGGAGTTATTGGTTGCAACACACAAGTTTTATCAAGCCATTTGAAGGTGTAAGTGTTTGAGTGACCATTATGCAAAGCACGCTTGTCATATTGCCACGGCCTTCCGAGCAACATGTGACAAACCGTCATTGGGACCACGTCACATTCCACCGTGTCCTTGTAGTGCCCAATGGAGAACGTCATCGAGACGGTGTGCTTGATCATGACGAATCCTTGGTCACTTAGCCATTGGATATGGTAGGGGTGTCTATGCGGATGAAGGGTGAGGTTGAGTTTCTCACACAATTCCGTGCTTGCGAGGTTGTGGCAACTCCCTCCATCGATGATAACTTTGATGGAATTCCCATAGATGCCGGCACGAGTTTGGAAGATGTTCGAGCGTTGGTCTTCATTTTCATTGTCTTGGGTAGTCAAGACCCTTGTGACCACAAGCGATGGACTTGCGTCATGCTCACACACAAGAAGTTCTTGGTCCTCTTCCAAATGTTGCCTTGCCATGGCTTCCTTTACTCTTGCATCAAACTCTTCTTCACTCAAGTATTCTTCATCGCCGTTGTCATGGATGAACAAAACTTTCTTGTTCCCACATGCATTCGACTTGTGCCCTTTGCCTCCACACTTGTAGCATTCACCGGTGAATGGTTGATCATCTCTTGTCTGTTTGCCACTTGGGGGCTGTTTTCCTTGAGGGAGAGTTGGCTTGAAGGGAAGCTTGGTGGTACTTGAGGAGCTTCCACTTGGTGTCGTTGGAGTAGTGGTTGATGCTTTCTTGTAGGTGAAGTACGTCTTTGGCTTGTTGTACTTGATGTCCTCTTGCACTTGGCGCTCGGCCTTGGATGCGATGTGCACAAGCTCAACCATGTTGTTGTACTTTTGGAACTCGGTGATGCGCTTGATGAGATGGTTCAAGCCATTGAGGAAGCGTGCCATTGTTTGTTCATCTCGCTCTTCAATGTTGGCACGGATCATATTGAGCTCCATTTGCTTGAAGTACTCTTCCACGGTCTTTGTTCCTTGACTAAGTGTTTGAAGCTTGTTGAAGAGGTCACGCGTGTAGTGCGAAGGAACAAAGCGGGATCTCATATGAGCCTTCATATCTTGCCAAGTTGCGATTGGAGGCTCTTCTTTTGCTTCGCGAGCGAGTTGGACTTGTTCCCACCAAAGGTTGGCATACTCATCAAACTCGAGGGATGCCATGGCCATCATCTTCTCATTGCTATAGTTGTGCATACGGAAGATCTTGTCGACCTTGAGTTCCCAAGAGAAATATTCCTCTGGCTCATTGGAACCGGTGAACTTTGGCATGGTGAACTTGAGCTTGCCAAAAGTTTCTTCTCCATTGCGGTTCCGGTTGCGGCGGTTGCCATGATTTGGGTGGTCATCATCATCATCCGAGCTCTCTTGTCTTGCTTGGTGATTGTTGCGTTGCTCTTGCGGTTGTTGAGGTGCCGCGTTTGGTGGTGGAACTTGTTGGTGACGACGAGCTTGGGGAGCTTGCTCGTTTTGTTGACGCGGTTGAGGACGAGGAGGAGGTTGATGGTCCTCACGACGAGCTTGGGGAGCTTGCTCTTGTTCTTGTCGTGGTTGATGTCGAGGAGCATTGTCTTGCGCCCTATGGCGAGGAGGACGTCGAGCCGCATGCGCAATGGGCTGCTCTTCTTCTTGGTGTAGAGGAGGCTCGTCATGACCATCATGTTGCCGACGTGGACGATCATGTCGATGATGACGTCTTGGGGATCTTGAGTGCTTCCGTCGACGGTGATCTTGTTCGTCCTCTTGAAGCTTCACTTGTTGTTGAAGGGGCATGTCGGCGTCGATGGCCTTGGTGGTCCATGCGAGGTTGCTCTTGTTGAATCACAAGTGCCCTTGGTTGTGGGCCGGTTAACCGGCGCCTTGGAGGTCTTACGGAGAGGTCACCATCATAGCAGCGTTGCGGCGTGACGCGGAGATGGTACCGCTTGCGAAGAGCTCATGGATTGAAGAACGGGTCCATCCCGGTGCCTTGAAGCGTGACGGCGAGGTGCACTTGATTCACTTGAGGAGTGCCGAGATGAGCTTGATTCGCGCGAGCGTGGCCTTGCGAGTCCATCAATGATGCGTTGAAGCTTCTCATCCGTTGAGGCGAGTGCACGACCAAGAGCTTCATTTTGATGTCCGAGGTTGTGTTGCATGGCATGCATTTGGCCACGGACTTCTTTGAAGCAGTTGTCGATGTTTTTGAATTCCACACAGGCCTCGCTAAATTGTTCATCTTGGCGCCGCTCGAGAGCTTCACAACGATAGTTGAATTCTCCTCGGACCTTCCAATGGTCCCATCTTGTCATGAATTGGTTATCATCCTCCGGAGGTGGTGGTGGTTGGGATGGCTCTCCATGCCTGTCCATAATGCAAATCCAACAAGGGTTGTATATGGAGAGAAGCGTGTGGAGAGTTAGCCTTTTACCTCACCTTGGAGATTATATCAAACCAATTGCCACACAAATGAGCGAAAAGCGTGCAAAGTGAAATGGCAAGAAACTCTCAAAGGCTTTTGGTGGAAGGTTAGGATTGTGGAAGACCAAACGAAATGATCCAAGCAAAAGGTTATTGTCCTACGTGGTAAAGAACCAAAGATCAAAAGAAAAAGGATATGATCTACAAAAACATGGAAAACACACACGTGGAGATAAACGGGGTTAGCACTACTATGAAAATGAGCACAAAAGGTCCTAACGAAGACTACGCTCGGTTGTCGTGCCAACTCAAGGAGAGACCACAACTCGTTTGCCAAAAGAGGATAAGCAATAGATTTGTGCACTTGCCTCGGTGCGCTCTTTCTTCTCTCTTTCTTGGCTTACAAGCTTGGTATTCTCTTTGTATTGGGAGACTATGTATCTTTTTCTCTTTTTCTTTTGTTCTTTTTTTTGATTCTTTTTCCTTTTTCTCCCTTTCTATGCTACTATGTTAGCTTTTGTATTTGGCCTCACACTCTCACTTTCCGAAGGCAAGTGCACAATGCTTAGACAAACACAAAATGAGTTGCTCTCATAGGATAGATACACACAAAGGAAGATATGGGGTTGTCAAGGTGGTGCAAGTTATACCTTTGATATTGTTGAGGACTTGCAACCGTTGGTGTTGGATGATGTTCGAGTGTCGCGGTGTCGAGGAGCGCGGGTGACGTTGATGCGGAAGCTTGTGTTAAGATGGCGACAAACACGCGAGACACGAACAAGCTAAAGGTGGAAAGGTCAGTAAACGAAAATGAGGCGTCAACGGGCGATGAAGGACTGTCAGGATCCAGCGGTAGTACCGCTTGCGACAACCGGTAGTACCGGTGAGCGGTAGTACCGCTTGTACTACCGTTAGTACCGGTCACTTGCGGTAGTACCGGTTGCATGGCCGGTAGTACCACTTGGCACAGATCTGGAACGCGATGAACTTGCCAAAAACCTCAAATTCATGGGAAATCTGACCGAAAGGCTGGGCTAGAAACAACAGGGGCTATAGATCGACTCCCAAAGCAACAGATCTATGGTCCAAAACCACGAAAAACTCACCAAATCCAGAGATCGATCCGAAGGCAAATTGGGGCTCTTTTTGGTAGGATTTTCGTTTTTAAGGTGGATAAAAGAAAAATTGGGGGGAAATTCGTGATCAGCCGTGATCTTGATACCAATATGTTATGGGGTAACCCTGGGATTGGCCCGATCTTTCACGAATTCCACGATAAACAAGGGGAAAGGGGTGGTCGGGGGATGAAATCGAGGAAAGCGATGAAAACCACGAACACACTCATACCAAAACACGATACACGCCTACTCCTCACGCTGGTGGCAACCGGTCCAACATAATCTCTAGGATCGGTGTTGGGCGAAGCTCGCTCTCCACGCCAACAACGGGGGATGAGGTGCTTGGTGAGACCTTGACGAGTTGGGGGCGAGAAACCGAGAACCCAAGGCCTTGTACAACTTGAACGCACTAGGCAAGATCCAAGAGGGGGGTGGATAATCCGGTGCGCCTTGGTAGGAGCATGAGACCAATAGATATAAGTCCTCAAAGGGTTTCCTTAATATCTATTATTATCCAAGTCTAGCGTTTACAATGGAGGGTGGGGGCTATATATAGTCCAGCCACAAAACAGGGGTAGTTTCGGAACGAAAAGGTAAATTATAGGTACGGTTACAAGGCACAGGGCCGAACTTAGGCGATCAGGGTCAGGCAGGACCGGTAGTACCGGTCCGGCAACCGCTAGTACCGGTGGTAACCGATAGTACCGCTTGAGGGCCTGGAGCTTCCGTCGGAGGAGCCTGTGGCGAGCGGTAGGAGGGGGCGGTAGTACCGCTGTCCGGTAGTACCAGTGGCGGGACCAGTAGTACCGCTTGCTTCTGGAGCGTGGAGCGATGCTTCCTGGAGTGTCCGGTAGTCAAGTAGGACCGCTTGAGAAGAGGTAATGCCGTCTCAACCGGTAGTACCGCTGGCGTCTGGCAGCGTCTGGTTGCTTCCCCTCCGTCCCTTGTGTCCTTCTCTTCGTACCTGATGATGCACAGTGTATGCGTCTGAAGTAGCAAGCCATCTAAGGGTGTGTCGAAGTCACACAAGGAGAGGAGCGAGTTCACCTTAGCTTGAAGGAGTTTGGCTCGGGCGCGAGTCATGGGTCCACTTGGGGAGCTCGTGGGAGTAGATGTAGTAGCGGTCGTAGGATGGGCTGCATCACCCACCCCCTCCTTGAAACCCTAGAGTTGATGATGAATGAAGGCTTGTGCCTAACCCTAGATGGGAACCCCTCTCTATAGTTAATCTAAGAGTTGTACAAGGCCTTGGAGTTCGGTTGTTCGTCTCCAAGTCGTCAAGACCCTCCTCAAGTGTTTGGTCTCTCCTCATCAAGGATTCTAGTAGTGCTAGGTCTCTCCCCTTGGGATTCTACTTGGTTGCTACTCTCTTCTTTGATTTGGATTCTATCATCCGCTTGCCGATCTCTCCTTTGGTGATTCTACCTAACGGTCTCTCGCCGAGGATTCTATTGGATTGGTTGTTCGAGCCAACGGGAGCAAATCGAATCGGGTTGTGTTTGTGTGAGTTTGTATCTTTACCTTGCATTTGTGTTGCGTTCATCGTGTTCATCGGGTATCCCCTCACTCCCCGCATCAAATCCGTGAAGATCGGGCCACCCTAGGGTCAATCCCACAAGGGATCCCATATCAACTATGCTGGATGAACTGAGTGGTGCTGCTATTTTCTCTAAAATTGATTTGCGTAGTGGTTATCATCAAATTAGGATGAAAGAAGGGGATGAGTGGAAGACAGCCTTTAAAACTAACTTCGGATTATATGAGTGGTTAGTAATGCCTTTTGGGTTAACTAATGCACCTAGTACTTTCATGCGATTGATGAACCATGTTTTAAGGCATTTCATTGGCAAGTTTGTGGTTGTGTACTTTGATGATATATTAATTTACAGCCGCAATGAATCTGAACATAGTGCTCATATCCGACAAGTTTTGCAAGTGTTGCGTGATAATAAGCTTTATGGCAATATTGATAAGTGCACATTTTGCAAAGATAAGGTCATATTTTTGGGATATGTTGTTTCTAAAAATGGAGTTGAGGTAGATGCATCTAAAATTGAAGCTATACAAAATTGGCCTACTCCTATGAATGTTAGTCAAGTACGAAGCTTTCACGGTCTTACTGGTTTCTATAGGCGTTTTGTGAAAGATTTTAGTACTATTGCTGCCCCTTTGAATGAACTTACTAAGAAAGGTGTTGAATTTGTTTGGGGCCCAGCCCAAGATCATGCTTTTGATGAACTGAAACGTTTGTTAACTACTGCACCATTACTTGCACTTCCTGATTTCAATAAACACTTTGAGATTGAATGTGATGCTAGTGGAATTGGTATTGGAGGTGTGCTGATGCAAGAGGGTAAACCAAATGCATATTTTTCTGAGAAATTGAGTGGTGCACGGTTAAATTATCCTGTTTATGACAAATAATTGTATGTGCTTGTTACAGTTCTTGAGGTTTGGCAACATTATTTGTGGCCAAAAGAATTTATCATACATTCTGATCATGAGGCTTTGAAATATTTAAAAGCTCAATCCAACTTGCATAGACGTCTTGCTAAGTGGGTTGAATTCATTGAGTCTTTCCCAAACATCATTAAGCATAAGAAGGGTAAAGATAATGTTGTTGCTGATGCTCTATCTAGGAAAAATATGTTGTTGACACACTTAGATGTAAAGGTTCCTGGTTTAGAGAGTTTGCGTGCTTTATATGCTACCGATCATGATTTTGCAAAGACCATATGGTTTGTGTACTAATGGGAAAGCATGGGAAAAATACCATATACATGATGGCTTTTTGTTTCGAGCTAACAAACTGTGTGTTCCAGAATCGTCCGTGCGTTTGCTATTGTTGCAGGAATCACATGCCGGTGGTTTAATGGGTCACTTTGGACGAGAGAAGACTTTGTTCATGCTCGCTGATCACTTTTATTGGCCTAAGATGAGGCGTGATGTGGACAGATTTGTGAAGCGTTGCATTACTTGCAACAAGTCCAAATCAAAACTGAAGCCTCACGGTTTGTATACTCCTCTTCCTGCTCCTACTACACCGTGGGAAGATATCAGCATGGATTTTGTGTTAGGACTACCTCGAACCAGCCAAGGACATGATTCAGTTTTTGTGGTAGTTGATCGATTTTCTAAGATGGCACATTTTATTGCCTGCCACAAAAGTGATGATGCGTCGCATGTTGCTAACCTGTTTTTTAGGGACATCGTACGCTTACATGGAGTTCCAAAGACGATTGTTTCTGACCGTGATGTGAAGTTTATGAGCTATTTCTGGAGGACACTTTGGGGAAAACTAGGTACAAAGTTACTATTCAGTACCACATGTCATTCCCAAACTGATGGTCAAACGGAGGTGGTAAATCGCACACTTTCGACGTTGCTGCGATCAATGATCAAGAAGAACCTGCGTGTGTGGGAGGACTGTTTGCCGCATGTGAAGTTTGCATATAACAGGGCAGTCCACTCAACAACGCAGCTTTGTCCGTTTGAGGTGGTCTATGGTTTTAAACCAATTACACCACTTGATTTGCTGCCCCTTCCACTTCAAGAGAGAGTTAACATGGAGGCATCCAAGAGGGCAGATTTTGTGAAGAAGATACATGAGAAGACAAAGGAAGCAATTGAGAAGAAGGGCAAGTACACCGCTGATCGTGTTAATAAGAAGCGAAAGGAGGTGCTGTTCCAGCCAGGTGACATGGTATGGGTGCATTTTCGCAAAGATAGATTTCCACAACAGCGCAAGTCCAAGTTGCAGCCAAGAGGTGCTGGTCCATATAAAGTTCTTGCCAAGATAAATGATAATGCTTACAAGATTGATCTTCCTATTGATGAGTTTGGCGTCAGTAATTCGTTCAATGTTGTTGATTTGACGCCATATGATGGAGAAGACCTTGGAGCGTCGAGGTCGACGCCTTTTGAAGGGGGGAGGATGATGAGGATATCTCTAGTCCTTTACCATTACCTCCCAATGATGATGATGTTGCTGCACAAGACAAGTCCAATGAAATCAGAATTGGACCAATGACAAGGGCACGTGCAAAGCTACTAGGCTTTGTATGATGGTGAATTCACTCTTAATGATGGTGAATTCACTCTTAATTGAATCTGATATTTTAATTGATGAGAACTTTATACTGCCTAAGTCTATGCATCTTTGTATGATCAGGTTTGTTGATAACACAAGCGTTGCACGTGGAGAAGAAGGAGATTTGCAACAGGAAGAACAAGCACTGATTTCCAATATCAGCAAGTGCGCGAGGGAGGAGAGGGAGGCAGGCGTACTAGGAGACAATGAGGAAATCACGTATGATCAAGAAAGGGATGAGGAGCACCCAGAAATACATGTTTGAGGTGTTCCACGATGTTTGGCATGCGTGCCAATTAGGCCGAACCCATCTATGGGTCGGTATGTATCAGTTTGAGTCGAACCAAGTCAGTTTGGGCCAAGTTATGGTTGTTTTTAGGCCCAATTATGAGGGAGGACGCCCCAGCCCTCATATATACCCCAGCAGCCGTCGCAATTAGGGTTAGACCACGTTTAGATTAAACCAATACTTGTTTCATTGAACTGCTACAAGCATTCATCTGAAATTATATGTTCCTCTTTGATTCGATCAAGAATATCTACCATATCTCCACTTTGATTCGATCTGGAGTTTGCTACTGAAAGTCTTTGTGTTTTCTGCTGTTCCATTGGGAATTGGTAGATTGCAAACCGCTTCGTGGTCAGCGGCTACGTGCACAAGTGTGTGAAGTTGCGAATACCATCTGGGTTGAGATCTGTTGCATTAGCAGCGGAGGAACAGCCGGTGATTCACAGCATCCCACAAGTTATCTCTGTTACATCCACCATCATCTACGACGTGCTCAACGAGAAGATTGGGCCACCCCTTATCAGACCGGTAGTACCGGACTTAGGACCGGTAGTACCGGTCATCAACGGTAGCACCGCTCTAGGACCGGTAGTACCGGTTGCGGTCCTGGAGCGACGGTTGGAGCCATCAGTAGCGGGCTTAGTAGGGGCGGTAGTACCGCTGATCGGTAGTACCGGTTCCTACGAACGGTAGTACCGCTTGGACCTGGCAGCTGCCGATCTGTCTTCTTCTGCCTCCTCTTCCAAGCCTTCGTCTTGTCGGGCTTGATGTTCCGGGCTTCCTCCCTTGCCTCCGTACTGGTCGGTGTGAACCTATCATGCATATGTGACGGAGTATGAAGTAGCATACCATTCCATAGGGTAGGAAGTGGGCTCGCACAGAGGAACAGATTCACCTTTGGAGTCCATGACGACTTGGCGTAAGTTGGAGACCTTGATGTAGTAACGACCGAAGGTCGGGCTGCATCACGCTTTTTCAAAGACTTTGGATCAATTGCCGCGCCGCTGAATGAGCTTACCAAGAAGGATGTGCCCTTTGTTTGGGGCGATGTTATGGGGTAACCCCTTGGGGTGGCCCGATCTTTCATGAATCTCCGCGGGAATCGAGGGTAAAGCGGTGGAAGGGGAAAAGGGGATGAAATCCACGAACACACGCACACGAAGAACCGGATGAACTCACGCACACAAAACACGATACACGCCGATGGCAACCGGTCCAACATAATCCCTAGGATCAGTGTTGGGCGAAGCTCTCTCTCCACGCCAACAACGGGGGACGAGGTGCTTGGTGAGATCTTGACGACTTGGGGGCGAGAAACCGAGAACCCAAGGCCTTGTACAACTTGAACGCACTAGGCAAGATCCAAGAGGAGGGTGGATAATAGGGTGCCCCTTGGTAGGATCATGAGACCAATAGATTGAAAGATCCTCAAAGGGGTGTCCTTAATCTATTATTATCCAAGTCTAGGGTTTACAATGGAGGGTGGGGGCTATTTATAGGCCAACCACATAAGCAGGGGTATTTTAGGAACAAATAGCAAAATATAGAGAGGGTTACAGGGCGCTGGGCCAACTTAACACGATCAGGTCCACGCGTCCGTAATCCGGTCCGGCTAAATGCGGTAGTACGGTCAACCGGTACCGCTTGGTCGAGAGTGCCGCTTCGATCTGGGACTTCCGTTGGCGTCTTCAGTGGGGAGCGGTAGTAGGGGGCGGTAGTGTCGTGGGCCGGTAGTACCGGTTCAGTCCGTAGTACCATGGGACAGAAATTTGTCTTCTTGGCGTCGTCTGCATTGGTGGCGGTAGTCTTGTAATGATACCGCCCGGTAGTACCGCTAGCGATAGAGAGCATTTTGTTTCTTCCGCTTGTGCTCCTCCGTTCTCTTGGTCCTTCTCTTCGTACCTGATGATGCACAAGGTATGCGTATGAAGTAGCAGGCCATCCAAGGGTGTATCAAAGTCACACAAGGAAAGGAGCGAGTTCACCTTAGCTTGAAGGAGTTTGGCTCGGGCGCGAGTCATGGGTCCACTTGGGGAGCTCGTGGGAGTAGATGTAGTAGCGGTCGTAGGACGGGCTGCATCAGGCGATGCACAACAACAGGCCTTCGTCATATTGAAAGATAAGCTAACACATGATCCCTTACTCCAACTTCCTGATTTTACTAAGACTTTTGAGCTTGAATGTGATTCTAGTGGAATTGGTTTGGGAGGGGTGTTATTACAAGAGGAAAAACCTGTTGCATATTTTAGTGAGAAATTGAGTGGGGCTAGTCTGAACTATTCTACTTATGATAAAGAATTATATGCGTTGGTTCGGACATTAGAAACTTGGCAACATTATCTATGGCCTAAAGAATTTGTTATTCATTCTGATCATGAATCTTTGAAGCATATTCGTAGTCAAGCTAAGTTGAATCGTCGTCATGCAAAGTGGGTTGAATTTATTGAGTCTTTTCCTTATGTTATCAAACACAAAAAGGGTAAAGATAATATTATTGCTGATGCTTTGTCACGCCGTTATACTTTGTTATCTCAACTTGACTTCAAAATATTTGGATTAGAAACTATTAAGGAACAATATGTGCATGATGCTGAATTTAAAGATGTGTTGCAGAATTGTAGAGATGGTAGAACATGGAACAAGTTCGTCGTCAATGATGGATTTGTGTTCCGTGCGAACAAACTATGCATTCCGGATAGTTCTGTTCGTCTTTTGTTGTTATAGGAGGCGCATGGAGGAGGATTGATGGGACACTTTGGTGTCAAGAAAACGGAGGATGTTCTTGTGCACACTTCTTTTGGACACGTATGCGTCGAGATGTTGAGAGATTTGTGGCACGCTGCACTACTTGTCAAAAAGCTTAGTCTCGCCTTAATCCACATGGTTTATATATGCCTCTTCCTGTTCCTAGTGTTCCTTGGGAGGATATTTCTATGGACTTTGTTTTGGGATTGCCACAAACACAGAAGGGGAGGGATAGTATTTTTGTTGTTGTGAATCGGTTTTCTAAGATGGCACACTTTATTCCTTGTCATAAAAGGGATGATGCTACGCATATTGCTGATTTGTTCTTTCGTGAAATTGTTCGTTTGCATGGTGTGCCAAATACTATTGTCTCTAATCGTGATACTAAATTTCTTAGCCACTTTTGGAGATGTTTATGGGCTAAGTTGGGGACTAAATTGCTCTTTAGTACTACATGTCATCCCCAAACTGATGGTCAAACTGAAGTAGTAAATAGAACTTTGTCTACTATGTTGCGGGCTGTTTTAAAGAAGAACTTAAAATTGTGGGAAGAGTGTTTACCTCATATAGAATTTGCTTATAATCGTTCACTGCATTCTACCACAAAGATGTGCCCATTTGAGATTGTGTATGGTTTTGTTCCTCGTGCACCTATTGATTTATTGCCTTTACCTTCTTCGGTGCAACATAATTTGGATGCTACACAACGCGCTGAAATGATATTAAACTTGCATAAGACTACTAAAGATAACATTGAACACATGAATGCTAAGTATAAACTTCTTTGGGATAAAGGAGAAAGCATGTTGTGTTTGATGTTGGCGATCTTATTTGGTTACATTTGCGTAAAGATCGTTTTCCTGATTTACATAAGTCTAAGTTAATGCCACGTCTTCTGGTCCCTTTAAGGTGTTAGAAAATAAATGATAATGCATATAAACTTGAGTTGCTGCAGACTTTAATGCAGTTAGTCCTACGTTTAATATTGCAGATTTGAAGCCTTACTTTGGTGAGGAAGATGAGATTGCGTCGAGGACGACTTCAATTCAAGAAGGGGAGCATGATATGGACATCCCTACTATTGATACAACCGTTGTACCTACAGCAACACACATACAAGGACCCATCACAAGATCTCGTGCCAAACAACTTAACTATCAGGTACTTTCGTTTCTTGGAACTATTCCTCACATACATGAGAATATGATGCTGCCTAAATCAGATATATTTCTTACTCTTAGGAATGATGGACCAAGCATGGATGAGAGGGACAAGCATTGGAGCATGGCCATGCATGGAGATGGCAGCAAGCATGTGATGATCCAAGAGAAGGCCACGGATGAAGATTTCAGAACTTTGAGGCCACCACAATGAAGAAAGAAGGCTTGGAAGAAATATTCAAGATCAATACTTTACGAATTCGTCCATAGCTTAATATGGTGCTGCGACACCTTTATTTTGGGCCAGGCCCATGTAATTTTCGCAGGATTTTAATTAGCCACTTTTAAGAGTCCGTATTTGAGGGGAAAAGGACTTCTAGGGTTGGATTCGGCCACCACTTCCTTGGCTGGCCGAAACCCCATCTTTTCGCCCTTAAATACTCCCCATAGCCGACCCCCTAGACTCGGATTTTGTTTAGACATTAAGTTAGCCATAGTCACAACTTCGCCAAGGCTCGAGCGTCGCAGAGGCCTCTTGTACTTCGCACCTATTCAGGATCCCACCTCTTCAATAAAGCTTTCCTGATGTAGCCCGACCTACGGTCGTTACCACATCTTGGTCTCCAACTTACGCCAAGTCGTCATGGACTCCAAAGGTGAATTCGTACCTCGATGCGAGCCCCCTTCCTACCCTATTGAATGGTATGCTACTTCATACTCCGTCACATATGCATGAAAGGTTCACATTGACAAGTACGGAGGCAAGGGAGGAAGACCGGAGCATCAAGCCCGACAAGACGGAGTCTTGGAAGAGGAGGCGGAAGAAACCAAATGCTCTCTCATCGCCATTGTACTACGGACACAGCGGCCGGTACTACCTCTGCTCTCGCTACCGCCAAGACAGGCAGACGTGAAGCCAAATACTCTGTCTCCAGTGCCATCGACTGAACACAGGTATTACGCCTCTGGCAGACTACCGCCTTACTATCGCCTCATTGAAGACGCCGGAAGCCCTAGGACCGCAAGCGGTACTACAGTCCCGGCACTCTGGGACCAAGCGGTACTACCGGTCCCAAGTCCCAGATTACTCAGCTCCTGGCAGTGCCTGCGTGCACTAGTTGGGCCACAGCCCATGTATCCCCCTTTACTTACCTATTCGCCTAGTTTATTCCCAAACTACCCTTGTTTATATGGTTGGCCTATAAATAGAGCCCCCACCCCTCATGTATCCCTTAGGAATAGATGATAGACTAAAGAAAACCCCCATTGTGGAATCTCTAGTTTTGCCTCATCCCCTTTACCAAGGGGACCGACTATCGTCACCAACCTCGATTGGACTTTGCATCACGCATCCATCGTTGAACAAGGCCTTGGAGTTCGATGTCACGTCTCCAAGTTGTCAAGACCCACCCCAAGGTGTTCTTCCCTCTCCGATGTGGATTTGAGGGAGCACGTTGACCGATCTTTCCTTGCGAGGATTCTATCGGACCGGTAGCCGCCGTTCGGGAGCAATCGGCCTTGTATCGTGTGAGTTTTTGCGTGTGTTCATCGTGTTCTTCGCGAGGTGTGTGTTCGCTTCTGCTACCTTCCCTTTCCCCTCGCTTTCCCATCGATTTGACCACGAGATCCGTGAAGATCGGGCACCCAAGAGGTTAACCCCTCCATCATCAGTATCGTGACTTTTTGGTTGCCACGGATTTCTCATCGATTTGGTCTTTTCCCCATAAATTGAAATTTCCACCAAAAATAGCCCCAATTCGTGTTTTGGATCGATCTGTGATTTGAGTGCGTTTGGTAGGTTTTGATCCGTGGATTACTTGCTAAACTTGTTGATCTACCTTCCTTTGCGTTCCCATAGCCTAATTCCTTGATTTCCCTGTCGATTTGGTGTTTTCTTGAAGATTTTCCGCCAAATCGCTTCAAACTCATAATCGCGTCAGATCTGGATTTCTCTGTCTCGAGCGGTACTACAGCTCCAAAAATAAGGTACTACCGCCCACCGGTACTACCGGGCCCAAAATCCGGTACTACCGTCCAAGACAGAAAGAAAACAGCAAATTCCAGATTTTAGCCTCTCACCGTTTTGAGCATAACTTTTGCATCCGAACTCGGATTTTGGTGTTCTTTAGATCGTTTCGAAGAGGAGAAGGAGCTCTACATCATCATACACGTGGTTCATGCTATCTACTCCATCCAAATTCCGTGAGCAAGGTGGAATCCAACAATAAAGGATGAAGATCGTCGACGAAAGGTATAAACATTCCGTGACTTCTCCCCAGTTGCATTCCTTTGTGAACCCCCACTATCTTTGCGAGCAACAAACACCTATTGAGACTAGTTCCTCTTATGATTGCTTGGGCTATGCACATTTGATACCTTGTAGATTCCGAGCAAACATTGTGAGCGCTATCTCATATAGTTATCTTGTATAGTTGTTGGCACAAGGAAGAGGCAAATGAAAAATAAATAGAAAGAAAAAAATAAAAAAGAAAAGAAAAAGAAAAAGAAAGAGATATACATGTGCCTTATAGAATAGGAAGCGCAAGCTCGATGAACATGATATAGGTGGTACTTATTGTGCATATCTTGTAGCCCACCAATTTTGTGCAATCGAATTAGCGTCTCTCCTTGTACTTGTGTGACACGAGCTTATAGTCTTCGCTAGGTAATCATTTGGTTCTTAGCTCACTTTCTCCGTCACACAAGTCACATTTATCACACCGTGTGTGTTTCCTTGTGCATATTTCCTATCTTGTGGCTTGCCTTGTTTGCTTTGTGATCATTGTGGTTCTTTACTTGCCAATACAACATCTTGATTTCATATTGTTTCTTGACATGCCACTTTCCATACCTATCCATCATAGGCCTTGTGTGTGTGTGTTTTTTGGTTAGTAGTTGGTTTTGGTGTTCCGCGTGAACTTCACTTTGCTTGGTTTATTGCTCTCAAGTGTGGCCACTTGCACGGTACGGTCTTCCAAGGTAAAGTAAGGTTTGACGTTGTATCCCTAACACCCTCTACCACTTCCATATACACCGCATGGTCTTGTGAAGCATGTCTAGGGACTCCGGGACCGAGGATGATTTCCATGAAGAATCCATGATGAGCCACCATGCATATGTCTCCACAAGCATGGATAACATGATGGAGCACTACACCAACAATGGCTCCACATGCTTGGGTGATATGTAGTACTACAACAACAATGACTCCCCAAGCATGGACGACTTCAAGAACGACAACGCGAAGCTCCTCACGTCGCATCGACCAAGACGGAGCCTCCAACTCGAGTGCGCCAAGGTCCATCATCAAATGGAAAATTTCCAAAGCGACCTCCACAAGTTCAAGAAGGACATGGACAACGACTTCGACAAAAACATGAGGATGGTCGCCAAGACTAATGATGCTTTGCGCTCATTAGAAAAACTTACAAGGAAGAGTGCCAAGGCCAAGGGCCATCGTCGTGAGCGTCATATGGATGACCAAGTGCGCCACCTACATCAACCATCGGCAAGGTACGCCAATGACCTCCGTCGACACCATCACAAGGCACCTTCAACTTCTTGTGCCACCACCAAAATGGCACCAAGAGCAAGCCTTCCTCCACGCCATCAAGCTTCAACGCCTACGCTTGACTTCCACGACCTCGCGAACAAGGAAAATGTAAACCTCTACTTCGCCAAGTTGAATAGCATGAGCCTACCTCCACCACTACTACGAGATGGCGACAAGGTCAAGAATGGTGAGCATGGGATTTTCCCTTCACCAAAGGAGGCGCATGGAGGAAACCGAGCCTATCCCCATATGCTTGAGTGATGATGTGGTACCAATCCCATGTGAGTATGAGAGCCACTTAGCCCACTTGAGTGAGAACAAGATTGAGACGAGTGACTCCACCTTATGTGAGATTGAGTGCTTCCACTTGGACGGCATGAGTGATACTCCTAGTGAGTTGTGAGTGGTAGTTAATAGGTCAAGTGAGACCATTTCGATTTCTAACAACTTACCCTCTACCTCTAGTGTGTTCTCTTGTGTTGTGCTAGGTTCCATGGAGGAAGACGCCCGAAGCTATGAAGCAATGATGCCTCGAATGGAGAAGATGTACATGGTAGATGCGACGCCATGGCTACATCAAGAAGACGAAGTCGTCCACAAGGAGGCCACTACTTCCACAACACCCACTTCATATGAGAGGTATGAATAAGGTAACAATAAGGGTGTTGATGATGCCATGATCCCACTAGTGGACATGATGAATTGTGAGGATATGCATGCTATGGATGATACTTGTGACATTACATATGCTTCATCCACTTTCCCATGTGATGATTTGCCTTTGCATAATATTGATCATGTGGAATTGTTTGATTGCGATATCATTGCCATAAACAAGCCATGCTATGCATCTTGTGTGTATCCTCCAATTGCTTTGGACTTGCCTTGTCATGCTAGTCATTCAATTTCTCCCGTTGCTTGCGATAAGATGAATGCTTGCTATTTCACTTGTTTTGCTTGCAACAATATTGATCATATGCGTTATAATGAGATGGCCCCCATAGCTTTCTCAATTTTTGGAGATTTTGATGATTGCCATGATAAGCATGTTCCCCACTTGCATACTCACCATGCATCACTTTCATACTTGATTGACATTAATGGTGATATGCACAAGAAGAGATACATCATGATGGATGATGTGTATCTCTACCATGCACACACTTTCTTCCTTTTACATATGATGTGTGTAGGTACCCGCACGAGAATGTCAACCTCGGTTGAGCACGAGTTGACAAAAAGAGCTCTAGAGAGCATCCCACAAGTGAGTTCAAGATCGAACCCAGCTCTGATACCTTTTGCATGCTTTGCATCTTTCATGTTGGCAAATTGCTCTTTCCTATGGTTTGATTGCAAGCATGTTAATGGTATTATATCCCCTCGTGACATTCATGTTTCTTCGCATTTAGATAATGATGCTTTGTGTGTTGCAACAAAAATGTTGAACATTTTCTCTTTCCGATGTTTTGGGTGCAACCACAATTCCATTAAGAGCATGTATTGTCATGAGAGATTCCAAGAATCTCGTCTTGTTGTTGCAACAAACATAAGGACCACTTGCTCTTTCATTTGGTTTGTTTGCAAACACGTTACTTTGGCTTCCGCTTGGGATACTCATATTCCCATGATATTTGCTATCGATGATTTGTGTGTGACATCCAACATGTCGAACAATTTCTCTTTCCAATGGTTTGTTGCCACACATAATGAGGTTGTTTTGGACATTCTTCCTTTTGTGTTTTTGCCAAATTCTCCAAGCTTTGCATCAAAGATGTTGATAAAATTTCTATTCGATTGCTTTGAGTGCCACAATAAGATGTTATATAGAGTTTTTGAGTTCCCACATTTGGATGATTTTGCAACGATTTCCATGCACTTTGACCTTGCATATGCATCCCGTTTGCTATACTTGAGTTGTGCTAATCGTGTTGTGAACAAGAATGGACATGCCACAAATGACATGCTCCTCTATCACACACAAACATATGTTGCTTGGTCTTTGTTGTGTGAAGGTACAAGTGCATACACGTCAACCTCTATGGACTATATGTTGACAAGAAGAACTGAAGAGAGTTACCTATGGCTACACTTCTTTGAGCTATAACTACAAGCTAAGGTGACTTCCTTCTACTTGAGGACTCATGCAATAATCTTCATGAATTGGCTACGCTTTGAGTGTTGCTTTGCTTTTGTTGTGAGCTTTGTAGGCTTCAAGGAAGGTGAAGGAACATTGAAGTGTTGTCAAGTCAATCTTCCCGAGGACGACTATATGGTGAACCCCAGGATCAAGAAGGCCACTCGACCGCTTCTACTTTGTGATGAGCATGTAGAGTCGAGGACGACTCTTTTTGAAGGGGGGGGAGCTGATGTAGCCCGACCTACGGTCGTTACCACATCTTGGTCTCCAACTTACGCCAAGTCGTCATGGACTCCAAAGGTGAATCCGTTCCTCGATGCGAGCCCCCTTCCTACCCTATTGAATGGTATGCTACTTCATACTCCGTCACATATGCATGATAGGTTCACATTGACAAGTACGGAGGCAAGGAGGCTTGAGCATCAAGCCTGACAAGACGGAGGCTTGGAAGAGGAGGCGGAAGAAACCAAATGCTCTCTGTCGCCAGCGGTACTCTAGGACACAGCGGCGGTACTCTGCCGGCACTACCGCCCTCTGCTACCTTGACAGACGACGCCAATAGAAGCCAAATACTCTGTCTCGGCGGTACTACGGACACTGAACCGTACTATCGCCTGCGGCACTACTACCGCCTTACTCCGCCTCTGAAAGACGCGGCGGAAGCCCAGGACCATAGCGGTACTACGGTCCGGGCGGCACTGGGACCAAGCGGTACTCCGGTCCCAAGTCCCAGATTACCGCTCTGGCGGTGCTGCAGCACTAGTTGGGCCACAGCCCATGTATCCCCCTTTACTTACCTATTCTCCTAGTTTATTCCCAAACTACCCTTGTTTATATGGTTGGCCTATAAATAGAGCCCCCACCCCTCATGTATCCCTTAGGCATAGATGATAGACTAAAGAAAACCCCCATTGTGGAATCTCTAGTTTTGCCTCATCCCCTTTACCAAGGGGACCGACTATCGTCACCAACCTCGATTGGACTTTTCATCACGCATCCATCGTTGAACAAGGCCTTGGAGTTCGATGTCACGTCTCCAAGTTGTCAAGACCCACCCCAAGGTGTTCTTCCCTCTCCGATGTGGATTTGAGGGAGCACGTTGACCGATCTTTCCTTGCGAGGATTCTATCGGACCGGTAGCCGCCGTTCGGGAGCAATCGGCTTTGTATCGTGTGAGTTTTTGCGTGTGTTCATCGTGTTCTTCGAGAGGTGTGTGTTTGATTCCGCTACCTTCCCTTTCCCCTCGCTTTCCCATCGATTTGACCACGAGATGCGTGAAGATTGGGCACCCAAGAGGTTAACCCCTCCATCATTTCCTCTTAATCTGCAATATCTTGATTGCAATATTGGTTCTTACTTGTTCTCGATTTCATGTAGGAATTAAGACCCTCGCTGGTCAGGCTGATCGTGCTCCCTCAAGATCGGTAACCTCCAGGAGATTGGCCTAGCGATTGCATTGGCGCTCGTGCTCGCACGTGTAGTCGGATCGTCAAGCCCGAACTCCACCAAATCGATTATCATCATCTCATCGAAAGATCGGACACCTTTGCCCTATCATACAAGTTCTTACCAAATAGCAGGAAAAGGCGAGGTGCAACCGCGAGGATCAGTGGGTCCAGAGATTGAACCAAGCGATTACCAGGAGTCAAAACACCGCACGTGGAGAATATCTCTGGAGCTCTGGGAAGGCTTAGCAAAGGGGGTTAGCAATTATCATAACAGCAATGCAAAAGTTGAAAGAAAGCTCAAAGATGGTACTGTGCCTAGGCTAGACCGTACCAGAGACGAGAGCATAGATCACCAACGATGTCACGACGCGACACAACAAGCAATGTATGATGATATGGCACCCTTGTTGTGGGGTAACCCTGGGGTTGGCCCGATCTTTCACGAATCCCACGAGAGACGAGGGAAAGAGGTGGTCGGGGGATGAAATCGAGGAAAGCGATGAAAAACCACGAACACACACACACCAAAACACGATACACGCCTACTCCTCACGCCGGTGGCAACCGGTCCAACATAATCTCTAGGATCGGTGTTGGGCGAAGCTCGCTCTCCACGCCAACAACGGGGGATGAGGTGCTTGGTGAGATCTTGACGACTTGGGGGCGAGAAACCGAGAACCCAGGGCCTTGTACAACAGGCACTAGGCAAGATCCAAGAGGGGTGGATAATCCGGTGCTCCTTGGTAGGAGCATGAGACCAATAGATATAAGTCCTCAAAGGGTTTCCTTAATATCTATTATTATCCAACTCTAGGGTTTACAATAGAGGTGGGGGCTATATATAGGCCAACCACATAAACAGGGGTATTTTGAACAAATAGCGAAATATAGAGAGGGTTACAAGGCTGGGCCGATTAACACGTTCAGGCTTTTCGGTCCGGTAGTACCGGTCAGCTCGACCGTAGTACGGTCATGCGGTAGTACCGCTTCTGGCGGTAGTACCGCTTGTCTGGGACTTCTTGGGCCTTACATTGGTGGCGGTAATCTGGCCGGTAGTACCGGATCCGGGGCGGTAGTACCGCCATGATGTGAGCGTTGGGAAGCTCTGGGACCTTCTGTTGTTGGCGGTAGCGTTGGGCGGTAGTGCCGCCAAGCAGTAGTACCGGTCGCCAGATCCGGTAGTACCGCTGGCGACAGAGGGCATTTGGTCTCTTTTGTTGGCACTCCTTCGTCCTATGGGTTCTTCTCTTCGTATCTGATGATGCACAAGGTATGGGTATGAAGTAGCAGGCCATCCAAAGGTGTATCGAAGTCACACAAGGAGAGGAGCGAGTTCACCTTAGCTTGAAGGAGTTTGGCTCGGGCGCGAGTCATGGGTCCACTTGGGGAGCTTGTGGGAGTAGATGTAGTAGCGGTCGTAGGACGGGCTGCATCAGCTCCCCCCCTTGGGAAAGAGTCGTCCTCGACTCTTCAACCGTCTCAACTTCCTCTTCTCCATGGTAGGGTGAGAGGTCCTTGACATTGAATGTCGAGCTCACAAGATACTTTTGTTGTTCTTTTCCCCAAACGAACGTGACATTTTTCTTGGTCAATACGTTGAGGGGGCAAGCAATGTTAGAAAAATCTTTCACAAAGAGACGGTAAAAGCCAGCCAACCCATGAAAACTACGAAGTTCACTAACATTTGTTGGGATGGGCCAGTCTCGTATGTCCTTGACTTTTGAGACATCAACTTCAATGCCATTAGAAGACACAACAAAACCAAGGAAAATCAGCTTGTCTTTTGCAAAAGTGCACTTTGGGAGATTAGCATAAAGCTTTTCATGACGAAGGATTTGAAGGACCTCCTTAGCATGAGTAACATGCTCCTCTAGTGACTTGCTATAGACAAGGATGTCATCAAAGTAAACAACTACACTCTTTCCAATGAGAGATTGCAAAATAAGGTTTATGAGGCACATGAAGGTATATGGGGCATTGTATAAGGCAAAAGTCATAACCAACCATTCATAGATACCAAGCTTGGTCTTGAAGGCGGTTTTCCACTCATCACCTTCAGCCATGCGAATTTGATGGTAACCACTACGAAGATCAATTTTCGAAATATAGTGGCTCCACATAACTCATCAAGCATGTCATCAAGACGCGGTATAGGATGTCGATAACGCACGGTGATAGCATTGATTGGACGGCAGTCCTTGCATAACCGCAACGTATCATCCGTTTTTGGTACTAGGATCACGGGGACCGCGCTTGGGCTAGTGCTTACTTTGATCAAACCTTTGGAGACGAGTTGGTTGATTTGACGTTCGATCTCCTTTCTCTTACGGGTTAAATGCGTCTGGCGCGGTTTGGGAGTGGTGCGGGTATGAGGTCGATGCGGTGCTCGATTCCACGAAGAGGAGGAAGGCCATGAGGAAGCTCTTGGGAAAAACATCCGGAATTCTGCAAAATAGCCATCAAAGAAGGAGGAACATTTGTCAAGTCGTTAGTTCCTTGCGCTAGTCCCTTGCATACAAGGACATAGTGCAAGATGGATGGGTTGTTCCGCACTTCTCTCATCTCACTTTTGGTGGCAAGAAGAACACTCTTAGTTTTTCCACTCGAGTTTGGCTTGTAGCTCTCACTCACTATGGTGTGGTTCTCTCGCTCACCACTCTTCTCACAAGGTGTTTTGCGTGTGCGCCCTCGCTAAAGCCTTTGCATTGTCCGCAATTATTTGGCTAGGAGTCATTGGTTGCAACACACAAGTTTTATCAAGCCATTTGAAGGTGTAAGTGTTTGAGTGACCATTATGCAAGGCACGCTTGTCATATTGCCATGGCCTTCCGAGCAACATGTGACAAACCGTCATTGGAACCACGTCACATTCCACCGTGTCCTTGTAGTGCCCAATGGAGAACGTCAGGGCGTTGTGCTTGATCTTGACGGATCCTTGGTCACTTAGCCATTGGATATGGTAGGGGTGTCTATGTGGATGAAGGGTGAGGTTGAGTTTCTCACACAATTCCGTGCTTGCGAGGTTGTGGCAACTCCCTCCATCGATGACAACTTTGATGGACTTCCCATTGATGCCAGCACGAGTTTGGAAGATGTTCGAGCGTTGGTCTTCATTTTCATTGGCTTGGGTAGTCAAGACCCTTGTGACCACAAGCGATGGACTAGCGTCATGCTCACACATAAGAAGTTCTTGGTCCTCTTCCAAATGTTGCCTTGCCATGGCTTCCTTGACCCTTGCATCAAACTCGTCTTCACTCAAGTATTCTTCATCGCCGTTGTCATGGATGAACAAAACTTTCTTGTTTCCACATGCATTCGACTTGTGCCCTTTGCCTCCACACTTGTAGCATTCACCATTGAATGGTTGATCATCCCTTGTGTGTTTGCCACTTGGGGGCTGTTTTCCTTGGGAAAGAGTTGGCTTGAAGGGAAGCTTGGTTGTACTTGAGGAGCTTCCACTTGGTGTTGTTGGAGTAGTGGTTGGCGCTTGCTTGTAGGTGAAGTACGTCTTTGGCTTGTTGTACTTGAAGTCCTCTTGCACTTGACGCTCGGCCTTGGATGCGATATGCACAAGCTCAACCATGTTGTTGTACTTTTGGAACTCGGTGATGCGCTTGATGGGATGGTTCAAGCCATTGAGGAAGCGTGCCATTGTTTGTTCATCTCGCTCTTCGATGTTGGCACGGATCATGTTGAGCTCCATTTGCTTGAAGTACTCTTCCACGGTCTTTGTCCCTTGACTAAGCGTTTGAAGCTTGTTGAAGAGGTCACGCGTGTAGTGCGAAGGAACAAAGCGGGATCTCATATGAGCCTTCATATCTTGCCAAGTTGCGATTGGAGGCTCTTCTTTTGCTCAGCAGCGAGTTGGACTTGTTCCCACCAAAGGTTGGCATACTCATCAAACTCGAGGGATGCCATGGCCATCATCTTCTCATTGCTATAATTGTGCATGCGGAAGATCTTGTCGACCTTGAGTTCCCACGAGAGATATTCCTCGGGCTCATTGGAACCGGTGAACTTGGGCATGGTGAATTTGAGCTTGCCTAAAGTTTCTTCTCTATTGCGGTTCCGGTTGCGTCGGTTGCCATGATTTGGGCGGTCATCATCATCATCCGAGCTCTCATGTCTTGCTTGGTGATTGTTGCGTTGCTCTTGCGGTTGTTGAGGTGCCGCGTTTGGTGGTGGAACTTGGTGTTGACGACGAGCTTGGGGAGCTTGCTCGTTTTGTTGTCGTGGTTGAGGACGAGGAGGAGGTTGATGGTCCTCACGACGAGCTTGGGGAGCTTGCTCTTGTTCTTGTCGTGGTTGATGCCGAGGCGCATTAGCTTGCGCCATGTGGCGAGGAGGACGTCGAGCCGCATGCGCAATGGGCTGCTCTTCTTCTTCTTGGTGTAGGGTAGGCTCGTCATGACCATCATGGTGCCGACGTGGACGATCATGTCGATGATGACGCCTTGGAGGATCTTCGAGTGCTTCACGTCGACGGTGATCTTGTTCGTCCTCTTCGGAAGCGTCACTTGTTGTTGAAGGGACATGTCGACATCGATGGCCTTGGTGGTCCATGCGAGGTTGCTCTTGTTGAATCACAAGTGCCCGGTTCGCTTCGCGCCTTGGGGGTCTTGCGGAGAGGTCACCATCATAGCTTGACGTTGCGGCGTGACGCGGAGATGGTACCGCTTGTGAAGAGCTCATGGATTGAAGAACGGGTCCATCCCGGTGCCTTGAAGCGTGACGGCGAGGTGCACTTGATTCACTTGAGGAGTGCCGAGATGAGCTTGATTCGCGCGAGCGTGGCCTTGCGAGTCCATCGATGATGCGTTGAAGCTTCTCATCCATTTAGGCGAGTGCACGACCAAGAGCTTCATTTTGATGGCCGAGGTTGTGTTGCATGGCATGCATTTGGCCTCGGACTTCTTCGAAGCGGTTGTCGATGTTCTTGAATTCCACACGGGCCTCGCTAAATTGTTCATCTTGGCGCCGCTCGAGAGCTTCACAACGATAGTTGAATTCTCCTCGGACCTTCTAATGGTCCCATCTTGTCATGAATTGTGTGTCATCCTCCGGAGGTGGTGGTGGTTGGGATGGCTCTCCATGCCTGTCCATGATGCAAAGCCACAAGGGTTGTATATGGAGAGAAAGGGCGCGTAGAGTTAGCCTTTTACCTCACCTTGGAGATTATATCAAACCAATTGCCACGCAAATGAGCGAAAAGCGTGCAAAGTGAAATGGCAAGAAACTCACACACAAATATGCTACAACTCTCAAAAGGCTTTTGGTGGAAGGTTAGGATTGTGGAAAACCAAACGAAACGATCCAAGCAAAAGGTTATTGTCCTACGTGGTAAAGAACCAAAGATCAAAAGCAAAGGATACGATCTCTGAAAAACACGGAAAACACACGTGGAAAAAAGGGTTATACGACTATGAAAATGAGCACAAAAGGTCCTAACGAAGACTACGCTCGGTTGTCGTGCCAACTCAAGGAGAGACCACAACTCGTTTGCCAAAGAGGATAAGCAATAGATTTGTGCACTTGCCTCGTGCGCTCTTTCTTCTCTCTTTCTTGGCTTACAAGCTTGGTATTCTCTTTGTATTGGGAGACTATGTATCTTTTTTCTATTTTTCTATTTTTCTTTTGTTCTTTTTTTATTCTTTCTCTTTTTCTCCCTTTCTATGCTACTATGTTAGCTTTTGTATTTGGCCTCACACTCTCACTTCCAGAAGCAAGTGCACAATGCTTAGACAAACACAAAATGAGTTGCTCTCATAGGATAGATACACACAAAAGGAAGATATGGGGCTGTCAAGGTGGTGCAAGTTATACCTTTGGTATTGTTGATGGCTTGCAACTGTTGGTGGATGATGTTCGAGTGTCGCGGTGTCGAGGAGCGGTGGCGTTGATGCGGAAGCTTGTGTTAAGATGGCGACAAACACGAGATCTGAACAAGCTAAAGGGGGAAAGTCGCCAGTTTAAAATGAGGTGTCAAGAAGAAGGAAAACCTTATTCTTGGCGGTAGTACCGCTTGTTACAAGCGGTAGTATCGGACGGTAGTACCGCTTACTGGCGGTAACTGGACGGACGGTAGTACCGCTTGGAGCAGGCGGTAGTACCGGTGATGTAACACGAACGAAAACGAGATCCACTTGACACAAACCTCAAATCCGTGGGAAATGTGACCAAAAGGCTGGCTAGGAACAATAGGGGCTATAGATCGACTCCCAAAGCAACAGATCTATGGACCAAAACCACGAAAAACTCACCAAATCCAGAGATCGATCCGAAGGCAAATTGGGGATCTTTTTGGTGGGATTTTCGATTTTGAGGCGGATAAAAGAAAAATTGGGGGGAAATTCATGATCAACCGTGATCTTGATACCAATATGTTGTGGGGTAACCCTGGGGTTGGCCCGATCTTTCACGAATCCCACGAGAGACGAGGGGAAAGAGGTGGTCGGGGGATGAAATCGAGGAAAACGATGAAAAACCACGAACACACACACACACCAAAACACGATACACGCCTACTCCTCACGCCGGTGGCAACCGGTACAACATAATCTCTAGGATCGGTGTTGGGCGAAGCTCGCTCTCCACGCCAACAACGGGGGATGAGGTGCTTGGTGAGATCTTGACGACTTGGGGGCGAGAAACCGAGAACCCAAGGCCTTGTACAACTTGAACGCACTAGGCAAGATCCAAGAGGGGGTGGATAATCCGGTGCTCCTTGGTAGGAGCATGAGACCAATAGATATAAGTCCTCAAAGGGTTTCCTTAATATCTATTATTATCCAAGTCTAGGGTTTACAATAGAGGGTGGGGGCTATATATAGGCCAACCACATAAACAGGGGTATTTTGGGAACAAATAGCAAAATATAGAGAGGGTTACAAGGCGCTGGGCCAAATTAACACGTTCAGGCTTTTCCAGGTCCGGTAGTACCGGTCCAGCTCGACCGGTAGTACCGGTCATGCGGTAGTACCGCTTCCTGGCTGGTAGTACCGCTTGTCGCCCTGGGACTTATACTGGGGCCTCTTGGTGGCGGTGGCGTGAGTGTCTAGTGGCCGGTAATCGGATCCGGCCGGTAGTACCGCCAGTGACAAAGAGCGTTTGGGCAGCTCTGGGACCTTCTGTTGTTGGCGGTAGCGTTGGGCGTAGTCTTGTAAGTTGCGATCGCCATGATTCGGTAGTACCATGGCGTGTGAGAGCATTGGTCTCTTCTGTACGCTCCTTCAATCACGTGGGTTCTTCTCTTCGTATCTGATGATGCACAAGGTATGGGTATGAAGTAGCAGGCCATCCAAAGGTGTATCGTAGCCACAAGGAGAGGAGCGAGTTCACCTTAGCTTGAAGGAGTTTGGCTCGGGCGCGAGTCATGGGTCCACTTGGGGAGCTTGTGGGAGTAGATGTAGTAGCGGTCGTAGGACGGGCTGCATCTACCCTGAAAAGCGAACCGAGAGGTGGAAAATCACTATGATGGCGAGTGTCCAGAACTGATCTACGGGGTCTAAAAATAGGTTAGCCCCAAAAAAAATTTCAAAATTTTTTTATTTTGCTCCGGAAAGCGCGCAGGCGCAAAAAAAATATCGCTATAACGGCCGATGGAGAAAAGTGATCCCCAAAGCCGAAAACTAGTATAGCCAGAAATTTTTTTCGGAGGCGATTCCAGACTTTTTTTTGCTCTCCTTCTGGACTTACGACCGAACTCGGAGCTCGACTCAGACTTTAGCTGAAACCGGAAACAACAAAGAAGGAAAGTAAAAAAGAAATAATGATGGAGGGGTTAGCCTCTTGGGTGGCCCGATCTTCACGGATCTCGTGGTCAAATCGATGGGAAAGCAAGGGGAAAGGGAGAAGGTAGCGGAAGCGAACACACACCTCGCGAAGAACACGATGAACACACGCAAAACCCACATGATACAAGGTCGATTGCTCCCGAACGGCGGCCACCGGTCCGATAGAATCCTCGCAAGGAAAGATCGGTCAACGTGCTCCCTCAAATCCACATCGGAGAGGGAAGAACACCTTGGGGAGGGTCTTGACAACTTGGAGACGAGACACCGAACTCCAAGGCCTTGTTCAACGATGGATGTGTGATGCAAAGTCCAATCGAGGTTGGTGACGATAGTCGGTCCCCTTGGTAAAGGGGATGAGGCAAAACTAGAGATTCCACAATGGGGGTTTTCTTTAGTCTATCATCTATGCCTAAGGGATACATGAGGGGTGGGGGCTCTATTTATAGGCCAACCACATAAACAGTGGTTAGGGATAAAACTAGGGTTTGACGAGCTAGAGGGGTACATGGGCGAAGGCCCAACAGTCTTGTGAGCACAGGGGCCAGTAATCTGGGACTTGGGTCCGGTAGTACCGGGTCCAGATCCGGTAGTACCGCTTGTAGTCCTGGGACTTCTGTTGGCGTCGTCTGTATGGGGCGGTAGTAGTGGGCGGTAGTACCTGATGTGGACATCCCTTCTATTGATACAACCGTTGTACCTACAGCAACACACATACAAGGACCCATCACAAGATCTCGTGCCAAACAACTTAACTATCAGGTACTTTCGTTTCTTGGAACTATTTCTCACATACATGAGAACATGATGCTGCCTAAATCAGATGTATTTCTTACTCTTAGGAATGATGGACCAAGCATGGATCAGAGGGACAAGCATTGGAGCATGGCCATGCATGGAGATGGCAGCAAGCATGTGATGATTCCAGAGAAGGCCACGGTTGAAGATTTCAGAACCTTGAGGCCGCCATAATGAAGAAAGAAGGCTTGGACGAAATATTCAAGATCAATACTTTACAAATTCGTCCATAGCTTAATATGGTGTTGCGACACCTTTTATTTTGGGCCAGGCCCATGTAATTTTCGCAGGATTTTAATTAGCCACTTTTTAGAGTCCGTATTTGAGGGGAAAAGGACTTTTAGGGTTGGATTCGGCCACCACTTCCATGGCTGGCCGAAACCCCACCTTTTCGCCCTTAAATACTCCCCATAGCCGACCCCCTAGACTCGGATTTTGCTTAGACATTAAGTTAGCCATCGTCGCAACTTCGCCAAGGCTCGAGCGTCGCAGAGGCCTCTTGTACTTCGCACCTATTCAGGATCCCACCTCTTCAATAAAGCTTTCCTCTTAATCCGCAATATCTTGATTGCAATATTGGTTCTTACTTGTTCTCGATTTCAGGTAGGAATTAAGACCCTCGCTGGTCAGGTTGATCGTGTTCCCGCAGGATCGGTAACCTCCAGGAGATTGGCCTAGCGATTGCATTGGCGCTCGTGCTCGCACGTGTAGTCGGATCGTCAAGCCCGAACTCCACCGAATCGATTATCTTCATCTCATTGAAAGATCGGACACCTTTGCCCTATCAGTACCGGTCGCCTGATCCGGTAGTACCGCTGGAGACAGAGAGAATTTGGCGATATGTCTTCTTCCGACTCCTCTTCCAAGCCTCCGTCTTGTCGGGCTTGATGTTCCGGGCTTCCTCCCTTGCCTCCGTACTGGTCGGTGTGAACCTATCATGCATATGTGACGGAGTATGAAGTAGCATACCATTCAATAGGGTAGGAAGGGGGCTCGCATAGAGGAATGGATTCACCTTTGGAGTCCATGACGACTTGGCGTAAGTTGGAGACCAAGATGTGGTAACGACCGTAGGTCGGGCTACATCAGCTCCCCCCCTTCAAAAAGAGTCATCCTCAACTCTACATGCTCATCACAAAGTAGAAGCGGTCGAGAGACCTTCTTGATCCTGGGGTTCACCATATAGTCGTCCTCGGGAAGATTGACTTGACAAAACTTCAATGTTCCTTCACCTTCCTTGAAGCCTACAAAGCTCACAACAAAAGCAAAGCAACACTCAAAGCGTAGCCAATTCATGAATATTATTGCATGAGTCCTCAAGTAGAAGGAAGTCACCTTATCGTGTAGAGATAGCTCGATGAAGGGTAGCCATAGGTAACTCTCTTCGGTTCTTCTTGTCAACATATGGTCCATAGAGGTTGACGTGTATGCATTTGTACCTTCATACAACAAAGATCAAGCAACATATGTTTGTGTGTCATAGAGGAGCATGTCATTTGTGGCATGTCCATTCTTATTCACAACACAATTAACACAACTCAAGTATAGCAAACGGGATGCATATGCAAGGTCAAAGTGCATGGAAATCGTTTGAGCATCATCCAAATGTGGGAACTCAAAAACTCCAAATAACATAGAAGTGGGGCATTCAAAGCATTGGATCAAAATTTCAAACAACACCTTTGATGCAAGAATAGGAGAATTTGGCAAAAACACACAAGGAAGAATGTCCAAAGAAACATCATTATGTGTGCAAACCAACCATTGTAAAGAGAAATTGTTCAACATGTTGGATGTCACACACAAATCATCGATATCCAATATCATGGGAATATGAGTATCCCAAGTGGAAGCCAAAGTAACGTGTTTGCAAACAAACCAAATGAAAGAGCAAGTGGTCCTTATGTTTGTTGCAACAACAAGACGAGATTCTTGGAAGCTCTCATGACAATACATGTTCTTAATGGAATTGTGGTTGCACACAAAACATCGGAAAGGTAAATTGTTCAACATTTTTGTTGCAACACACAAAGCATCATTATCTAAAAGCGAAGAAACATGAATGTCACAAGGGAAGATAATACCATTAACATGCTTGCAAGCAAACCATAGGAAAGAACAATTTGTCAACATGAAAGATGCAAATCATGCAAAAGGTATCAGAGCTGGGTTCGATCTTGAACTCACTTGTGGGATGCTCTCTAGAGCTCTTTTTGTCAACTCGTGCTCAACTGAGGTTGACATTCTCGTGCGGGTACCTACACACATCATATGTAAAAGGAAGAACGTGTGTGCATGGTAGACATACACATCATCCATCATGACGTATCTCTTCTTGTGCACATTACCATGAATGTCATTCAAGTATGAAATAGATGCATGGTGAGTATGCAAGTGGGGAACATGCTTATCATGGCAATCATCAAAATCTCCAAAAATTGAGAAAGCTATGGGGGCCATCTCATTATAACGCATATGATCCATATTGTTGCAAGCAAAACAAGTGAAATAGCAAGCATTCATCTTATCGCAAGCAACGAGAGAAATTGAATGACTAGCATGACAAGGCAAGTCCAAAGCAATTGGAGGATACACACAAGATGCATAGCATGGCATGTTTATGGCAATGATATCGCAATCAAACAATTACACATGATCAATATTATGCAAAGGCAAAGCATCACATGAGAAAGTGGATGAAGCATATTGATGCAGCCCGTCCTACGACAGCTACTACATCTACTCCCACGAGCTACCCAGGTGGACCCATGACTCGCGCCCGAGCCAAACTCCTTCAAACTAAGGTGAACTCGCTCCTCTCCTTGTGTGACTTCGACACACCCTTGGATGGCTTGCTACTTCACACGCAAACTCTGTGCATCATTAGGTACGAAGAAGCCGATCGCTACAGACGCAAGCGGTACTCGGTTGGGACGGCCGTACTACCGCTCAAGCGGTCCTACCGCCTCCTACCGCTTCCACAGAAGCACCACTCCACGCCCGAAGCAAGCGATACTACGGTCAAGAACGGTACTACTGGGTGGCAGTACTAAGCCCCTCCTACCGCTCGCCACAGGCGCCTCCGACGGAAGCTCCAGGCCCTCAAGGGGTACTACCGCTCCGGAAGCGGTACTACCGGTTACCACCGGTACTACCGGTTGCCGGACCGGTACTACCGGTCCTGCCAGACCCTGATCGCCTCAGTTCGGCCCTGTGCCTTGTAACCCAACCTATAATTTACCGATCCTAGGGATTATGTTGGACCGGTTGCCACCGGCGTGAGGAGTAGGCGTGTATCGTGTTTTGGTGTGCGTGTGTTCGCGGATTTCATATCCTTCCTCGATTTCATCCTCCGACCACCGCTTTCCCCTCGTTTCTCGTGGAATTCGTGAAAGATCGGGCCAACCCCAGGGTTACCCCCTAACATATTGGTATCAAGAGCACGGTTGATCACGAATTTCCCCCCAATTTTTCTTTTATCCGCCTTAAAATCGAAAATCCTACCAAAAAGAGCCCCAATTTGCCTTCGGATCGATCTCTGGATTTGGTGAGTTTTTCGTGGTTTTGGTCCATAGATCTGCTTTGGGAGTCGATCTATAGCCCTGTTGTTCTAGCTAGCCTTTGATTGATTTCCCACAATTTGAGGTTTTGGAAAGATCATCGGCGTTCGATCTGTGCCAAGAGGTACTACCGGGTGCTGGCGGTACTACCGCAAGTAACCAGATTACTGGCTCACCGGTACTACCGGTTGTATGCAAGCGGTACTACCGCCACATCGTGCCTCCTGCCCTTTGACGCCTCGTTTTCATTCGCTGACCTTTTACACCTCGCTTGTTCGTGTTTCGCGTGTTTGTCGCCATGTTCACAACAGCTTCCGCATCACCGTCATACCGCGCTCAACGACACCGCGACACTCGAACATCTTCCCCCACCAATGGTTGCAAGTCGTTAACAATACCAAACGTATAACTTGCACCAGCTTGACAGCCCCATATCTTCCTTTGTGTGGATCTATCCTATGAGAGCAACTCATTTTGTGTTTGTCTAAGCATTGTGCACTTGCTTTCGGAAAGTGAGAGTGTGAGGCCAAATACAAAAGCTAACATAGTAGCATAGCAAGGGAGAAAAAAAAGAAAGAATAAAAAAAAAGATAAAATAGAAAGATACATAGTCTCCCCAATACATAGAGAATACCAAGCTTGTAAGCCAAGAAAGAGAGAAGAAAGAGCGCACCGAGGCAAGTGCACAAATCTATTGCTTATCCTCTTTTGGCAAACGAGTTGTGGTCTCTCCGTGTGTTGGCACGACAACCGAGCGTATTCTTCGTTAGGACCTTTTGTGCTCATTTTCATAGTCGTGCTAACCCCGTTTTTCTCCACGTGTGTGTTTTCCGTGTTTTTGCAGATCGTATCCTTTTTCTTTTATTCTTTGGTTCTTTACCACGTAGGACAATAACCTTTTGCTTGGATCGTTTCGTTTGGTTTTCCACAACCCTAACCTTCCACCAAAAGCCTTTGAGAGTTTCTTGCCATTTCACTTTGCACGCTTTTCGCTCATTTGTGTGGCAATTGGTTTGATATAA
The DNA here is from genome assembly GCA_030063025.1 of Avena longiglumis. Lineage (NCBI taxonomy): Eukaryota > Viridiplantae > Streptophyta > Magnoliopsida > Poales > Poaceae > Avena > Avena longiglumis. The sequence continues at coordinate 318,483,724 of CP125973.1, forward strand.
TCTCCAAGGTGAGGTAAAAGGCTAACTCTCCACACCCTTTCTCTCCATATACAACCCTTGTGGCTTTGCATCATGGACAGGCATGGAGAGCCATCCCAACCACCACCACCTCCGGAGGATGATAACCAATTCATGACAAGATGGGACCATTGGAAGGTCCGAGGAGAATTCAACTATCATTGTGAAGCTCTCGAGCGGCGCCAAGATGAACAATTTAGCGAGGCCCGTGTGGAATTCAAGAACATCGACAACCGCTTCGAAGAAGTCCGTGGCCAAATGCATTCCATGCAACACAACCTCGGTCATCAAAATGAAGCTCTTGGTCGTGCACTCGCCTCAACGGATGAGAAGCTTCAACGCATCATTGATGGACTCGCAAGGCCACGCTCGCCCGAATCAAGCTCATCTCGGCACTCCTCAAGTGAATCAAGTGCACCTCGCCGTCACGCTTCAAGGCACCGGGATGGACCCGTTCTTCAATCCATGAGCTCTTCGCAAACAGTACCATCTCCGCGTCACGCCGCAACGTCAAGCTATGATGGTGACCTCTCCGCAAGACCTCCAAGGCGCGAAGCGAACCGGCCATAACCAAGGGCACTTGTGATTCAACAAGAGCAACCTCGCATGGACCACCAAGGCCATCGATGTCGACATGCCCCTTCAACAACAAGTGAAGCTTCCGAAGAGGACGAACAAGATCACCGTCGACGGGAAGCACTCGAAGATCCCCCAAGGCGTCATCATCGACATGATCGTCCACGTCGGCAACATGATGGTCATGACGAGCCTCCTCTACACCAAGAAGAAGAAGAGCAGCCCATTGCGCATGCGGCTCGACGTCCTCCTCGCCATAGGGCGCAAGACAATGCTCCTCGACATCAACCACGACAAGAACAAGAGCAAACTCCCCAAGCTCGTCGTGAGGACCATCAACCTCCTCCTCGTCCTCAACCGCGTCAACAAAACGAGAAAGCTCCCCAAGCTCGTCATCACCAACAAGTTCCACCACCAAACGCGGCACCTCAACAACCGCAAGAGCAACGCAACAATCACCAAGCAAGACAAGAGAGCTCGGATGATGATGATGACCGCCCAAATCATGGCAACCGCATACCGGAACATAATGGAGAAGAAACTTTTGGCAAGCTCAAGTTCACCATGCCAAAGTTCACCGGTTCCAATGAGCCCGAGGAATATCTCTCTTGGGAACTCAAGGTCGACAAGATCTTCCGTATGCACAACTATAGCAATGAGAAGATGATGGCCATGGCATCCCTCGAGTTTGATGAGTATGCCAACCTTTGGTGGGAACAAGTCCAACTCGCTCGCGAAGCAAAAGAAGAGCCTCCAATCGCAACTTGGCAAGATATGAAGGCTCATATGAGATCCTGCTTTGTTCCTTCACACTACACGCGTGATCTCTTCAACAAGCTTCAAACGCTTAGTCAAGGGACAAAGACCGTGGAAGAGTACTTCAAGCAAATGGAGCTCAACATGATCCGTGCCAACATTGAAGAGCGAGATGAGCAAACAATGGCACGCTTCCTCAATGGCTTGAACCATCCTATCAAGCGCATCACCGAGTTCCAAAGGTACAACAACATGGTCGAGCTTGTGCACATTGCATCGAAGGCCGAGCGTCAAGTGCAAGAGGACATCAAGTACAACAAGCCAAAGATGTACTTCACCTTCAAGCAAGCGTCAACCACTACTCCAACAACTCCAAGTGGAAGCTCCTCAAGTACCACCAAGCTTCCCTTCAAGCCAACTCTCCCTCAAGGAAAACAGCCCCCAAGTAGCAAAAACACAAGGGATGATCAACCATTCAATGGTGAATGCTACAAGTGTGGAGGAAAAGGGCACAAGTCGAATGCATGTGGAAACAAGAAAGTTTTGTTCATCCATGACAACGGCGATGAAGAATACTTGAGTGAAGAGTTTGATGCAAGGGTCAAGGAAGCCATGGCGAGGCAACACTTGGAAGAGGACCAAGAACTTCTTGTGTGTGAGCATGACGCAAGTCCATCACTTGTGGTCACAAGGGTCTTGAATACCCAAGCCAATGAAAGTGAAGACCAACGCTCGAACATCTTCCAAACTCGTGCCGGCATCAATGGGAAGTCCATCAAAGTTGTCATCGATGGTGGCAGTTGCCACAACCTTGCAAGCACGGAATTGTTTGAGAAACTCAACCTCACCCTCCTTCCGCATAGACACCCCTACCATATCCAATGGCTAAGTGACCAAGGATCCGTCAAGATCAAGCACACCGTCTCGGTGACGTTCTCAATTGGGCACTACAAGGACACGGTGGAATGTGACGTGGTTCCAATGACGGTTTGTCACATGTTGCTCGGAATACCGTGGCAATATGACAAGCGTGCTTTGCATAATGGTCACTCAAACACTTACACCTTCAAATGGCTTGATAAAACTTGTGTGTTGCAACCAATGACTCCTAGCCAAATAATTGCGGACAATGCAAAGGCTTTAGCGAGGGCATAATACGCAAAAACACCTTGTGAGAAGACTGGTGAGCGAGAGAACCACACCATAGTGAGTGAGAGCTACAAGCCAAACTCGAGTGGAAAAACTAAGAGTGTTCTTCTTGCCACCAAAAGTGAGATGAGAGAAGTGCGGAACAACCCATCCATCTTGCACTACGTCCTCGTATGCAAGGGACTAGCGCAAGGAACTAACGACTTCACAAATGTTCCTCCTTCTTTGATGGCTGTTTTGCAGGAATTCCAAGATGTATTTCCCGAAGAGCTTCCTCCTGGCCTTCCCCCTCTTCGTGGAATCGAGCAAGATCGACCTCATACCCGCACCACTCCCAAACCATGGCGTATCGCACGAACCCGGAAGAGACGAAGGAGATCGAGCGTCAAATCAACCAACTCCTCTCCAAAGGTTTGATCCAAGTAAGCACTAGCCCAAGCGCGGTTCCCGTGATCCTAGTCCCGAAAACGGATGATACGTTGCGGTTATGCATGGACTGCCGTCCAATCAATGCTATCACAGTGCGTTATCAACATCCTATACCGCGCCTTGATGACATGCTTGATGAGTTATGTGGAGCCACTATATTTTCGAAAATTGATCTTCGTAGTGGCTACCATCAAATTCGCATGGATGAAGGAGATGAGTGGAAAACCGCCTTCAAGACCAAGCTTGGTCTCTATGAATGGTTGGTTATGCCTTTTGGCTTATCCAATGCCCCATCTACCTTCATGCGCCTCATGAACCATATTTTGTGATCTCTCATTGGAAAGAGTGTAGTTGTTTACTTTGATGACATTCTTGTCTATAGCAAGTCACTAGAGGAGCATGTTACTCATGTTAAGGAGGTCCTCCAAATCCTTCGTCATGAAAAGCTTTATGCTAATCTCCCCAAGTGCACTTTTGCAAGAGACAAGCTGATTTTCCTTGGTTTTGTAGTGTCTTCTAATGGCATAGAAGTGGACGTCTCCAAAGTCAAGGACATACGAGATTGGCCCACCCCTACAAATGTTAGTGAACTTCGTAGTTTTCATGGGTTGGCTGGCTTTTACCGTCGCTTTGTGAAAGATTTTTCTACAATTGCTTGCCCCCTCAACGAATTGACCAAGAAGAATGTCACGTTCGTTTGGGGAAAAGCACAACAAAAGTGTTAAGGGGTAACCCTGGGGTTGGCCCGATCTTTCACGAATTCCACGAGGAACGAGGGGAAGAGAGGTGGTCGGGTTTGAAATCGGGGAAGGCGATGGAAAACCACGAACACACGCACACCAAAACACGATACACGCCTACTCACGCCATGGGTGGCAACCGGTCCAACATAATCCTAGGATCGGTGTTGGATGAAGCTCGCTCTCCACGCCAACAACGGGGATGAGGTGCTTGGTGAGACCTTGACGACTTGGGGCGAGAACCGAACCCAAGGCCTTGTACAACTTGAACGCACTAGGCAAGATCCAAGAGGGGTGGATAATCCGGTGCTCCTTGGTAGGAGCATGAGACCAATAGATATAAGTCCTCAAAGGGTTTCCTTAATATCTATTATTATCCAAGTCTAAGCGGTTACAATAGAGGTGGGGGCTATATATAGTCCGACCACATAACAGGGTAGTTCGGAATGAAAAGATAAATTATAAGTTGGGTTACAAGGCAGGGGCCGAACTGAAGCAATCGAGGTCTGGCAGACCGGTAGTACCGGTCCCAAGAATCTAGTACCGGTGGTCACCGGTAATCCCGCTTCGAGCTGTAGTACCGCTTGAGGGCCTAGGGCTTCCGTCGGAGGCGCTGGCGAGCGGTAGGAGGCGGCAGTAATCGGCCACGGTAGTACCGGTTGTAGGACAGTAGTACCAGCTTCGAGGCGTGGAGTAGGGCGTCTGTGGCGGCGGGGAGGCGGTGGGAAGCTTGGAGGCGGCAGTATGCCGGTCGTCCCACCGTAGTACCGCGCTGCGTCTGGCGATCGGTGGCTTCCTTACTGATGATGCATGAGTTTGCGTGTGAGTAGCAAGCCATCCAGGGGTGTTGAAGTCACACAAGGAGAGGCGAGTTCACCTTAGTTTGAAGGAGCTTGGCTCAAGGCGAGTCATGGGTCCATTTGGGTAGCTCGTGGGAGTAGATGTAGTAGCGGTGGAGGGCCTGCATCAGCTCCCCTTGGGAAAGAGTCGTCCTCGACTCTTCAACCGTCACAACTTCCTCTTCGCCATGGTAGGGTGAGAGGTCCTTGACATTGAATGTCGAGCTCACAAGATACTTCGATGTTGGTATATCGATCACATAGGCGTTGTTGTTTATCCTTTTTAGCACCTTGAATGGTCCGTCGCCTCGTGGCTTTAGCTTGGAGTCTCGTTCCTTGGGGAAGCGGTCTTTACTCAAGTGAATCCATACAAGGTCGCCCTCATCAAAGATCATCTCTTTCTTGGTCTTGTTTAGCCTTGATGCTTGGCGAAGGACTTGTTGCTCGATAGTAGCTCGTGTGTCTTCATGGAGTTTCATCATTGCTTGGGCACGCTTGACAACGTCCATATTGGCACGTTCATGAAGTGGAAGTGGAAGGATATCGGCGCGGTGAGGCTCGAATCCATAGACGATCATGAACGGGCTCCTCATGGTGGTGGAGTGCTTGGCGGTTGTAAGCGAACTTCGGCGTGTGGAATGCATTCCTCCGGTCTTTAAGGTTCTTCTTTATCAACACCGGAGAAGTGTGCCAAGACTTGATTGACTACCTCGGTTTGTCCATCGGTTTGAGGATGCGAGGCGAGAAGAGGAGCTTGATGCGAGCTTGGCCATGAGGGTCTTCGAGTAGCTCATGAATTTTACGTCAGTCGGAGGCGATTGTTCGTAACCGTGTAGCGAATTATTTCACGAAAAACAAATTTGCGACATGTGAAGCATCATCGGTCTTATGGCACGGAATGAAGTGTGCCATTTTTGAAAAGCGATCCACGACTACAAATATGGAATCGTGACCATGTTTAGATCTAGGCAATCCTAGTACAAAGTCCATGCTAATGTCCGACCAAGGTGCATGAGGAATAGGTAATGGCATATAAAGACCAAAGGGGTTGGACTTAGACTTAGCTTGGATACATGTAGTGCATCGTTGAACGTGGCGCTCCACGTCACGCTTCATCTTTGGCCAAAAGTAGTGAGTGGAGAGCATGTCATATGTCTTGTCACGGCCAAAGTGACCCATAAGGCCTCCACCATGGGACTCTTGAAGAAGCAAAAGTTGGAGAGAGGATTTCGGAATGCAAAACTTGTTTTGTTTGAAAAGAAAACCCTTGTGCAAATAGAAATCGTCAAGCCCTTTGTTTATTGAACATTGTGCAAATATTGGTCCAAAGAAAGAATCGACGATACAAAGATTTGATGTCCTCAAGACCCAAAACATTGAATTCGAGTCGTGTAAGGAGGCTTGTGGTTTTGCGAGACAAAGCGTCCGCCACCACATTTTCTTTGCCCTTCTTGTATTTTACAATGTAAGGAAAAGACTCCATAAACTCAACCAACTTTGCGTGCCTTTTACTCAAGTTGGCTTGACCCTTAAGGTACTTCAACGACTCATGGTCGGAATGGATTATAAATTCTTTGGGCCAAAGATAGTGTTGCCACACTTGAAGAACACGAACCAAGGCAAAAAGTTCTTTGTCATAAATGGGATAATTGAGGCGTCGCCATCAAGTTTCTCACTATGGTAAGCAATAGGGCCCATTTTGCATAAGGACGCCACCAATGCCAATACCACTAGCGTCACATTCAATCTCAAAGGTTTTTGTGAAATCCGGCAATGCAAGAAGTGGTGCTTGGTGAGCCTCCTTTTGAGCTCATCAAAGCCTTTTGTTGTGCTTTTCCCCAAGCAGGCGTGACATTCTTCTTGGTCAATTCGTTGAGGGGCAAGCAATAGTGGAAAAATCTTTCACAAAGCGGCGGTAAAGCCACCAACCCATGAAAACTACGAAGTTCACTAACATTTGTAGGTGGGCCAATCTCGTATGTCCTTGACTTTTGATACATCAACTTCAATGCCATTAGAAGACACGACAAAACCAAGGAAAATCAGCTTGTCTCTTGCAAAAGTGCACTTGGGAGGTTAGCATAAAGCTTTTCATGACGAAGGATTTGTAAGACCTCCTTAACATGAGTAACATGCTCCTCTAGTGACTTGCTATAGACAAGAATGTCATCAAAGTAAACAACTACACTCTTTCCAATGAGTGACCGCAAAATATGGTTCATGAGGCGCATGAAGGTAGATGGGGCATTGGATAAGCCAAAAGGCATAACCAACCATTCATAGAGACCAAGCTTGGTCTTGAAGGCGTTTTCCACTCATCACCTTGACCATGCGAATTTGATGGTAGCCACTACGAAGATCAATTTTGAAAACATAGTGGCTCCACATAACTCATCAAGCATGTCATCAAGGCGTGGTATAGGATGTCGATAGCATACGGTGATAGCATTGATTGAATGGCGGTCCATGCATAACCGCAACGTATCATCCGTTTTCGGGACTAGGATCACGGGAACCGCGCTTGGCTAGTGCTTACTTGGATCAAACCTTTGGAGACGAGTTGGTTGATTTGACGCCGATCTCCTTTGTCTCTTCGGGTTTGTGCGATCTGCAGCCGTTTGGTAGTGGTCTTGCGGGTATGAGGTCGATCGATTGCTCGATTCCACGAAGGGAGGAAGGCCATGAGGAAGCTCTTGGGAATACATCTTGGAATTCTGCAAAACAGCCATCAAAGAAGGAGGAATATTTGTCAAGTCATTAGTTCCTTGCGCTAGTCCCTTGCATACGAGGACGTAGTGCAAGATGGATGGGTTGTTCCTCACTTCTCTCATCTCACTTTTGGTGGCTAGAAGAACACTCTTAGTTTTTCCGCTCGAGTTTGGCTTGTAGCTCTCACTCACTATGGTGTGGTTCTCTCGCTCACCACTCTTGTCACAAGGTGTTTTTTATGCGCCCTCGCTAAAGCCTTTGCATTGTCGCAATTATTTGGCTAGGAGTCATTGGTTGCAACACACAAGTTTTATCAAGCCATTTGAAAGTGTAGGTGTTTGAGTGACCATTATGCAAAGCACACTTGTCATATTGCCACGGCGTCCGAGCAACATGTGACAAACCGTCATTGGAACCACGTCACATTCCACCGTGTCCTTGTAGTGTCCAATGGAGAACGCCACCGAGACGGTGTGCTTGATCTTACGGATCCTTGGTCACTTAGCCATTGGATATGGTAGGGGTGTCTATGTGGGTGAAGGGTGAGATTGAGTTTCTCACACAATTCCGTGCTTGCGAGGTTGTGGCAACTTCCTCCATCGATGACAACTTTGATGGACTTCCCATTGATGCCGCACGAGTTTGGAAGATGTTCGGCGTTGGTCTTCATTTTCATTGGCTTGAGTAGTCAAGACCCTTGTGACCACTGGCGATGGACTTGCGTCATGCTCACACACAAGAAGTTCTTGGTCCTCTTCCAAGTGTTGCCTTGCCATGGCTTCCTTGACCCTTGCATCAAACTCTTCTTCACTCAAGTATTCTTCATCGCCGTTGTCGTGGATGAACAAAACTTTTTTGTTTCCACATGCATTGGACTTGTGCCCTTTGCCTCCACACTTGTAGCATTCACCATTGAATGGTTGATCATCCCGTGTTTGTTTGCCACTTGGGGGCTGTTTTCCTTGGGGAATAGTTGGCTTGAAGGGAAGCTTGGTTGTACTTGGTGAGCTTCCACTTGGTGTTGTTGGAGTAGTGGTTGGCGCTTGCTTGTAGGTGAAATCGTCTTTGGCTTGTTGTACTTGATGTCCTCTTGCACTTGGCGCTCGGCCTTGGATGCGATGTGCACAAGCTCAACCATGTTGTTGTACTTTTGGAACTTCGTGTCGTTTGATGGGATGGTTCAAACCATTGAGGAAGCGTGCCATTGTTTGCTCATCTCGCTCTTCAATGTTGGCACGGATCATGTTGAGCTCCATTTGCTTGAAGTACTCTTCCACGGTCTTTGTCCCTTGACTAAGCGTTTGAAGCTTGTTGACGAGGACACGTGTAGTGTGAAGGAACAAAGCGGATCTCATATGAGCCTTCATATCTTGCCAAGTGGCGATTGGAGGCTCTTCTTTTGCTTCGCGAGCGAGTTGGACTTGTTCCCACCAAAGGTTGGCATACTCATCAAACTCGAGGGATGCCATGGCCATCATCTTCTCATTGCTATAATTGTGCATGCTTAAGATCTTGTCGACCTTGAGTTCCCAAGAGAGATATTCCTCGGGCTCATTGGAACCGGTGAACTTGGGCATGGTGAATTTGAGCTTGCCGAAAGTTTCTTCTCCATTGCGGTTCCGGTTGCGTCGGTTGCCATTATTTTGACGGTCATCATCATCATCCGAGCTCTCATGTCTTGCTTGGTGATTGTTGCGATGCTCGCGTGGTTGAGGTGCCGCGTTTGGTGGAGGAACTTGTTGTTGACGACGAGCTTGGGAGCGTGCTCGCTTTCTTGTCGCGGATGCGACGAGGAGGAGGTTGATGGTCCTCACGACGAGCTTGGGTAGCTTGCTCTTGCTCTTGTCGTGGTTGATGGCGAGGAGCATTAGCTTGCGCTATGTGGCGAGGAGGACGTCGAGCCGTATGCGCCATGGTACATTCTTCTTCTTGGTGTAGGGGAGGCTCATGACCATTATGTTGGCGACGAGGACGCCATGACGATGATGACGCCTTGAGGATCTTCGAGTGCTTCACGACGATGATCTTGTTCGCCTCTTCGAAGTTTCACTTGTTGATGAAGGAGCGTGTCGACGTCGATGGCCGTGGTGGTCTATGCGAGGTTGCTCTTGTTGAATCACCGTGCCCTTGGTTGTGGTCGGTTTGCTTCACGCCTTGGAGGTCTTGGAGAGGTCACCATCATAGCTTGATGTCGCGGCGTGACGCGGAGATGGTACCACTGAAGAGCTTATGGATTGAAGAACGGGTCCATCCGGTGCCTTGAAGCATAACGGCGAGGTGCACTTGTTTCACTTGATGAGTGCCGAGATGAGCTTGATTCGGCAGCGTGTCCTTGCGAGTCCATCGATGATGTGTTGGAGCTTCTCATCCGTTGAGGCGAGTGCACGCCAAGAGCTTCATTTTGATGCCCGAGGTTGTGTTGCATGGCATGCATTTGGCCACGGACTTCTTCAAGCGGTTGTCGATGTTCTTGAATTCCACACGGCCTCGCTAAATTGTTCATCTTGGCGCCATCGAGAGCTTCACAACGATAGTTGAATTCTCCTGATCTTCCAATGGTCCCATCTTGTCATGAATTGGTTATCATCCTCTGGAGGTGGTGGTGGTTGGGATGGCTCTCCATGCCCGTCCATGATGCAAAGCCAACAATGGTTGTATATGGAGAGAAAGGGTGTGGAGAGTTAGCCTTTACCTCACCTTGAGATTATATCAAACCAATTGCCACACAAATGAGTAAAAGCTGCAAAGTGAAATGGCAAGAGACTCGGAAAGGCTTTTGGTGGAAGGTAAGGGTTGTGGAAAACCAAACGAAACGATCCAAGCAAAAGGTTATTGTCCTACGTGGTAAAGAACCAAAGATCAAAAGCAAAAAGGATACGATCTACCAAAACACGGAAACACACACGGAGAAAGCGGGGTTATACGACTATGAAAATGAGCACAAAAGGTCCTAACGAAGACTACGCTGTCGTGCCAACACAAGGAGAGACCACAACTCGCTTGCCAAAAGAGGGTAAGCAATAGATTTGTGCACTTGGAGCGCTCTTTCTTCTCTCTTCTTGGCTTACAAGCTTGGTATTCTCTTTGTATTGGGACTATGTATCTTTTTTTTTTTTCTTCTTTTTCCTTTTTCTCCCTTGCTATGCTACTATGTTAGCTTTTGTATTTGGCGTCAAACTCTCACTTTCCGAAGGCAAGTGCACAATGCTTAGACAAACACAAAATGAGTTGCTCTCATAGGATAGATACACACAAAGGAAGATATGGGTGACAAGGTGGTGCAAGTTATACCTTTGGTATTGTTGACTTTGCAACCGTTGGTGGGAAAAAGATGTTCGAGTGTCGCGGTGTCGTTGAGCGGATGACGTTGATGCGAAGCTGTTGTGAAAATGGCGACAAACACGCGAAACACGAACAAGCGAGGTGGAACAGGTCAGTGAACGAAATCGAGGCGTCAAAGGGCAGGAGGCACAGGCAGATGCGAAAATGGTACCGCAGCGGTAGTACTGGTGAGCAGTACGGTCAACACCGGTAGTATCTTAACAGCACGTATGATAATGCAGCTTAGCAGCGATGGCACAGGCACGAACGAGGTGAACTTGCCAAAACCTCAAATTTGAAAACCGAACGAAGGCGAGCTAGAAACAAGAGGGCTATAGATCGACTCCCAAAGCAATGATCTATGGACCAAAACCACGAAAAATTCACCAAATCCAGGATCGATCCAAGGCAAATTGGGCTCATTTTGGTAGGATTTTCTTTTTAAGGGAGAAAAGAAAAATTGGAGGAAATTCGTGATCAACCGTGCTCTTGATACCAATATGTTAAGGGTAACCGGGTTGGCCGATCTTTCACAATTCCACGAGGAGGAAGAGAGGTGGTCGGGTTTGAAATCGGGAAGGCGATGGAAAACCACGAACACACACACCAAAACACGATACACGCCTACTCCTCACGCCGTGGCAACCGTCCAACATAATCCTAGGATCGGTGTTGGGCGCTCGCTCTCCACGCCAACAACGGGATGAGGTGCTTGGTGAGACCTTGGCGACTTGGGCGAGAAACCGAGAACCCAAGGCCTTGTACAACTTGAACGCACTAGGCAAGATCCAAGAGGGGTGGATAATCCGTGCTCCTTGGTAGGAGCATGAGACCAATAGATATAAGTCCTCAAAGGGTTTCCTTAATATCTATTATTATCCAAGTCTAAGCGGTTACAATAGAGGGGCTATATAGTCCAGCCACATAACAGGGGTTTCGGAATGAAAAGATAAATTATAAGTTGGGTTACAAGGCACAGGGGCGAATCAAGCAATGGTCTGGTGCAGACCGGTAGTACGGTCCAAGCCGTAGTACCGGTGGTCACCCAGAGTACCGCTTCGAGCTGAGTACCGCTGAGGCCTGGGCTTCCGTCGGAGGCGTCGATGGCGCCAGTAGGAGGCGCGGTAGTACCACCGGTAGTACAGGTTGTAGGACCGTAGTACCGCTGGCTTCGAGGCGTGGAGTAGGCGCCTGTGGCGAAGTAGAGGAGGCGGAGACCGCTTGGAGCGAGTACGCCTGTCGTCCCAACCGAGTACCGCCATGCCTGCACGCGACCGGTGGCTTCTGCACTGATGATGATGCCGAGTTTGCGTGTGAAGTAGCAAGCCATCCAAGGGGGTGTTGAAGTCACACAAGGAGAGGAGCGAGTTCACCTTAGTTTGAAGGAGCTTGGCTCGGGCGCGAGTCATGGGTCCATTTGGGTAGCTCGTGGGAGTAGATGTAGTAGCGGTCGGAGGACGGGCTGCATCAAAAAGGTTTTTGATGAGCTCAAAAAGAGGCTCACCGAAGCACCACTTCTTGCATTGTCGGATTTCACAAAAATCTTTTGAGATTGAATGTGACGCTAGTGGTATTGGCATTGGTGGCGTCCTTATGCAAAATGGGCGTCCTATTGCTTACCATAGTGAGAAACTTGATGGCGCACGCCTCAATTATCCCATTTATGACAAAGAACTTTTTACCTTGGTTCGTGTTCTTCAAGTGTGGCAACACTATCTTTGGCCCAAAGAATTTATCATCCATTCCGACCATGATTCGTTGAAGTATCTTAAGGGCCAAGCCAACTTGAGTAAAAGACACACAAAATGGGTTGAGTTTTTGGAGTCTTTTCCTTACATTGTAAAATACAAGAAGGGCAAAGAAAATGTGGTAGCGGACGCCTTGTATCGCAAAAACACAAGCCTTATTACACGACTCGAAGTCAATGTCTTGGGTCTTGAGGACATCAAATCTTTGTACGTGTCCGACTCTTTCTTTGGACCAATATTTGCACAATGTTCAATAGACAAAGGGATTGATGATTTATATTTGCATAAGGGTTTTCTTTTCAAACAAAACAAGCTTTGCATTCCGAAATCGTCTCTCCAACTTTTGCTTCTTCAAGAGTCCCATGGTGGAGGCCTTATGGGTCACTTTGGCCGTGACAAGACATATGACATGCTCTCCACTCACTACTTTTGGCCAAAGATGAAGCGCAACGTGGAGCTCCACGTTCAACGATGCACTACATGTATCCAAGCTAAGTCCAAGTCCAACCCCTTTGGTCTTTATATGCCATTGCCTATTCCTGATGCACCTTGGTCGGACATTAGCATGGACTTTGTGTTAGGCTTGCCTAGATCGAAACATGGTCATGATTCCATATTTGTAGTCGTGGATCGCTTTTCAAAAATGGCACATTTCATTCCGTGCCATAAGACCGATGATGCTTCACATGTAGCAAATTTGTTTTTCAGGGAAATAATTCGGCTACACGGCGTGCCAAGAACAATCGTCTCCGACCGCGACGTAAAATTCATGAGCTACTTCTGGAAAACCCTCATGGCCAAGCTCGGCATCAAGCTCCTCTTCTCGTCCGCCTCGCATCCTCAAACCAATGGACAAACCGAGGTCGTCAATCGAAGTCTTGGCACACTTCTCCAGGTGTTGATAAAGAAGAACCTTAAAGACTGGGAGGAATGCATTCCACACGCCGAGTTCGCCTACAACCGCGCCAAGCACTCCACCACCATGAAGAGCCCGTTCATGATCGTCTATGGCTTCGAGCCTCTCACCGCGCTCGATATCCTTCCACTTCCACTTCGTGAACGTGCCAATATGGACGTTGTCAAGCGTGCCCAAGCATCAAGGCTAAACAAGACCAAGAAAGAGATGATCTTTGATGAGGGCGACCTTGTATGGATACACTTGAGTAAAGACCGCTTCCCCAAGGAACGCGACTCCAAGCTAAAGCCACGAGGCGATGGACCATTCAAGGTGCTAAAGAGGATCAACAACAACGCCTATGTGATCGATATACCAACATCGAAGTATCTTGTGAGCTCGACATTCAATGTCAAGGACCTCTCACCCTACCATGGCGAATAGGAAGTTGTGACGGTTGAAGAGTCGAGGACGACTCTTTCCAGGGGGAGCTGATGCAGCCCGCCCCACGACCGCTACATCTACTCCCACGAGCTACCCAAGTGGACCACGACTCGCGAGCCAAACTCCTTCAAACTAAGGTGAACTCGCCTCTCCTTGTGTGACTTCAACACACCCTTGGATGGTTT
>CP125973.1:318497632-318679039 GCA_030063025.1 Avena longiglumis
AAGCGAGGCTTGGAAGAAGGAAACCAGAAGAAAACGGGTCGGGCTTCACGAGGTCAAAAGCGGTACTACCAGTCAAATTAAGGCAAATTTTCTGCGGTCGAAGTACCTCTTGCCCCCTACTACCCACTTGCGTCTTGGCTGCGCCATCCTGCTGGGCAACCACGATGCGGCTTGCGGTACTATCGGATACCATGGCGGTACTACCGGTGATGGCCGGTACTACAGTCCCCGTCGACTCTGTCATATATGTGCTGTGGCACTTTTGTTGGGCCACCCATGTATCCCCCTTTACTTACCTATTCGCCTAGTTTATCCCCAAACTACCCTTGTTTAGTGGCTGGCCTATAAATAGAGCCCCACCCCTCATGTATCCCTTAGGCATAGATGATAGACTAAAGACAACCCCATTGTGGAATCTCTAGTTTTGCCTCATCCCCTTTACTAAGGGGACCGACTCGCCACCAACCTCGATTGGACTTTGCATCACGCATCCATCGTTGAACAAGGCCTTGGAGTTGGTGTCTCGTCTCCAAGTTGTCAAGACCCTCCCCAAGGTGTTCTTCCCTCTCCGATGTGGATTTGAGGAGCACGTTGACCGATCTTTCCTTGCGAGGATTCTATCGGACGGTGGCGCCGTTCGGGAACAATTGGCCTTGTATCGTGTGAGTTTCGTGTGTTCATCGTGTTCTTCGCGGTGTGTGTTCGCTTCCCACCTTCTCCCTTTCCTCGCTTTCTCATAGATTTGACCACGAGATCCGTGAAGATCGGCACCCAAGAGGTTAACCCCTCCATCATCTGGTATCGCGACTTTTGGTTGCCACAGTTTCTCGATTTGGTCTTTTCCCCATAAATTCGAAAATTTCACCAAAAACAGCCCCAATTCGTGTTTTGGATCGATCTGTGATTTGAGTGAGTTTTGGTAGGTTTTGATCCGTGGATTACTTGCTAAACTTGTTGATCTACCTTCCTTTGCGTTCCCATAGCCTAATTCCTTGATTTCCCCCTTCGATTGGTCTTTTTCTTGAAGATTTTCCGCCCAAATCACCCCAAAATCGCGAAAACGCGTCACATCTGGGCGTCCCAGCTCCAACCGGTACTACCGGGTCCAAAATCCGGTACTACCGCACTTAACCGGTACTACCGGGCTAAAAAATCCGGTACTACCGCTTGGAGCATAACTTTCAGCCTCTCACTGTTTTGAGCATAACTTTTGCATACGAACTCGGATTTTGGTGTTCTTTAGCTCGTTTCGAAGAGGAGAAGGAGCTCTACATCATCATCCACGTGGTTCATGCTATCTACTCCATCCAAATTCCGTGAGCAAGGCGGAATCCAACAATAAAGGGTGAAGATCGTCGACGAAAGGTATAAACATTCCGCGACTGATGGAGGGGTTAACCTCTTGGGTGCCCGATCTTCACGGATCTCGTGGTCAAATCG
The DNA here is from genome assembly GCA_030063025.1 of Avena longiglumis. Classification (NCBI taxonomy): domain Eukaryota; kingdom Viridiplantae; phylum Streptophyta; class Magnoliopsida; order Poales; family Poaceae; genus Avena; species Avena longiglumis. The sequence goes on from CP125973.1 coordinate 318,499,073, forward strand.
ATGGGAAAGCGAGGGGAAAGGGAAAAGGTAGCGGAAGCGAACACACACCTCGCGAAGAACACGATGAACACATAAAACTCACGATACAAGGCGATTGCTCCCGAGCAGCGGCCACCGGTCGATAGAATCCTCGCAAGGAAAGATCGGTCAACGTGCTCCCTCAAATCCACATCGGAGAGGAAGAACACCTTGAGGAGGTCTTGCGACTTGGGGCGGCAACCGAGAACCCAAGGTCTTGTTCATCGATGGATGCGTGATGCAAAGTCCAATCGAGGTTGGTGACGATAGTCGGACCCCTTGGTCAAGGGGATGAGGCAAAACTAGAGATTCCACAATGGGGGTTTTCTTTAGTCTATCATCTATGCCTAAGGGTTACATGAGGGGTGGGGGCTCTATTTATAGGCCAACCACATAAACAAAGTAGTTATAGGCCAACCACATAAACAAGGGTAGTTTGGGAATAAACTAGGCGAATAGGTAAGTAGGGGGATACAAGGGTGTGGCCCAACTAGTGATTTGGCCCCGGCGGTAATGGACGACTTGGGACCCAGTAGTACCGATTGTCCCAAGTACCGCTCTGGGACCGTGTAACCGCTGAGGTCCTGGAGCTTCAGCTGGGCCGTCTGTTGGTGGCGGTAGCGGTGATAGTGTCGTGGCCGAGTGGGATCCGGGGCGATAGTACCCCGATGTGAAGAGCATTTGGCTTGTTGGTGTCGTCATTCTTTGGCGGTAGCAGCGATGTGCCTTGGCGGTACCAGTCGAGTCCCGGTGATGTCCGTTGGCGACGAAGAGCATTGGCGATCATCTTCTTCCGCCTTTCTTCAAGCCTCCGTCTTGTCGGGCTTGATGCTCAGACTTCCTCCCTTCCGTGCTTGTCAATGTGAACCTATCATGCATAGGTGACGGAGTGTGAAGCATACCATTCAATAGGGTAGGAAGGGGCTCGCATAGAGAGCATTCACCTTTGGAGTCCATGACGACTTGGCGTAAGTTGGAGACCAAGATGTGGTCACGACCGTAGGTCGAGCTATCGACTCCCCTTCAAAGAGTCGTCCTCGACTCTACATGCTCATCACCAAGTAGAAGCGGTCGAGACCTTCTTGATCTGGGGTTCACCATATAGTCCTCGGGAAGATTGACTTGACAACACTTCAATGTTCCTTCACCTTCCTTGAAGCCTACAAAGCTCACAACAAAAGCGAAGCAACACTCAAAGCGTAGCCTATTCATGAAGGTTATTGCATGAGTCCTCAAGTAGAAGGAAGTCACCTTAGCTTGTAGAGATAGCTCGATGAAGGGTAGCCATAGGTAACTCTCTTCGGTTCTTCTTGTCAACATATTGTCCATAGAGGTTGACGTGTATGCACTTGTACCTTCATACAACAAAGACCAAGCAACATATGTTTGTGTGTGATAGAGGAGCATGTCATTTGTGGCATGTCCATTCTTGTTTACAACACGATTAGCACAACTCAAGTATAGCAAACAGGATGCATATGCAAGGTCAATGTGCATGGAAATCGTTTGAACATCATCCAAATGTGGAAACTCAAAAACTCCATATAACATAGAAGTGGGGCATTCAAAGCATTGGATCCAAATTTCAAACAACATATTTGATGCAAGAATAGGAGAATGTGGCAAAAACACACGAGGAAGAATGTCCAAAGAAACAACAATATGTGTGCGAACCAACCATTGGAAAGAGAAATTGTTTGACATGTTGGATGTCACACACAAATCATCGAAAGCAAATATCATGGGAAAATGAGTATCCCAAGCGGAAGCAAAAACAACATATTTGCAAACAAACCAAATGAAAGAGCAAGTGGTCCTTATGTTTGTTGCAACAACAAGACGGGATTCTTGGAAGCTCTCATGACAATACATGCTCTTAATGGAATTGTGGTTGCACCCAAAACATCGAAAAGAGAAAATGTTCAACATTTTTGTTGCAACACACAAAACATCATTATCTAGATGCGAAGAAACATGAATGTCACAAGGGAAGATAATACCATTAACATGCTTGCAATCAAACCATATGAAAGAGCAATTTGCCAACATGAAAGATGCAAAGCATGCAAAAGGTATCAGAGTTGGGTTCGATCTTGAACTCACTTGTGGGATGCTCTCTAGAGCTCTTTTTATCAACTCGTGCTCAACCGAGGTTGACATTCTTGTGTGGGTACCTACACACATCATATGTAAAAGGAAGAACATGTGTGCATGGTAGAGATACACATCATCCATCATGACGTATCTCTTTTTGTGCACATCACCATTAATGTCAATCAAGTACGACATAGATGCATGGTGAGTATGCAAGTGGGGAACATGCTTATCATGGCAATCATCAAAATCTCCAAAAATTGAGAAAGCTATGGGGGCCATCTCATTATAACGCATATAATCAATATTGTTGCAAGCAAAGCGAGTGAAATAGCAAGCCTTCATCTTATTGCAAGCAACGGGGGAAATTGAATGACTAGCATGACAAGGCAAGTCCAAAGCAATTGGAGGATACACACAAGATGCATAGCATGGCATGTTTATGACAATGATATCGCAATCAAACAATTCCACATGATCAATAGTATGCAAAGGCAAAGCATCACATGGGAATGTGGATGAAGCATATGTAATGTCACAAGTATCATCCATAGCATGCATATCCTCACAATTCATCATGTCCACTAGTGGGATCATGGCATCATCAACACCCTTATTGTTACCTTGGTCATACCTCTCATATGAAGTGGGTGTTGTGGAAGTAGTGGCCTCCTTGTGGACGACTTCGTCTTCTTCATGTAGCCATGGCGTAGCATCATCTTTGTGCACCATGTACATATTCTCCAATCGAGGCATCATTGCTTCATGGCTTGGCGCGTCTTCATCCATGGAACCTTGCATAACACAAGAGAACACACTAGAGGTAGAGGGTAAGTTGTTAGAAATCGAAATGGTCTCACTTGACCTATCAACTACCACTCTCAACTCACTAGGAGTATCACTCATGCCCTCCAAGTGGAAGCACTCAATCTCACATAAGGTGGAGTCACTCGTCTCACTCTTGTTCTCACTCAAGTGGGCTAAGTGGCTCTCATACTCACATGGGATTGGCACCACATCATCACTCAAGCATATGGGGATAGGCTTGGTTTCCTCAACTCCATGCGCCTCCTTTGGTGAAGGGAAAATCCCATGCTCACCATTCTTGACCTTGTCGCCTCCAAGGTTGGATGCCATAAGATGGGCATCATTGCTCGCCTCCATGGTCGAAGGAAAAATCCCATGCTCGACCGTCTTGTGGCCATCTTGTAGTTGTGGTGGAGGTAGGCTCATGCTATCCAACTTGGCGAAGTAGAGGTCTTCATTTTCCTCGTTCATGAGGTATTCGAATGCAAGCGTAGTCGTTGAAGCTTGATGGCGTGGACAAAGGCTTGCTCTTGGTGCCATTTTGGTGGTGGCACTAGTAGTTGAAGGTGCCTTGTGACGGTGTCGACGGAGGTCATTGGCGTGCCTTGCCGATGGTTGGTGTAGGTGGCGCACTTGGTCATCCACATGACGCTCGCGATGATGACCCTTGTCCTTGGCACGCTTCCTTATAAGTTCTTCTAATGAGCACACGGCATCATTAGTCTTGGCGACCATGCTCATGTTTTTGTTGAAGTCATTGTCCATGTCCTTCTTGAAGTTGTGGAGGTCGCTCTCGAACTTGTCCATTTCATGGTGGACCTTGGCGCACTCGAGGCGTAGGCTTCGTCTTGGCCGGTGCGACTTGAGGAGCTTGTCGTTGTCGTTCTTGAAGTCGCCCAAGCTTGGGGAGTCGTTGTTGTTGTAGCACTCCATGTCACCCAAGCATGTGGAGCCATTGTTGGTGTAGTGCTCCATATCACCCAAGCATGTGGAGCCATTGTCGGTGTAGTGCTCCATAGGCTCCATGCATGAGGAGCCATTGTCGACGTAGAGCTCCATGTCTTCCATGCATGTGGAGTCGTCGTAGGTGTAGTGATGCGGGTCCTCAAAGCATGCGGAGCCATTGTCGGTGTTGTGCTCCATCATGTCCTCTATACTTGTGGAGTCGTAGTGATGGAGGGGTTAACCTCTTGGGTGCCCGATCTTCACGGATCTCGTGGTCAAATCGATGGGAAAGCGCGGGGAAAGGGAGAAGGTAGCGGAAGCGAACACACACCTCGCGAAGAACACGATGAACACACGCAAAACTCACACGATACACGGCCGATTGCTCCCGAACGGCGGCCAGTCCGATAGAATCCTCGCAGGAAAGATCGGTCAACGTGCTCCCTCAAATCCACATCGGAGAGGAAGAACACCTTGAGGAGGGTCTTGACGACTTGGGCGAGAACCGAGAACCCAAGGCCTTGTTCAACGATGGATGCGTGATGCAAAGTCCAAGCGAGGTTGGTGACGATAGTCGGTCCCCTTGGTAAAGGGGATGAGGCAAAACTAGAGATTCCACAATGGGGGTTGTCTTTAGTCTATCATCTATGCCTAAGGGATACTTGAGGGGTGGGGGCTCTATTTATAGGCCAGCCACTAAACAAGGGTAGTTTGGGAATAAACTAGGCGAATAGGTAAGTAAAGGGAATACATGGTGTGGCCCACAGGGTCTGTGAGCACACATGACCGAGTACCGGTCCGCAACCGAGTACCGGTCGTCACCGTAGTACCGCTCGGGAGCGGTGTACATGCGATCTTGGAGCATCCGTTGGAGCCGTCGATGTGGCGGTAGGAGAAGCGGTAATCACCCGGTAGTACCGATTACGACAACCGGTAGTACCGCTTGGACCAGCGACTATCGACCTCTTCTTAGTCTCCTCTTCCAAGCCTCCGTCTTGTCGGGCTTGATGTTCCGGGCTTCCTCCCTTGCCTCCGTACTGGTCGGTGTGAACCTATCATGCATATGTGACGGAGTATGAAGTAGCATACCATTCAATAGGGCAGGAAGGGGGCTCGCATAGAGGAACGGATTCACCTTTGGAGTCCATGACGACTTGGCGTAAGTTGGGGACCTTGATGTAGTAACGACCGTAGGTCGGGATGCATCACGTAGTCATGGTGGCTCATCATGGATTCTTCATAGATATCATCCTCGGTTCCGGAGTCCCTATACATAATGCACAAGACCAAGCAGTGTATATGGAAGTGGTAGTGGGAGTTAGGGATACAACGTCAAACCTTACTTTACCTTGGAAGATCGTATCGTACAAGTGGCCACACTTGAGAGCAATAAACCAAGCAAAGTGAAGTTCACGCGGAACACCAAAACCAACTACGAACCAAAAAACACACACACACAAGGCCTATGGTGGATAGGTATGGAAAATGGCATGTCAAGAACCAATCCGAAATCAAGATGTTGTAATGGCAAGTAAAGAACCACAATGATCACCAAGCAAACAAGTTAATCCACAAGATAGGAAATATATACAAGGAAACACACACGGTGGGATAAATGGGACTTGTGCGACGGAGAAAGTGAGCTAAGAACCAAATGATTACCTAGCGAAGACTATAAGCTCGTGTCACACAAGTACAAGGAGAGACGCTAGTTCGATTGCACAAGATTGGTGGGCTACAAGATATGCACAATAAGTACCACCTATATGATGTTCATCGAGCTTGCGTTTCCTATTCTATGAGGCACATGTATAATTATTTCTTTTTCTCTTTTCCTTTTTTCTATTTTTTTTTCTTTTTGTATCACTCTTTTTCTTTTTATTTCTTTTTCACTTGCCTCTTCCTTGTGCCAACAACTATACAAGATAACTATATGAGATAGCGCTCACAATGTTTGCTCGGAATCTACAAGGTATCAAATGTGCATAGCCCAAGCAATCATAAGAGGAACTAGTTTCAATAGGTGTTTTTTGCTCGCAAAGATAGTGGGGTTCACAAAGGAATGCAAGTGGGGAGAAGTCGCAGAATGTTTATACCTTTAAATTGATCTTCACCCTTTATTGTTGGATTCCGCCTTGCTCACGGAATTTGTATGGAGTAGATAGCATGAACCACGTGGATGATGATGTAGAGATCCTTCTCCTCTTCGAAACGAGCTAAAGAACACCAAAATCCGAGTTCGGATGCAAAAGTCATGCTCAAAACGATGAGAGGCTGAAATCTGGAACTTCTTCTTTGTTTCTTTACATCTTGGGCGGTAGTGCGGATTTTGGTACCCGGTGGTAGTAATCAGTAGTTTTGGGCGGTAGTACGCTCGGAGACAGAAAACCAGATCGGCGTGATTTAGCGAGTTTGGGCGATTTGGGAAAATCTTCAAGAAAAACACCAAATCGTGAAATCAAGGAATTAGGCTATGGGAGCATAAGGAAGGTAGATCAACAAGTTTAGCAAGTAATCCACGGATCAAAACCTACCAAAACACACTCAAATCACAGATCCATCAAAACACGAATTGGGGCTATTTTGGTGAAATTTTTGAATTTATGGGAAAAGACCAAATCGATGAAATCGTGGCAACAAAAGCTGCGATACCGGATGATGGAGGGTTAACCTCTTGGGTGCCCGATCTTCACGGATCTCGTGGTCAAATCGATGGGAAAGCGAGGAAAGGGAGAAGGTAGCGGAAGTGAACACACCTCGCGAAGAACACAATGAACACGCAAAACTCACACGATACAAGGCCGATTGCTCCCGAGCGGCCACCGGTCCGATAGAATCCTCGCAAGGAAAGATCGGTCAACGTGCTCCCTCAAATCCACATCGGAGAGGGAAGAACACCTTGAGGAGGGTCTTGGCGACTTGGGGCGAAACGAGAACCCAAGGCCTTGTTCATCGATGGATGCGTGATGCAAAGTCCAATCGAGGTTGGTGGCGATAGTCATCCCCTTAGTAAAGGGATGAGGCAAAACTAGAGATTCCACAATGGGGTTTTCTTTAGTCTATCATCTATGCCTAAGGGTTACATGAGGGGTGGGGGCTCTATTTATAGGCCAACCACATAAACAAGGGTAGTTAGGGAATAAACTAGGCGAATAGGTAAGTAGAGGGGGATACAAGGGCTATGGCCCAACTAGTGCCTGCCTTGCTGCCGAGGCGGTAATCGGACTTAGGACCTAGTACCGCTTAGTCCTAAATAATCTGGGACCAGTAGTACCGCTTCTGATCCTGGAGCTTCAGTGGGCCGTCTGTTGGTGGCGATGGCAGCGGTAGTCGTGGCCCGTAATCTTGGATCCGGGGCAGTAGTACCTTGATGACAGAGCATTTGGCTTCTTGTTGGTGTCGGCGGTAGCAGAGGGCGGTGATAGTCTTCGATGGTAATCCGGTCGAGTCCTTGGTACCGCTGGCGACAGAGAGCATTTGGCGATTTGTCTTCTTCCGCCTCCTCTTCCAAGCCTCCGTCTTGTCGGGCTTGATGGTCCGGGCTTCCTCCCTTGTCTCCGTACTTGTCAATGTGAACCTATCATGCATAGGTGACGGAGTATGAAGTAGCATACCATTCAATAGGGTAGGAAGGGGGCTCGCATAGAGGAACGGATTCACCTTTGGAGTCCATGAAGACTTGGCGTAAGTTGGAGACCAAGATGTGGTCACGACCGTAGGTCGGGCTACATCAGCGACTTTTCCCCACTTGCATTCCTTTGTGAACCCTACTATCTTTGCGAGCAACAAACACCTATTGAGACTAGTTCCTCTTATGATTGCTTGGGCTATGCACATTTGATACCTTGTAGATTCCGAGCAAACGTGTGAGCGCTATCTCATATAGTTATCTTGTATAGTTGTTGGCACAAGGAAGAGGCAAGTGAAAAAGAGATAAAAAGAAAAAGATTGATACAAAAATAAAAAAAATAAAAAAAAGGAAAAGAGAAAGAAAAGAAAGAGATATACATGTGCCTTATAGTATAGGAAGCGCAAGCTCGATGAACATCATATAGGTGGTACTTATTGTGCATATCTTGTAGCCCACCAACTTTGTGCAATCGAACTAGCGTCTCTCCTTGTACTTGTGTGACACGAGCTTATAGTCTTCGCTAGGTAATCATTTGGTTCTTAGCTCACTTTCTCCGTCACACAAGTCCCATTTATCCCACCGTGTGTGTTTCCTTGTACAAATTTCCTATCTTGTGGATTGACTTGTTTGCTTGGTGATCATTCTGGTTCTTTACTTGCCATTACAACATCTTGATTTTGGATTGGTTCTTGACATGCCATTTTCCATACCTATCCACCATAGGCCTTGTGTGTATGTGTTTTTTGGTTAGTAGTTGGTTTTGGTGTTCCGCGTGAACTTCACTTTGCTTGGTTTATTGCTCTCAAGTGTGGACACTTGCACGATACGATCTTCCAAGGTAAAGTAAGGTTTGACGTTGTATCCCTAACACCCTCTACCACTTCCATATACACCGCTTGGTCTTGTGAATCATGTCTAGGGACTCCGGAACCGAGGATTATTTCTATGAAGAATCTACGATGAGCCACCATGCCTATGTCTCCACAAGCATGGATAACATGATGGAGCACTACACCAACAAATGCTCCACATGCTTGGGTGATATGGAGTACTATAAGAACAATGACTCCCCAAGCATGGACGACTTCAAGAACGACAACGACAAGCTCCTCAAGTCGCACCGACCAAGACGGAGCCTACACCTCGAGTGCGCCAAGGTCCATCATCAAATGGAAAAGTTCCAAAGCGACCTCCACAACTTCAAGAAGGACATGGACAACGACTTCGACAAAAACATGAGGATGGTCGCCAAGACTAATGATGCTTTGGCTCATTAGAAAAACTTACAAGGAAGAGTGCCAAGGTCAAGGGCTATCGTCGTGAGCGTCATATGGATGACCAAGTGCGTCACCTACATCAACCATCGGCAAGGCACGCCAATGACCTCCGTCGACACCATCACAAGGCACCTTCAACTTCTTGTGCCACCACCAAAATGGCACCAAGAGCAAGCCTTCGTCCACGCCATCAAGCTTCAACGACTACGCTTGCATTTGAAGACCTCATGACCGAGGAAAATGAAGACCTCTACTTCGCCAAGTTGGATAGCATGAGCCTACCTCCACCACTACTACGAGATGGCCACAAGACGGTCGAGCATGGTATTTTCCCTTCGACCATGGAGGCGAACAATGATGCCCATCTTATGGCATCCAACCTTGGAGGCGACAAGGTCAAGAATGGTGAGCATGGGATTTTCCCTTCACCAAAGGAGGCGCATGGAGTTGAGTTAACCGAGCCTACCCCCATATGCTTGAGTGATGATGTGGTACTAATCCCATGTGAGTATGAGAGCCACTTAGCCCACTTGAGTGAGAACAAGAGTGAGATGAGTGACTCCACCTTATTTGAGATTGAGTGCTTCCACTTGGAGGGCATGAGCGATACTCCTAGTGAGTTGAGAGTGGTAGTTGATAGGTCAAGTGAGACCATTTGGATTTATAACAACTTACCCTCTACCTCTAGTGTGTTCTCTTTTGTTATGATAGGTTCCATGGATGAAGAAGCGCCAAGCCATGAAGCAATGATGCCTCAATTGGAGAAGATGTACATGGTAGATGCTACGCCATGGATACATCAAGAAGATGAAGTCGTCCACAAGGAGGCCACTACTTCCACAACACCCACTTCATATGAGAGGTATGAACATGGTAATAATAAGGGTGTTGATGATGCCATGATCCCACTAGTGGACATGATGAATTGTGAGGATATGCTTGTTATGGATGATACTTGTGACATTACATATGCTTCACTCATATTCCCATGTGATGCTTTGCCTTTGCATAATATTGATCATGTGGAATTGTTTGATTGCGATATCATTGCCATAAACATGCCATGCTATGCATCTTGTGTGTATCCTCCAATTGCTTTGGACTTGCCTTGTCATGCTAGTCATTCAATTTCTCCTGTTGCTTGCGATAAGATGAATGCTTGCTATTTCACTTGTTTTGCTTGCAACAATATTGATCATATGCGTTATAATGAGATGGCCCCCATAGCTTTCTCATTTTTTGGAGATTTTGATGATTGCCATGATAAGCATGTTCCCCACTTGCATACTCACCATGCATCTATTTCATACTTGAATGACATTAATGGTGATGTGCACAAGAAGAGATACGTCATGATGGATGATGTGTATCTCTACCATGCACACCGTTCTTCCTTTTACATATGATGTGTGTAGGTACCCATGCGAGAATGTCAACCTCGGTTGAGCGAGTTGACAAAAAGAGCTCTAGAGAGCATCCCACAAGTGAGTTCAAGATCGAACCCAGCTCTGATACCTTTTGCATGCTTTGCATCTTTCATGTTGGCAAATTGCTCTTTCCTATGGTTTGATTGCAAGCATGTTAATGGTATTATCTCCCCTTGTGACATTCATGTTTCTTCGCTTTTAGATAATGATGTTTTGTGTGTTGTACCAAAATTGGTGAACAATTTCTCTCTCCGATGTTTTGCTTGCAACCACAATTCCATTAAGAGCATGTATTGTCATGAGAGCTTCCAAGAATCTCATCTTGTTGTTGCAAAAAACATAAGGACCACTTGCTCTTTCATTTGGTTTGTTTACAAACATAATACGTTTGTTTTGGATATGCTTCCTTGTGTGTTTTTGACAAATTCTCCTATTCCTGCAACAAAGATGTTGTTTGAAATTTTGATCCAATGCTTTGAATGCCCCACTTCTATGTTATACGGAGTTTTTGAGTTTCCACATTTGGATGATGTTCAAACGATTGCCATGCACATTGACCTTGCATATGCATCCCGTTTGCTATACTCGAGTTGTGCTAATCGTGTTGTGAACAAGAATGTACATGCCACAAATGACATGCTCCTCTATCACACACAAACATATGTTGCTTGGTCTTTGTTGTATGAAGGTACAAATGCATACACGTCAACCTCTATGGACTATATGTTGACAAGAAGAACCCAAGAGAGTTACCTCTGGCTACACTTCTTTGAGCTATATCTACAAGCTAAGGTGACTTCCTTCTACTTGAGGACTCATGCAATCTTCATGAATTGGCTATGCTTTGAGTGTTGCTTTGCTTTTGTTGTGAGCTTTGTAGGCTTCAAGGAAGGTGAAGGAACATTGAAGTGTTGTCAAGTCAATCTTTCCGAGGACGACTATATGGTGAACCCCAGGATCAAGAAGGTCTCTCGACCGCTTCTACTTTGTGATGAACATGTAGAGTCGAGGACGACTCTTTTTGAAGGGGGGGGGGGAGATGATGCAGCCCGACCTACGGTCGTTACTACATCAAGGTCTCCAACTTACGCCAAGTCGTCATGGACTCGAAAGGTGAATCCGTTCCTCTATGCGAGCCCACTTCCTACCCTATTGAATGGTATGCTACTTCATACTCCGTCACATATGCATGATAGGTTCACATCGACCAGTACGGAGGCAAGGGAGGAAGCCCGGAACATCAAGCCCGACAAGACGGAGGCTTGGAAGAGGAGACGGAAGAAGACAGGTCGGAAGCTGCCAGGTCCAAGCGGTACTACCGGTCGTCGGAACCGGTACTACCGGTCAGTGATCTACACCCCTACTACCGCCCGTTGAAGCCTGCGCCATCACCTTTGGACGCAGATCGGCTTGTGGTACTATCGGATACCATGAGCGGTACTACCGGGTGATCGGTACTACGGTCCCGTCCGTACTACGGTCATATATGTTACTGCCTTTTGTTGGGCCTGACCCATGTATCCCCCTTTACCTATTCGCCTAGTTTATCCCCAAACTACCCTTGTTTTGGTGGCCTATAAAGAGCCCCACCCTCATGTATCCTTAGGCATAGATGATAGACTAAACAACCCCATTGTGGAATCTCTAGTTTTGCCTCATCCCTTTACTAAGGGGACCGACTATCGTCACCAACCTCGATTGGACTTTGCATCACGCATCCATCGTTGAACAAGGCCTTGGAGTTGGTGTCTCGTCTCAAGTTGTCAAGACCCTCCCAAGGTGTTCTTCCCTCTCCGATGTGGATTTGAGAGCACGTTGACCGATCTTTCCTTGAGGATTCTATCGGACCGGTGGCGCGTTCGGGGCGTGTGTTCATCGTGTTCTTCGCGAGGTGTGTGTTCGCTTCCTACCTTCTCCTTTCCTCTTTCTCATCGATTTGGCCACGAGATCCGTGAAGATCGGGCACCCAAGAGGTTAACCCCTCCATCATCTGGTATCAGCAGCTTTTGGTTGCCACGAATTTCTCTTTGATTTGGTCTTTTCCCCATAAATTCGAAAATTTCACCAAAAACAGCCCCAATTCGTGTTTTGGATCGATCTGTGATTTGAGTGAGTTTTGGTAGGTTTTGATCCGTGGATTACTTGCTAAACTTGAATGACTAGCATGACAAGGCAAGTCCAAAGCAATTAGAGGATACACACAAGATGCATAGCATGGCATGTTTATGGCAATGATATCGCAATCAAATGATTCCACATGATCAATATTATGCAAAGGCAAATCATCACATGGGAAAGTGGATGAAGCATATGTAATGTCACAAGTATCATCCATAGCATGCATATCCTCACAATTCATCATTCCACTAGTGGGATCATGGCATCATCAACACCCTTATTGTTACCTTGTTCATACCTCTCATATGAAGTGGGTGTTGTGGAAGTAGTGGCCTCCTTGTGGACGCACTCAATCTCACATAAGGTGGAACACTCATCTCACTCTTGTTCTCACTCAAGTGGGCTAAGTGGCTCTCATACTCACATGGGATTGGTACCACATCATCACTCAAGCATATGGGGATAGGCTCGGTTTCCTCAACTCCATGCGCCTCCTTTGGTGAAGGGAAAATCCCATGCTCACCATTCTTGACCTTGTCGCCTTCAAGGTTGGATGCCATAAGATGGGCATCATTGCTCGCCTCCATGGTCGAAGGGAAAATCCCATGCTCGACCGTCTTGTGGCCATCTCGTAGTAGTGGTGGAGGTAGTCTCATGCTATCCAACTTGGCGAAGTAGAGGTCTACATTTTCCTCATTGGCGAGGTCGTGGAAGTCAAGCGTAGGCATTGAAGCTTGATGGCGTGGAGGAAGGCTTACTCTTGGTGCCATTATGGTGGTGATGTGGACATCCCTACTATTGATACAACCATTGTACCTACAGCAACACACAGACAAGGACCCATCACAAGATCTCGTGCCAAACAACTTAACTATCAGGTACTTTCGTTTCTTGTAACTATTCCTCACATACATGAGAATATGATGCTGCCTAAATCAGATATATTTCTTACTCTTAGGAATGATGGACCAAGCATGGATGAGAGGGACAAGCTGATGGAGGGGTTAACCTCTTGGGTGCCCGATCTTCACGGATCTCGTGGTCAAATTGATGGGAAAGCGAGGGGAAAGGGAGAAGGTAGCGGAAGCGAACACACACCTCGCGAAGAACACGATGAACACATGCAAAACTCACACGATACAAGGCCGATTGCTCCCGAACGGCGGCCACCGGTCCGATAGAATCCTCGCAAGGAAAGATCGGTCAACGTGCTCCCTTAAATCCACATCGGAGAGGTAAGAACACCTTGAGGAGGGTCTTGACGACTTGGGGGCGAGAAACCGAGAACCCAAGGCCTTGTTCAACGATGGATGCGTGATGCACAGTCCAATCGAGGTTGGTGACGATAGTCGGTCCCCTTGGTAAAGGGGGATGAGGCAAAACTAGAGATTCCACAATGGGGGTTTTCTTTAGTCTATCATCTATGCCTAAGGAATACATGAGGGGTGGGGGCTCTATTTATAGGCCAACCACTAAACAAGGGTAATTTGTGGATAAACTAGGCGAATAGGTAAGTAAAGGGGGGATACATGGGCGGTGGCCCAACAGGTGCGCGCGGGCACATATATGACCGGTAGTACCGGACCTAGGACTGGTAGTACCGGTCATCACCGGTAGTACCGCTCTAGCACCGGTAGTACCGCTTGCGGTCTTGGAGCATCCGTTGGAGCCGCCTGTGGCAAGCGGTAGGAGGCGGTAGTCTGCTGTCCGTAGTACCGGTTCTTTGGGCCGGGTACCGCTTGAACCCAGTGTCGGTCGGCTCAACCGGTAGTACCGCTTGGACTGGCAGCTATCGACTGTGTTCTTCCGTCTCCTCTTCCAAGCCTCCGTCTTGTCGGGCTTGATGTTCCAACTTCCTCCCTTGCCTCCGTCTTGGTGGTGTGAACCTATCATGCATATGTGACGGAGTATGAAGTAGCATACCATTCACTAAGGGAAGGGGCTCGCATAGAGGAACGGATTCACCTTTGGAGTCCATGACGACTTGGCGTGTTGGAGACCTTGATGTAGTAACGACGTAGGTCGGGCTGCATCATCTCCCCCTTCAAAAAGAGTCGTCCTCGACTCTACATGCTCATCACAAAGTAGAAGCGGTCGAGAGACCTTCTTGATCCTGGGGTTCACCTTATAGTCGTCCTCGGGAAGATTGACTTGACAACACTTCAATGTTCCTTCACCTTCCTTGAAGCCTACAAAGCTCACAACAAAAGCAAAGCAACACTCAAAGCGTAGCCAATTCATAAAGATTATAGCATGAGTCCTCAAGTAGAAGGAAGTCACCTTAGCTTGTAGAGATAGCTCGATGAAGGGTAGCCATAGGTAACTCTTTCGGTTCCTCTTGTCAACATATAGTCCATAGAGGTTGACGTGTATGCATTTGTACCTTCATACAACAAAGACCAAGCAACATATGTTTGTGTGTGATAGAGGAGCATGTCATTTGTGGCATGTCCATTCTTGTTCACAACACGATTAGCACAACTCAAGTATAGCAAACGGAATGCATATGCATGGTCAATGTGCATGGAAATCGTTTGAACATCATCCAAATGTGGAAACGCAAAAACTCCATATAAGATAGTAGTGGGGCACTCAAAGCAATCGAATAGCAATTTGATCAACATATTTGATGCCAAGTTAGGAGAATTCGGCAAAAACACGCAAGAAATAATATCCAAAGCAACATCATTATGTGTGCAAACCAACCATTGGAAAGAGAAATTGTTCGACATGTTGGATGTCACACACAAATCATCGAAAGCAATTATCATGGGAAAATGAGTATCCCAAGCGGAAGCCAAAGTAACGTGTTTGCAAACAAACCAAATGAAAGAGCAAGTGGTCCTTATGTTTTTTGCAACAACAAGACAAGATTCTTGGAAGCTCTCATGACAATACATGTTCTTAAAGGAATTGTGGTTGCACACAAAACATCGGAAAGGTAAATTGTTCAACATTTTTGTTGCAACACACAAAGCATCATTATCTAAAGGCGAAGAAACATGCATGTCACAAGGGAAGATAATACCATTAACATGCTTGCAAGCAAACCATAGGATAGAACAATTTGTCAACATGAAAGATGCAAAGCATGCAAAAGGTATCAGAGCTGGGTTCGATCTTGAACTCACTTGTTGGATGCTCTCTAGAGCTCTTTTTGTCAACTCGTGCTCAACCGAGGTTGAAATTCTCGTGCGGGTACCTACACACATCATATGTGAAAGGAAGAACGTGTGTGCATGGTAGAGATACACATCATCCATCATGACGTATCTCTTCTTGTGCACATCACCATTAATGTCAATCAAGTATGAAATAGACGCATGGTGAGTATGCAAGTGGGGAACATGCTTATCATGGCAATCATCAAAATCTCCAAAAAATGAGAAAGCTATGGGGGCCATATCATTAGAACGCATATGATCAATATTGTTGCAAGCAAAACAAGTGAAATAGGAAGCATTCATCTTATCGCAAGCAACGGGAGAAACTGAATGACTAGCATGACAAGGCAAGTCCAAAGCAATTGGAGGATACACACAAGATGCATAGCATGGCATGTTTATGGCAATGAGTTCGCAATCAAACAATTCCACATGATCAATATGATGCAAAGGCAAATCATCACATGGGAATATGAGTGAAGCATATGTAATGTCACAAGTATCATCCATAGCAGGCATATCCTCACAATTCATCATGTCCACTAGTGGGATCATGGCATCATCAACACCCTTATTGTTACCTTGTTCATACCTCTCATATGAAGTGGGTGTTGTGGAAGTAGTGGCCTCCTTGTGGACGACTTCGTCTTCTTTATGTAGCCATGGCATAGCATCATCTTCGTGCACCATGTACATCTTCTCCAATTGGGGCATCATTGCTTCATGGCTTGGTGCTTCTTCATCCATGGAACCTAGCATAACACAAGAGAACACACTAGAGGTAGAGGGTAAGTTGTTAGAAATCGAAATGGTCTCACTTGACCTATCAACTACCACTCTCAACTCACTAGGAGTATTGCTCATGCCCTCCAAGTGGAAGCACTCAATCTCACATAAGGTGGAGTCACTCATGTCACTCTTGTTCTCACTCAAGTGGGCTAAGTGGCTCTCATACTCACATGGGTTTGGTACCACATCATCACTCAAGCATATGGGGGTAGGCTCGGGTTCCTCAACTCCATGTGCCTCCTTTGGTGAAGGGAAAATCCCATGCTCACCATTCTTGACCTTGTTGCCTCCAAGGTTGGATGCCATAAGATGGGCATCATTTCTCTCCTCCATGGTCGAAGGGAAAATCCCATGCTCGACCGTCTTGTGGCCATCTCGTAGTAGTGGTGGAGGTAGGCTCATGCTATCCAACTTGGCGTCTACATTTTCCTCGTTCGCGTCGTAGAAATCAGCGTCGGCTTTGAAGCTTGATGGCGTGGAGGAAGGCTTGCTCTTGGTGCCATTATAGTGGTGGCACGGTAGTTGAAGGTGCCCTATGATGGTGTCAGCAGGTCATTGGCGTGCCTTGCCGATGGTTGATGTAGGTGCGCGCTTGGTCGTCCACATGACACTCATGACGATGATCATTTGCCTTGGAACTCTTCTTGTGCTTGTGGTGCCTTCGTGAGCTTGCTTGAGCATTATGGTTGGTGCTCATCTTGAATTCTTCGTCTTTATGGCGAAGATGCCTTTGACGATGTCTTGTATCCTCTTTATGGTGGCGATGCTCATGAGAGGATGTTTGTCGATGAAGAGTCTTGTTTCTTGGCGCCTCTTGATGCATATGATGTCCGGACGCCACTCTTGTTTCGATAGGAGTTGGAGCTTGGCGCCTTGGCGGTGATGAAGCTTGGCGCCTTGGAGATGGTAGAGCTTGGCGCCTGGAGGTGATGGAGCTTGGTGCCTTGGAGATGGTGGCGCTTGGCGCCATCTAGGTGGTGGCACATGTCGCCTGGAGGTGAATCATCATCAAGTAGGTGGTGCCCTTTGGTGTGGCACGCTTGGCCTTGAAGGTCATGGAATCTTAATGATGCGCCTCCTCTTGCTTGGCGTAGTAGGCTTCCATCTCCACACGGTGGAGGAATTCTTCATGGCTCATGGAGGAGCCATCAAAGTCGATGAAGTTCTCCGTGTCCTCCATGCTTGGCGAGGAGTCATCGATGTCGCACTCGAAGTCGTCCATGCTTGGGGAGTAGTTGTTGGTGTAGTACTCCCTATCACCCAAGCATGTGGAGCCATTGTCGGTGTAGTGCTCCATAGGCTCCATGCATGAGGAGCCATTGTCGACGTAGAGCTCCATGTCTTCCATGCATGTGGAGTCGTCTTATTTGTATTGCTCCTGGTCCTCAAAGCATGCGGAGCCATTGTCGGTGTTGTGCTCCGTCATGTCCTCTATATTGTGGAGTCGTAGTCATGGTGGCTCATCATGGATTCTTCATAGATATCATCCTCGGTTCAGTCCCTAGACATGATGCACAAGACCAAGTGGTGTATATGGAAGTAGTGGGAGTTAGGGATACAACGTCAAACCTTACTTTACCTTGGAAGATCGTATCGTACAAGTGGCCACACTTGAGAGCAATAAACCAAGCAAAGTGAAGTTCACGCGGAACACCAAAACCAACTACGAACCAAAAAACACACACACACAAGGCCTATGGTGGATAGGTATGGAAAGTGGCATGTCAAGAACCAATCCGAAATCAAGATGTTGTAATGGCAAGTAAAGAACCACAATGATCACAAAGCAAAACAAGTTAATCTACAAGATAGGAAATATGTACAAGGAAACACACACGGTGGGATAAATGGGACTTGTGCGACGGAGAAAGTGAGCTAAGAACCAAATGATTACCTAGCGAAGACTATAAGCTCATGCCACACAAGTATAAGGAGAGGCGCTAGTTCGATTGCATAAGATTGGTGGGCTACAAGATATGCACAATAAGTATCACCTATTTGATGTTCATCGAGCTTGCGCTTCCTATTCTATGAGGCACATGTATATTTCTTTCTTTTTCTCTTTTCCTTTTTCTATTTTTTTTCTTTTTTTGTATCACTCTTTTTCTTTTTATTTCTTTTTCACTTGCCTCTTCCTTGTGCCAACAACTATACAAGATAACTATATGAGATAGCGCTCATAATGTTTGCTCGGAATCTACAAGGTATCAAATGTGCATAGCCCAAGCAATCATAAGAGGAACTAGTCTCAATAGGTGTTTGTTGCTCGCAAAGATAGTGGGGTTCACAAAGGAATGCAAGTGGGGAGAAGTCGCGGAATGTTTATACCTTTCGTCGACGATCTTCACCCTTTATTGTTGGATTCCGCCTTGCTCACGGAATTTGGATGGAGTAGATAGCATGAACCACGTGGATGATGATGGAGGGGTTAACCTCTTGGGTGCCCGATCTTCACGGATCTCGTGGTCAAATCGATGGGAAAGCGAGGGGAAAGGGAGAAGGTAGCGGAAGCGAACACACACCTCGCGAAGAACACGATGAACACACGCAAAACTCACACGATACAAGGCCGATTGCTCCCGAACGGCGGCCACCGGTCCGATAGAATCCTCGCAAGGAAAGATCGGTTAACGTGCTCCCTCAAATCCACATCGCAAGCATTGGAGCATGGTCATGCATGGAGATGGCAGCAAGCATGTGATGATCCAAGAGAAGGCCACAGATGAAGATTTCAAAACTTTGAGGCCACCATAATGAAGAAAGAAGGCTTGGACGAAATATTCAAGATCAATACTTTACGAATTCGTCCATAGCTTAATATGGTGCTGCGACACCTTTATTTTGGGCCAGGCCCATGTAATTTTCGCAGGATTTTAATTAGCCACTTTTTAGAGTCCGTATTTGAGGGGAAAAGGTGATGAGGATATCTCTAGTCCTTTACCATTATCTCCCAATGATGATGATGATGTTGTTGCACAAGACAAGTCCAATGAAATCAGAATTGGACCAATGACAAGGGCACGTGCAAAGCTACTAGGCCAACAGGTGAATTCACTCTTAATTGATCTGATATTTTAATTGATGAGAACTTTATACTGCCTAAGTCTATGCATATTTGTATGATCAGGTTTGTTGATAACACAAGCGTTGCACGTGGAGAAGAAGGAGAGTGGCAACAGGAAGAACAAGCACTGATTTCCAATATCAGCAAGTGCGCGAGGGAGGAGAGGGAGGCAGGCGCACTAGGAGACAATGAGGAAATCACATATGATCAAGAAAGGGATGAGGAGCACCCAGAAATACATGTTTGAGGTGTTCCACGACGTTTGGCCTGCGTGCCAATTAGACCGAATCCATCTATGGGTTGGTATGTATCAGTTTGAGTCGAACCGAGTCAGTTTGGGCCAAGTTATGGCTGTTTTTAGGCCCGTTTAGTGGGGAGGACGCCCCAGCACTTATATATTCCCTAGCAGCCGTCGCAATTAGGGTTAAACCACGTTTAGATTAAACCAATACTTGTTTCGTTGAACTGCTGCAAGCATTCATCTGAAATTATATGTTCCTCTTTGATTCGATCAGGAATATCTACCATACCTCCACTTTGATTCGATCTGGAGTTTGCTACTGAAAGTCTTCGTGTTTTCTTTGTTCCATTGGGAATTGGTAGATTGCAAACCGCTTCGTGGTCGTGACTACGTCTTGCAAGTGTGTGAAGTTGCGAATACCATCGGGTTGAGATCTTGCATTGGCGTGGGGAACAATAGGTGATTCTCGAGATCCACAAGTTATCTCCATTACCTCCACCATCATCTACGACGTGCTCAACGAGAAGATCGGGCCACCCTTATCATCTTGGTATCGATTCTCGGGTTTACTCGGTGAGCAATTCATCCCCATAGATTAGTTGTTTTAGTCCTATCTGAAAAAAGGCACACAAAAATATTAGGGTTCCTAGTGTATTACCATAGCCTAGATAACACCGTTAAGTGAGTTCTAGTCGATCGTAGTATTTTGTGTAACCTTTCTTCTAAATCTGAGTCGTAGTTTTTGTCTAGTTTTGCCTAGTTTTCGTCTCGGTTTGTCTCATAATCGAAGTTTTAGATTTGTTTCTAGGCTTAAATCGTGTTCAAGTTTTAGATCTAGTAGATCCGTTTTATTTTGGTTGAATTAGAGTTGCTAGATCTATTTAAAAAAAAATCTGGACGTCACTGCCTCTCGTTGGACTGAGACGTTTCTCACTGCGTGAGCGACGAGCAAAAAAAAAAACAGCGTCGGTGGCTCTACCAGAGCTGAGACAAGTCGACCTTGTGCGTGAGCAAGCCACCCAAAAAAAAATCTTTTCTCCTTTTTGTTCTGCGTCCACATAGCGTTCCTATCTTTGTGAGCCTTAGTAAGGCTTTCTTGGTGTCTAGAACTATCCTCTGAGACTAGCATGCTTAGTGCTCTTCGGAACTTAGTTTAGCAATCTGGTGCCCGTTTGTTGAGTCATTGCTAGCGTCTCTCCTTGTGCATTGCAACACGAGCATTACTCGATATACCTTAATTTTGAGCTCCTTTTAGAGTTGCAATTGCCCATTTATCTCCACTATGTGTGTTTCCGTGGGTCTTTGTCATACTCACACTAGGATTTCTGAATTGGTGTTGTTAGGTATCCATACCAAGATCCACTACATACCCCTAGTTGTCTGTGATAATCTTCCTCGGTATTAAACCGTCACATCCGTAACGTTACGCTCATACAAGTTGGTAAGCTATCCTAATTTACTTTGGAGCAGTAAGATACATTGTTTCTTTTCGGTGAGTGAGTTGTGAGAGTTCCACCATACACCTATTTTTGTTTGCACTAACCTACTAATCATGTCCGAGAGTGTTAATGCGGATGAAAAGGATCCTCTTTGTGGTGCATTGGAATGAATATGAAGCCTTGCGAGATCACTTGACACGTCGGATAGATGTTCTTGTTACCAATATACGAAGATGTGCGTGTTATTGATTTAGAACTTAAAGGCAAAAGAAGCGACCGCCACTCAAGACACCATGACGCAATTCAGCGTTCTCTCACCGATTTAACACGAGTGTGACTACGTTGCAATCTGTTGATCTTCAAGA
This sequence comes from Avena longiglumis, assembly GCA_030063025.1. Classification (NCBI taxonomy): domain Eukaryota; kingdom Viridiplantae; phylum Streptophyta; class Magnoliopsida; order Poales; family Poaceae; genus Avena; species Avena longiglumis. The sequence continues at coordinate 318,520,452 of CP125973.1, forward strand.
CAATCGCAACAAACCGCCGAGGAGGAAGAGGGTGATGCAAGTATTCATGGTGACAATCATGGAAATTTTGATGATGATGCAGTTGCTCTGCGCACATCCTGCAGTCGTGGCGATGGAGGTCGTGGCAATGGAGGCCGTGGCAATAGAGGAAGAGGTCGATATACCTCATGGCCGTGGCTTTGCTCCTTTCTGCATCGTCCTCATGTTGCTAATCCCGAGGTTGACAAGAGGATGGGCTAGGAAAACCAAAATTTTCTCTTCCCAAGTTTGAGGGCTCTAATGATGTTGAAGAGTATCTTATATGGGAGCTGAAGATAGAGAAATTATGGTGTTTGCATGAATACACCGAGGATAGAAAAATCAAGTTAGCATCTTCTGAATTTGATGGGTATGCTTTGCGTTGGTGGGATAATCTTGTGCGTACAAGGCAAGAAGAAGGTGACCCCCCAATTATTACATGGAGAACTATGAAGCAACTGATGCGTGACAGATTTATTCCGCGCAACTACATTCGTTCTCTTTATGATAAACTGCAGAATTTGAAGCAAGGCACGAAGAGTGTTGATGATTATTATCAGGAGATGGAGTTGATTATGCAGCGTGCTAAAGTATTGATCTTGAATATTTCGTCCAAGCCTTCTTTCTTCATTATGGTGGCCTCAAAGTTCTGAAATCTTCATCTGTGGCCTTCTGTTGGATCATCACATGCTTGCTGCCATCTCCATTCATGACCATGCTCCAATGCTTGTCCCTCTCATCCATGCTTGGTCCATCATTCCTAAGAGTAAGAAATATATCTGATTTAGGCAGCATCATATTCTCATGTATGTGAGGAATAGTTCCAAGAAACGAAAGTACCTGATAGTTAAGTTGTTTGGCACAAGATCTTGTGATGGGTCCTTGTATGTGTGTTTTTGTAGGTACAACGGTTGTATCAATAGTAGGGATGTCCACATCATGCTCCCCTTCTTGAATTGAAGTCGTCCTCGACGCAATCTCATCTTCCTCACCAAAGTAAGGCTTCAAATCTGCAATGTTAAATGTAGGACTAACCGTACCAAAGTCTGCAGGCAGCTCAAGTTTATATGCATTATCATTGATTTTCTCTAACACCTTAAAGGGACCAGAAAGACACGTGGCATTAACTTAGACTTGCGTAAATCAGAAAAGCGATCTTTACGCAAATGTAACCAAACAAGAGCGCCAACATCAAACACAACATGCTTTCTCCCTTTATCCCCAACAAGTTTATACTTAGCATTCATGTGTTCAATGTTATCTTTAGTAGTCTTATGCAAGTTTAATATCATTTCAGCGTTGTGTAGCATCCAAATTATGTTGCAGAAGAAGGTAAAGGCAATAAATCAATAGGTGCACGAGGAACAAAACCATACACAATCTCAAATGGGCACATCTTTGTGGTAGAATGCAATGAACGATTATAAGCAAATTCTATATGAGGTAAACACTCTTCCCACAATTTTAAGTTCTTCTTTAAAACAGCCCATAACATAGTAGACAAAGTTCTATTTACTACTTCGGTTTGACCATCGGTTTGGGGATGACATGTAGTACTAAAGAGCAATTTAGTCCCCAACTTAGCCCATAAACATCTCCAAAAGTGGCTAAGAAATTTAGTATCACGATCAGAGACAATAGTATTTGGCACACCATGCAAAACGAACAATTTCACGAAAGAACAAATCAGCAATATGCGACATCATCCGTTTATGACAAGGAATAAAGTGTGCCATCTTAGAAAACCGATCCACAACAACAAAAATACTATCCCTCCCCTTCTGTGTTCGTGGAAATCCCAAAACAAAGTCCATAGAAATATCCTCCCAAGGAACACTAGGAACAGGAAGAGGCATATATAAACCATGTGGATTAAGGCGAGACTTAGCTTTTTGACAAGTAGTGCAGCGTGCCACAAATCTCTCAACATCTCGACGACATACGTGGCCAAAGAAGTGTGCGGCAAGAACATCCTCCGTCTTCTTGACACCAAAGTGTCCCATCAATCCTCCTCCATGCGCCTCTGTAACAACAAAAGACGAGCAGGCGATCTGGAATGCATAGTTTGTTAGCACGGAACACAAATCCATCATTGAAGACGAACTTGTTCCAAGTTCTACCATCTCTACAATTACGCAACACATCTTTAAATTCAGCATCATGCACATATTGTTCCTTAATAGTTTCCAATCCAAATATTTTGAAGTCAAGTTGAGATAACAAAGCATAACGGCGTGACAAAGCATCAGATAATATTATCTTTACCCTTTTGTGTTTGATAACATAAGGAAAAGACTCAATAAATTCAACCCACTTTGCATGACGACGATTCAACTTAGCTGAACTACGAATATGCTTCAAAGATTCATGATCAGAATGAATAACAAACTCTTTAGGCCATAGATAATGTTGCCAAGTTTCTAATGTCCGAACCAAGCATATAATTCTTTATCATAAGTAGAATAGTTCGACTAGCCCCACTCAATTTCTCACTAAAATATGCAACAGGTTTTCCCTCTTGTAATAACACCCTCCCAAACCAATTCCACTAGCATCACATTCAAGATCAAAAGTCTTAGTAAAATCGGAAGTTGGAGTAAGGGAGCATGTGTTAGCTTATCTTTTAATATGACGAAGGCTGTTGTTGTGCATCGCCACAAACAAAGGGCACATCCTTCTTGGTAAGCTCATTCGGGTGGCGCAATTGATCCAAAGTCTTTGACAAAGCGCCTATAAAAACCAGCGAGGCCAAGAAAACTCCTCACTTGTGTGACCGTCTTGAAATGCATGGCCAATTCTCAATAGCTTCAATCTTGGTGGATCCACTTCAATACCCCGTGATGTAACAACATAGCCAAGAAGCGCAATCGATTGGTGCAAAAGGTGCACTTCTCAAGGTTACCAAACAAGCGTGCATCACGTAAAGCATTGAAAACAGACGTAAATGGTCCAAATGATCCTCTAAAGATTTGCTATAAATCGAATATCATCAAAGTAGACTACCACAAAGCGTCCAATGAAAGCACGTAAAACTTCGTTCATTAATCTCATGAAAGTGCTAGGTGCATTAGTTAAACCAAACGGCATTACTAACCACTCATATAAACCAAACTTAGTTTTAAAAGCTGTTTTCCATTCATCTCCTAATTTCATACGAATCGGTGCTAACCACGCAAATCAACTTTAGAAAACATGGTAGAGCCACTCAATTCATCAAGCATGTCATCTAAACGTGGAATAGGATGACGATATCGAATAGTAATATTATTGATAGCTCTACAATCAAGACACATCTTGAAGAACCATCTTTCTTAGGTACCAAAATAATAGGAACAGCAAGGGCTAAGGGACTCACGAATATGATCTCTGTCGAGTAGTTCCTGAATTTGGCGTTGTATATCCTTTGTCTCCTCCGGATTGGTTCTATATGGCGCGGTTGGGCAACGTGGCACCGGAATTAGATCAATTTGATGCTCAATTCCTCTAATAGGAGGTAGTCCTGGTGGCAACTCAGCGGGAAAGACGTCCTCATATTCACGCAAAAGGTTAGCAACAATGGTGGCAAAGGAGGCATATCCTCAAATGAAAACAAAACCTCTTTGCGACAATTGCATAACATTGAGTATTGTTTACATCTAGTTCAAAATATCAATTTTATTTGCAAGCATACATGGACTCTTCAAACGAATTTCAGTAGCATGTGTAGAATCAGATTTAGTGTTCTTTGGTGGTATAAAATCTGCAGCAACAATCTGATTCTCACTTTTATTTTTCTCCTCAGTTTTAGCTCTACTAGCTCTAGCAAGATCATCTTTTAAAATTTGTTCGGGAGTCATAGGTTTTAGACCAATTTTCTTTCCATCATGCATAAGAGAATAGTGATTAGTTTTACCATTATGAACAGATTCTCTATCAAATTGCCATGGTCTACCAAGTAACAAAGAACAAGCTTGCATAGGGACAACATCACAATGAACAAAATCACAATATGTACCAATAGTAAAATGCACGCGTACCGTTCTTGTTATCTTGATCTTGCGAGAACTCTCAAACCATTGGATGTAATATGAATGTGCGCGTTGTCTTGTTGGAAGTGCAAGCTTCTCTACCATGTCAACACTGGCCAGATTATTACAACTCCCTCCATCGATGATGATCCGTATAGCTCTTTCCTTGACAACACCACGTGTTTGGAACAGGTTGTGGCGTTGATCTTGCTCAGATTTGCTCAATTGCACACTCAACACACGTTGTGTAATTAAGCTCTTGTATTGATCAACAGCTTCAGCTCCCATTACCTCTGGCTCTTCATCAAGATCGTAATTGTCTCCATCTCGGCGAAATAAGGGCTAGTGTATCTTCATCAAAGTCACTCGCTGAATCGTATTGACCATCTTCGCACCATCATCACACGTTGTGTTGTGCTGTCTCTCAATATGACCAAAACCCGGACTTGCGGCATTGTATATCCTTTGTCTTACCGTGGAAGCCATAGAAGATGCACTACGGGGAGCATTGGATGATGGTGGAGAAGCAATGGAAATCTTGTGGTAGCCTTGGATGTGGTAGTAGGCGGAGGCGAATCACGAGGCCGATTGTCGGGATGTCCAAGTGGATGTGCGACTGCGAATTATTAGTCCTCCTCCATGGTGTTTGGCGATCCGCACTTCACGTTCACTTTGCAAGCAAGATGAAACAAAGCAGTGATAGAATTATATTCCTTATAATCTAATATGTCTGAATGTCCTTGTTTAATCCACCAAAGAAAGCGTGCAAGCATTTGTTCATTAGATTCAACAAGACCACACCTAACCATCCCGTTTGCAATTCTGATAATACTCTTCTCTGAATTTTTCCCTTGCTCTAAGCGTGTCGATTCTTTAGTAAATCACGTTGATAAGTGGGAGGTACAAAGCGAACACGCATAGCAGTTTTAAAGCAGTCAAGTACTAGGAATAGTAGTAGGATTTAACGACAATACTCGGACCACCAAAGGGAAGCAAATTTAGTAAATTCACATGTAGCGAGACTAACACGCATATTCTCAGGATATTTTAAGCATGCAAAACGATGTTCTACTTCCATCTCCCATGTAAGATATGCATCAGGATTATATTTACCCTCAAAAGATGGAATATTTAATTTAAGCTTTGCAACATGATCATCATCACGTACCGGTGGGCGAGCGTTGCGGTAGTAATGTCGGGGACGACCAGCAGGTACCTGTGGAGGTTGTTCAACCTCCTCGTCAAAAAGATCGTCGTCGTCGGGGTCGTAGTAGTACCCGTCGTCTGTCCCCAATGTCGCAGCGTACCGACGGAAGTCTGAGGGGCGTCGATCATAGCAAGATAGCCGGGCGGCGGCAATAAACCAGCATCCGACCGTGGCGGAATGCGCCAGGTCGCCATGTGGGTGCGGTGCGGGCAATCGGTTCGAAGCTCCTTAAACCGAGCGTCAAGCTTGGCGTTGAAGGATTTCTCGAGTCCATCGATCTTGTCCACGGCGTTGGTGAGCTTGGTGTCGAACTCCCGAGGCGTATCCACGTCTTCGCTAGCGACCAAGAGCGCGGAGAAGTGGGCATGTAGTTCTTCGTTCGTCATTGTGGCAGGGGTCCGCGAAGTATCTGTCATGGTTAGTCCTTAAAAAGCACAGGTATATAGTACGGAAATATGGTGGAAATCATGCGTAATCCGTCGAGCAATATACGAAGGTCTTACAAGTTCTTACCAAACAGCAGGAAAAGGCGATGTGCAACCACGAGGATCAGTGGGTCGAGAGATTGAACCAACCGATTACCAGGAGTCGAAACACCGCACGTGGAGAGTAGCTATGGAGCTCTGGGAAGGCTTAGCAAGGGGGTTAGCAATTATCAAAACAGCAATGCAAAAGTTGAAAGAATGCTCAACGACGGTACTGTGCTGGTCCTAGGCTAGACCGTACTAGAGACGCGAGCCTAGATCACCAACGATGTCACGACGCGACACAACAAGCACTGTATGATGATATGGCACCCTAAAAAGCGAACCGAGAGGTGAAAAATCACTATGATGGCGAGTGTCTAGAATTGATCTACGGGGTCTAAAAATAGGTTAGCCCCAAAAAATTGTTTCGAAATTTTTTTATTTTGCTCCGGAAAGCGCGCAGGCGCCAAAAAAATATTGCTATAACGGCCGATGGAGGAAAGTGATCCCCAAAGCCGAAAACTAGTATAGCCAGAAAATTTTTTTGGAGCCGAAAACTAGTATAGCTCTTCTTCTGGACTTACGACCGGACTCGGAGCTCGACACGGACTTTAGCTTAACACGTAAACAACAAAGGAGAGGAAAAAGAAATAACTAGGAACAATAACTCTACGCGAACTCGTACCACAGCAGGAAACTGATTGGATCTGTGTTGCGGTAGGAAGGCGGTGTCGGAGTATTAGGGTTTATGGAGGCAGGGTATATGGTGGCGGAATATGGCGGCGGTGATCGGCGAGTGTGGCGGTGACTACTATGATCAGAACTCGAAACTCTAAGGGACGAGACACTAAGACCAGCAACTCGACGCGACGATGTAGACACAAATTCAACAATGCAAAAACTGAAAAGATAATGCGAGGTGTTGATTGGTTATAGGATGGATCTAAACTCTAACTGTGTTTTTGGCTTTTTCGTGGGTTATAGGTAAAAACAGATCTAATCTACGAAAAACAGTAAAATCTCACCGAGCAACCTGAAATCTGATACCACTTGATAGGGCAAAGGTGTCCGATCTTTCGATGAGATGGCGATAATCGATTTTGGTGGAGTTCGGGCTTGACGATCCGACTACACGTGCGAGCACGAGCGCCAATGCAATCGCTAGGCCAATCTCCTAGAGGTTACCGATCCTGCGTGAACACGATCAGCCTGACCAGCGAGGGTCTTAATTCCTACCTAAAATCGAGAACAAGTAAGAACCAATATTGCAATCAAGATATTGCGGATTAAGAGGAAAGCTTTATTGAAGAGGTGGGAACCTTAATAGGTGCGAAGTACAAGAGGCCTCTGCGACGCTCGAGCCTTGGCGAAGTTGCGACTATGGCTAACTTAATGTCTAAACAAAATCCGAGTCTAGGGGGTTGGCTATGGGGAGTATTTAAGGGCAAAAAGGTGGGGTTTCGGCCAGCCATGGAAGTGGTGGCCGAATCCAACCCTAAAAGTACTTTTCCCCTCAAACACGGACTCTAAAAAGTGGCTAATTAAAATCCTGCGAAAATTACATGGGCCTGGCCCAAAATAAAGGTGTCGCAGCACCATATTAAGCTATGGACGAATTCATAAAGTATTGATCTTGAGTATTTCGTCCAAGCCTTCTTTCTTCATTATGGTGGCCTCAAAGTTCTGAAATCTTCATCCGTGGCCTTCTCTTGGATCATCACATGCTGGCTGCCATCTCCATGCATGGCCATGCTCCAATGCTTATCCCTCTCATCCATGCTTGGTCCATCTTTCCTAAGAGTAAGAAATATATATGATTTAGGCAGCATCATATTCTCATGTATGTGAGGAATAGTTCCAAGAAACGAAAGTACCTGATAGTTAAGTTGTTTGGCACGAGATCTTGTGATGGGTCCTTGTATGTGTGTTGTTGTAGGTACAACGATTGTATCAATAGTAGGGATGTCCACATCACAAAGCGTAGCCAATTCCCGAAGATTATTGCATGAGTCCTCAAGTAGAAGGAAGTCACCTTAGCTTGTAGAGATAGCTCGATGAAGGGTATCCATAGGTAACTCTCTTCGGTTCTTCTTGTCAACATATAGTCCATAGAGGTTGACGTGTATGCACTTGTACCTTCACACAACAAAGACAAAGCAAAATATTTTCGTGCGTGATTGAGGAGCATGTCAAAGGTGGCATGTCCATTCTTGTTCACAACACGATTAGCACAACTCAAGTATAGCAAACGGGATGCATATGCAAGGTCAATGTGCATGGAAATCGTTTGAACATCATCCAAATGTGGAAACTCAAAAACTCCATATAACATAGTAGTGGGGCACTCAAAGCAATCAAATAGAAATTTGATCAACATATTTGATGCAAAGTTAGGAGAATTTGGCAAAAACACAAAAGGAAGAATATCCAAAACAACATCATTATGTGTGCCAACCAACCATTGGAAATAGAAATTGTTCGACATGTTGGATGTCACACACAAATCATCGAAAGCAAATATCATGGGAATATGAGTATCCCAAGCGGAAGCAAAAACAATATATTTGCAAACAAACCAAATGAAAGAGCAAGTGGTCCTTATGTTTGTTGCAACAACAAGACGAGATTCTTGGAAGCTCTCATGACAATTGTCACATCCCAAGATTTTCCAAATCTTGTAATGTGAAAATAAATTAATAAAATAAAACTTTGTTTGATTTTCAGAGCCAGAAGAAACTTTTTGAATTCAAATGGAACCTCAAACCAATTTAAATTAAAATAAAATCCTAAAGGGATTCATAAAGATAAACATTTAATAAAGGAAAATAAAATATTTTGGAAATACTAATTTGAAACAATTAAATGAAAAGATTTGTTTTCAAATGAAATAGAAGTTTTATAAATAAAGATTATTTAATAAAGGCCAATTTAAACCTTGACCAAACTTTTGGAATTAAAACATTTAGTTTTGAATAAAAACAACAAAGGTTTGTTTAAAATAAAATAATAAAGAATTAATATCCAAACTTTATTAAAATAAGAAGTTTTACCAAATTAATTAAAACATCAAAACATATTAAATTGTTTTAAATAGGTTTTCCAAATATTTTATATTCTCTAATAAAACCTACTAAAGTGTTTTGGCTTTGTTTTAGATTTCAAAATAAATATCTCAATAAAACAAATCCTATTGGATTTAATAATGAAAGTCTATTATAATAATTAATAATGGATACTAAAATAAAAGGTTATTTTGTTTTAAAACAAAATTTCCAAATATTATATATTTCCCAAATTAAACCTACTAATTTGATTTTGAAAATATTTAGGTTTCAAATAAAGATTTTATTAATAAAAAATCAAACCCTATTTGATTTAATAACTAAGGACATTTTATTTAATTATTAATGGACCCTATAATAAAATGTTATTTTATTTTAAACAAGTATTTTAAGTATTCTTTATTTCCAATTAATACCTACTGATTTGATTTGGAGAAATATTTTGGACTTTAAAAGGAGATTTATTAAATAAATCATACCATATTTGATTAAATAACTATGGTCTATTTTATATTAAATAGATCCTAAAAAGGAATAAAAATATTATTTATTTTGGAATATTGGTTTATGTTGATAAAGAACCAAAATTCAAAGTTCAAAGTTTCTTGAATGTTGATTTGATTTGAGTGTGAATTGTTTGTTTGGAAATTCAAAATGAAATTGAAATTAGAAAAGGAAAAAGCAGACAGAAATAAAAATAAAGCAGACATTCTACCAACTACCCTAGCCCATCTAGCCCAGCTCCTATTCTTTCCCCCCCCGAACCGTTTTCTCCTCACTCTGTTTCCGACCACACCGAGACTGACCAGTGGCCCCTTTTCTCCACTCCCCTCCTTTCACTTCCAAGTGGACCCCTTCCACTGTTCATCTTTCTCACCCACCCCATGATCGCTTCTCCTTCTCTCGTCGCCAAGATTGATTCACAAGGCGTCAATTAACGCCACCCTTAATTCCCCTGCAACCATCTTGTCTTAATCGCCCACGCCTCTCCTCCATTTCCCTCTGCTTCCCAATCCCTGCACCACTCTAATTTCTCCCGAACCACTGTGTCCGTGACCTTCTCCAACGAAATTCAGCCCTCGCCCCTCTTCTCCCGACCAACCTCACACCTTCTCCACTCCTGTGAGCATCTCCGTGCACTTTTCCTTTATCCATGGGCACCTCCAGCCTCGCCAACGACAACCTCCAATGCGCCGTCCGCCTTTTCTCCGTCGAGCATTTCGTGAACTCACTACTCCGACCCTTTCCGTTCACTCACTCATCCTTGCCACGATCTTGCGCTCCTGACCATGTACCCCGTATGTCTCCGGGTGATTCCTAGCTCCGTCCTCGACCTCGACCAGAGCCGCCCGTCGCCAGTAGCAACTCCGGCGAGGGATTCTGCTCGTCCCCGTGCGCCCCTTCATCAACCAGTGGCAAGTTGAGCATCCCCGTGCCACGAAGAACCCAGTGAGCCCCCTCTCCTCCTTCCTCGTTTCAGTTTAGCGCCGCCTAATGACCGCTCATGCCGCTCGCCGGTGTTACCACGCCATTCGTGACCGTTTGATATGAGCCGTCGATATCAATCAAGCGGGTGGGATAGAAACGACTTAAACGCGAAGGGGTACTCGATCCGAGCCACACGATTTGAGTTAGATCCAACGCATGGGCGTGATCCGCAGCTGACGGTACCCGCGAATAAGAAGCCGCCGTGTCACCGGATAGATTAAAAATGTAATTTGAAAATGTAAATTGTTGCAAACTTCAAACCCTTATATCTTTTGAACCACCGTCCAAAATTGACAAATTTTATATCAAAAGATTCAGAGAACAAGACCTAACCAACCCTACCCTTAGTTTAGCAAATAGTAACTGGTAGCTTGTTTGAATTTGCAGATTCTTTTGTGTGCTTGCTAACATTAGAAAAATCATTTAAAATGGAATTTTGAGATCAAACCTTTGCCAATTGGTTTATTGTGACCCTACTGACCCTAGGAACCAACCCATGGTTTGGAAAATGAATTTGGAAAAGTTTGGAATGGATTAATTAGTTTAGTCCATTTCTAGCCAAATAAAATTAGTGATTTTATTATGGAAATGTTTAAAGGAAGAAAACTTTGAGTAGATGGTTTGGACCAAACCTACTGACCCAAAAACACCAAGTTTTGCAATAGCAACTCATTTGGTGAACCCTATGGGAAAATGGCTTAGTAAAAATATTTCTACACCACATAAAATAACACTTTGTTTTGAAAATGGTTTTAAAGTGAAACCTTTTGCAAATGACTTGGCCACTTTAGGAAATGACCATTAGATGTACCCAAATGACTATGACCCACTAGGGACCACTTTTTTTTAAACAAAACAAAGCTTGGCATGCTTGCATGCATTTCTTTGACTTTGTTATTTATGTGTGTTGTTTTGCTTGATTGGTAGATTGAGATTGTGCCTTGCTTGATTTATTTGTAGTGACTTGAAGAGTGTGATTGTTGCAAAGATCAAGAAGTGAACCTATACTCTACCAAAAAGGCAAGTGATGCTACATACTTTCTATCCCAATACTTTTATTATGCATTAGTGATTTTGCTAAGTAAACTTGCATGGATTTTGCTAAGTATAGATCTTGCTATAGGAAAACATAGTAATGAATCCTTAGTAGGATTTTCCTAAGTTAAAGATTCCTACTACTATCAAGCTTAGCCTAGCTAATAGAAAACATGGGTGGAAAAATATATTCACACTATGGAAAAATATTCTAAGTCTGAGGACTTGTGATTTTGTCTAATAAAACAACTAAGTTAATGAATCACCTGGGTGGAATGGAAGGATTGGGATATGTTGAGTGGTTACACAAGGCCATGGACTTGGGTTGTGTATCTCACTTGTGGAATGCCACCCAGGAAACAAAGGGATTTGAGATGTCAAATGTTGAGAAGCTTCAAGTGCAACCACTTGGCAATATGGGCTCTGCCATGATCATATAGGTTGCAAGAACTTAGCCAAATGGACAGTGGGTGGTAGTGTTTGATAGGTTGGAGCGCGTCCATTTTGGTCTAAGGGAAGGCTTCTGAAAGATTTTGTCTTGGGAAACCAAGTCTTGTGGGTAAAGTGCACCACCTCTGCAGAGTGTAAAATCTAAGTACTTAGCCATGTCCCTGGTAAAGGACAATTTGAGCATCAAGACATGGAAACAATCAAGAATCTCATCATTCCAATTTCTAAATTAAAATCTTGTGGTTTGAACAAGGGTTGTTTGAAATCTTCAATCATTGATGGAGAGATGGCTTGGTACAAGGATCTTGAAATCTTTGATTGAGAAAAATGATTTTGTCAAGCAAAAACTTAGTATTTTCAAAATGATAAGAAAAATCTATTTTGAGCAATGCAAGCCTCAACTCCACTTAGCCAAATGCATATAGATGATAGACTCCACTATACTACCATAGTATCACTTGCCAATACAATTCAAATGTATTGACCCTTTGTGGCTGTAACTTGTATGTTGCAGGTTTGATTGATTTTAGTGAAGATTGTTTGATTAGGATTACAAAGTCTACAACCAACATACACTGTGGCACTTTGAAGATGATGGACCCATGATTATAGTTATTCCGCTGCAATGTAATGTAATAGCCAAATGAGCTATGTAAGATGTAATAAAATTATGTTATTCTTGGTTATAAAGTTATATTATGACCTTTGTTTCTTGATATTACATCTAAACTGTGGATGCTAGCTATTGATCCAGGGACTAGCATTGTAAAACACAGGAGGACTCTACCTTATCAGGTTGGGACCCCTACAGATGGTATCAGAGCATTGTGTTGCCTGTAGGATTTGTAAACCCTAGGATTGGAAAAAAAAAACCTTAGAAAAATAGGAGTTGTATTTGTTCCAAAAACTTATTTACAAAACAATCTTGTAAACTCTTTCCTTAACCATTTTGGTTTCAACTCTACATCTCTTCTATTTCAACTTGATGGATAAAAGCCTACCTCATGACCAAAGACTACACCATGTGCAAAGGAGCTCTTCAACTTCTTCAACTCTAATGACTTCAACATCTTCAGCATATTCAACAAGGACTTCCAACTTGGATACCACTAAGGACTACAAGAGAAACAAGGAAAACCTACTCAAGATTTAGAGACTAAGGGAATGCAAAATAAGAAGGAACCATCAACAACTTTGAAGTATTGTGACCAAGAGTTTTTCTCAAGGAAACCATGATCTCATACAAGAAGAATCATGAAGGAAGGAAACATCACAAGTAAACCATATAGATGGACCACCATATTTTAGTTAAGTCAAACTCACCAACTTATGTGGTGTAACAAAAATATTTTGTTGCCTAAAAATGTGCTTGAAACTTGTTGTTTGAGTGGAGTGTTTGTTTGTGAATGCTTGCACATTGTTTGTGTGAAATGTGATGTGTGTGATTAGAAGTAATTCCTTAGAAATGTCTTGCCTACTCTAATCTCCCTTCAACCCAAACAGATGACTACTCCAAGAGACACCAACACCAACCAAGAAGACAACATGAGAGAACTTATAGCAACCCAAAACCAGTTGAGCCAAGAGACAACTCAGCTTTTAGCCAACAACAATGGATTAGACCCAGCCATACAAAGGATTTTGAAACTTCAATCCCAATTGTTGCAAGGACTCATTACTCAAATGATCAACATGGGAGAATTTTTTCCCCAAAGATCTAATGACAACAAGGATGACAAAGATGTTATTCTAGAAGGAACCCAAGCTAGCAATATTTGTAGGGACAAGGATCATGCATCCAAGGAACATGAAGATCAATGCCCCAAGAAGAGAGAGAGATCTCCTACCTATGAAGAACATGAACTAGAAGAACTCTTAGCTTTGGAGAGACCCAAAAAGAAGAAAAAGGACATAAGCCAATTACAGTGTTACAATTGCAAAGAGATGGGACACTATGCCAGTGAATGCCCAGAAAAGAAGAAGAGACAAGAAGACAAACAAAAGCTAGTGAAACCCAAGATAAGGAAGAATTTTAGCCAAGTGATGTGCAAATACTGCAAAGAGTTAGGACATTATGCAAACTCTTGTCCGGAAAAGATAAAGCATAAGATAAACCAGCCTTTGAGAGATATCAGCCTTGTCACATGTTTCAAATGCAAGGAACTAGGCCACTATGCAAACAATTGTCCAGAAAGGATGGAGAACAAGTTAAACAAGTCTATGAAGGATCTCAACCTTGGCCCATGAGTCAAGAATGGAAACCAAGGACACCTTGCAAAAATTTGCTTAGAGAATTTTTCCCAGGATCCCAAGAAAGTCGATGTAATTTTTGTTTAAAAATTTTAAGGGTGGTAGTACCCTAGTTGTTTTGAACTTGATTGTAACCCTAGCCTCCCCAAATCTCGGGACGAGATTTATTTTAAGGGTGGTAGCCTGTCACATCCCAAGATTTTCCAAATCTTGTAATGTGAAAATAAATTAATAAAATAAAACTTTGTTTGATTTTCAGAGCCAGAAGAAACTTTTTGAATTCAAATGGAACCTCAAACCAATTTAAATTAAAATAAAATACTAAAGGGATTCATAAAGATAAACATTTAATAAAGGAAAATAAAATATTTTGGAAATACTAATTTGAAACAATTAAATGAAAAGATTTGTTTTCAAATGAAATAGAAGTTTTATAAATAAAGATTATTTAATAAAGGCCAATTTAAACCTTGACCAAACTTTTGGAATTAAAACATTTAGTTTTGAATAAAAACAACAAAGGTTTGTTTAAAATAAAATAATAAAGAATTAATATCCAAACTTTATTAAAATAAGAAGTTTTACCAAATTAATTAAAACATCAAAACATATTAAATTGTTTTAAATAGGTTTTCCAAATATTTTATATTCTCTAATAAAACCTACTAAAGTGTTTTGGCTTTGTTTTAGATTTCAAAATAAATATCTCAATAAAACAAATCCTATTGGATTTAATAATGAAAGTCTATTATAATAATTAATAATGGATACTAAAATAAAAGGTTATTTTGTTTTAAAACAAAATTTCCAAATATTATATATTTCCCAAATTAAACCTACTAATTTGATTTTGAAAATATTTAGGTTTCAAATAAAGATTTTATTAATAAAAATCAAACCCTATTTGATTTAATAACTAAGGCCATTTTATTTAATTATTAATGGACCCTATAATAAAATGTTATTTTATTTTAAACAAGTATTTTAAGTATTCTTTATTTCCAATTAATACCTACTGATTTGATTTGGAGAAATATTTTGGACTTTAAAAGGAGATTTATTAAATAAATCATACCATATTTGATTAAATAACTATGGTCTATTTTATATTAAATAGATCCTAAAAAGGAATAAAATATTATTTATTTTGGAATATTGGTTTATGTTGATAAAGAACCAAAATTCAAAGTTCAAAGTTCTTTGAATGTTGATTTGATTTGAGTGTGAATTGTTTGTTTGGAAATTCAAAAGCGAAATTGAAATTAGAAAAGGAAAAGAAAAGCAGACAGAAATAAAATAAAGCGGCCCAACTACCCTAGCCCATCTAGCCCAGCTCCTATTCTTTCCCCCCCCGAACCGTTTTCTCCTCACTGCTTTTCCGACCACACCGACCGGTGGCCCTTTTCTCCACTCCTCCTTTCACTTCCAAGTGGACCCCTTCCACTGCTCATCTTTCTCACCCACCCATGATCGCTTCTCCCTTCTCGTCATTGCCAAGATTGATTCATGGCGTCAATTCGCGTTAACGCCACCCTTAATTCCCCCTGCAACCATACTGTCTTAATCGCCCACGCCCTCTCCTCCATTTCCCTCTGCTTCCCTTCCCAATCCCGCCCCAGACCACTCTAATTTCTCCCCGAACCACTCATGTCCCATGACCTTCTCCAGTGATTCGGGCCCTCGCCCTCTTCTCCCCGACCAACCTCACACCTTCTCCACTCCCAGGAGCATCTCCAGGCACTTTTCCTTTATCCGCGGGCACCTCCGAGCCTCGCCAACGACAACCTCCAATGCGCCGCCGTCTGCCTTTTCTCCGTCGAGCATTTCAGGTGAACTCAGACTACTCCGACCCTTTCCGTTCACTCACTCATCCTTGCCACGATCTTGCGCCTCGACCATGTACCCCGTATGTCTCGGGTGATTCCTAGCTCGTCCTCGACCTCGACCAGAGCCGCCCGTCGCCGATGCAACTCCGTGGGATTACCTTTCGTCCCGCGCCTTCATCAACCAGGCAAGTTGAGCATCCCGTGCCACGACGAACCTGTGAGCCCCTCTCCTCCTTCCTCGTTTCCGGTTTAAGCCATGGCGCCCGCTCCGCGCTTCGCCGGTGTTACCACGCCGATTCGTGACTGTTTGATATGAGCCGTCCGATATCAATCAAGCGGTGGGATAGAACGACTTAAACGCGAAGGGTACTCGATCGAGCCACACGATTTGAGTTAGATCCAACGATCCGGCGTGATCCGATGTGACGGTACCCGCGAATAAGAAGCCGCGCGTGTCACCGATAGATTAAAAGCAGAATTTGAAAAGCGAAATTGTTGCAAACTTCAAACCCTTATATCTTTTGAACCACACGTCCAAAATTGACAAATTTTATATCAAAAGATTCAGGAGAACAAGACCTAACCAACCCTACCCTTAGTTTAGCAAATAGTAACTGGTAGCTTGTTTGAATTTGCAGATTCTTTTGTGTGCTTGCTAACATTAGAAAAATCATTTAAAAATGAATTTTGAGATCAAACCTTTGCCAATTGGTTTATTGTGACCCTCGACCCTAGGAACCAACCCATGGTTTGGAAAATGAATTTGGAAAAGTTTGGAATGGATTAATTAGTTTAGTCCATTTCTAGCCAAATAAAATTAGTGATTTTATTATGGAAATGTTTAAAGGAAGAAAACTTTGAGTAGATGGTTTGGACCAAACCTCTGACCCAAAACACCAAGTTTTGCAATAGCAACTCATTTGGTGAACCCTATGGGAAAATGGCTTAGTAAAAATATTTCTACACCACATAAAATAACACTTTGTTTTGAAAATGGTTTTAAAGTGAAACCTTTTGCAAATGACTTGGCCACTTTAGGAAATGACCATTAGATGTACCCAAATGACTATGACCCACTAGGGACCACTTTTTTTTAAACAAAACAAAGCTTGGCATGCTTGCATGCATTTCTTTGACTTTGTTATTTATGTGTGTTGTTTTGCTTGATTGGTAGATTGAGATTGTGCCTTGCTTGATTTATTTGTAGTGACTTGAAGAGTGTGATTGTTGCAAAGATCAAGAAGTGAACCTATACTCTACCAAAAGGCAAGTGATGCTACATACTTTCTATCCCAATACTTTTATTATGCATTAGTGATTTTGCTAAGTAAACTTGCATGGATTTTGCTAAGTATAGATCTTGCTATAGGAAAACATAGTAATGAATCCTTAGTAGGATTTTCCTAAGTTAAAGATTCCTACTACTATCAAGCTTAGCCTAGCTAATAGAAAACATGGGTGGAAAAATATATTCACACTATGGAAAAATATTCTAAGTCTGAGGACTTGTGATTTTGTCTAATAAAACAACTAAGTTAATGAATCACCTGGGTGGAATGGAAGGATTGGGATATGTTGAGTGGTTACACAAGGCCATGGACTTGGGTTGTGTATCTCACTTGTGGAATGCCACCCAGGAAACAAAGGGATTTGAGAGGTCAAATGTTGAGAAGCTTCAAGTGCAACCACTTGGCAATATGGGCTCTGCCATGATCATATAGGTTGCAAGAACTTAGCCAAATGGACAGTGGGTGGTAGTGTTTGATAGGTTGGGAACGCGTCCAATTTGGTCTAAGGGAAGGCTTCTGAAAGATTTTGACTTGGGAAACCAAGTCTTGTGGGTAAAGTGCACCACCTCTGCAGAGTGTAAAATCTAAGTACTTAGCCATGTCCCAGTAAAGGACAATTTGAGCATCAAGACATGGAAACAATCAAGAATCTCATCATTCCAATTTCTAAATTAAAATCTTGTGGTTTGAACAAGGGTTGTTTGAAATCTTCAATCATTGATGGAGAGATGGCTTGGTACAAGGATCTTGAAATCTTTGATTGAGGAAATGATTTTGTCAAGCAAAAACTTAGTATTTTCAAAATGATAAGAAAAATCTATTTTGAGCAATGCAAGCCTCAACTCCACTTAGCCAAATGCATATAGATGATAGACTCCACTATACTACCATAGTATCACTTGCCAATACAATTCAAATGTATTGACCCTTTGTGGTGTAACTTGTATGTTGCGGGTTTGATTGATTTTAGTGAAGATTGTTTGATTAGGATTACAAAGTCTACAAACATACACTGTGGCACTTTGAAGATGATGGACCCATGATTATAGTTATTCCGCTGCAATGTAATTTAATAGCCAAATGAGCTATGTAAGATGTAATAAAATTATGTTATTCTTGGTTATAAAGTTATATTATGACCTTTGTTTCTTGATATTACATCTAAACTGTGGATGCTAGCTATTGATCCAGGGACTAGCATTGTAAAACACAGGAGGACTCTACCTTATCAGGTTGGGACCCCTACAACAATACATGCTCTTAATGGAATTGTGGTAGCACCCAAAACATCGGAAAGAGAAAATGTTCAACATTTTTGTTGCAACACACAAAGCATCATTATCTAAAACCGAAGAAACATGAATGTCACGAGGGAAGATAATACCATTAACATGCTTGCAAGCAAACCATAGGAAAGAACAATTTGTCAACATGAAAGATGCAAAGCATGCAAAAGGTGTCAGAGCTGGGTTCGATCTTGAACTCACTTGTGGGATGCTCTCTAGAGCTCTTTTTGTCAACTCGTGCTCAACCGAGGTTGACATTCTCGTGCGGGTACCTACACACATCATATGTAAAAGGAAGAACGTGTGTGCATGGTAGAGATACACATCATCCATCATGACGTATCTCTTCTTGTGCACATCACCATTAATGTCAATCAAGTACGACATAGATGCATGGTGAGTATGCAAGTGGGGAACATGCTTATCATGGCAATCATCAAAATCTCCAAAAATTGAGAAAGCTATGGGGGCCATCTCATTATAATGCATATGATCAATATTGTTGCAAGCAAAACAAGTGAAATAGCAAGCATTCATCTTATCGCAAGCAACGGGAGAAATTGAAGGACTAGCATGACAAGGCAAGTCCAAAGCAATTGGAGGATACACACAAGATGCATAGCATGGCATGTGTATGGCAATGATATCGCAATCAAACAATTCCACATGATCAATATTATGCAAAGGCAAAGCATCACATGGAAATATGAGTGAAGCATATGTAATGTCACAAGTATCATCCATAGCATGCATATCCTCACAATTCATCATGTCCACTAGTGGGATCATGGCATCATCAACACCCTTATTGTTACCTTGTTCATACCTCTCATATGAAGTGGGTGTTGTGGAAGTAGTGGCCTCCTTGTGGATGACTTCGTCTTCTTGATGTAGCCATGGCGTAACATCATCTTCGTGCACCATGTACATCTTCTCCAATTGAGGCATCATTGCTTCATAGCTTGGCGCTTCTTCATCCATGGAACCTAGCATAACACAAGAGAACACACTAGAGGTAGAGGGTAAGTTGTTAGAAATCGAAATGGTCTCACTTGACCTATCAACTACCACTCTCAACTCACTAGGAGTATCACTCATGCCCTCCAAGTGGAAGCACTCAATCTCACATAAGGTGGAGGCACTCATCTCCCTCTTGTTCTCACTAAAGTGGGCTAAGTGGCTCTCATACTCACATGGGATTGGTACCACATCATCACTCAAGCATATGGGGATAGGCTCGGTTTCCTCAACTTCATGCGCCTCCTTTGGTGAAGGGAAAATCCCATGCTCACCATTCTTGACCTTGTCGCCTTCAAGGTTGGATGCCATAAGATGGGCATCATTGCTCGCCTCCATGGTCGAAGGGAAAATCCCATGCTCGACCGTCTTGTGTCCATCTTGTAGTAGTGCTGGAGGTAGGCTCATGCTATCCAACTTGGCGAAGTAGAGGTCTTCATTTTTCTCCTTCATGAGGTCTTCAAATGCAAGCGTAGTCGTTGAAGCTTGATGGCGTGGACGAAGGCTTGCTCTTGGTGCCATTTTGGTGGTGGCACAAGAAGTTGAAGGTGCCTTGTGATGGTGTCGACGGAGGTCATTGGCGTGCCTTGCCAATGGTTGATGTACGTGGCGCACTTGGTCATCCATATGACGCTCACGATGATGGCCCTTGACCTTGGCACTCTTCCTTGTAAGTTTTTCTAATGAGCGCAAAGCATCATTAGTCTTGCCGACCATCCTCATGTTTTTGTCGAAGTCGTTGTCCATGTCCTTCTCGAAGTTGTGGAGGTCGCTTTGGAACTTGTCCATTTGATGATGGACCTTGGCGCACTCGAGTTGGAGGCTCCGTCTTGGTTGGTGCGATTTGAGGAGCTTGTCGTTGTCGTTCTTGAAGTCACCCATGCTTGGGGAGTCGTTGTTGTTGTAACACTCCATGTCACCCAAGCATGTGGAGCCATTGTTGGTGTAGTGCTCCATCATGTTATCCATGCTTGTGGAGACATAGACATGGTGGCTCATCGTGGATTCTTCATAGAAATCATCCTCGGTCCCGGAGTCCCTAGACATGCTTCACAAGACCAAGTGTTGTATATGGAAGTGGTAGAGGGTGTTAGGGATACAACGTCGAACCTTACTTTACCTTGGAAGATCGTATCGTGCAAGTGGCCACACTTGAGAGCAATAAACCAAGCAAAGTGAAGTTCACGCGGAACACCAAAACCAAATACCAACAAAAAAAACACACACACAAGGCCTAAGGTGGATAGGTATGGAAAATGGCATGTCAAGAACCAATCCAAAATCAAGATGTTGTAATGGCAAGTAAAGAACCAAAATGATCACAAAGCAAACAAGTCAATCCACAAGATAGGAAATATGTACAAGGAAACACACACGGTGTTATGGGGTAACCCCTTGGGGTGGCCCGATCTTTCACGAATCTCCGCGGGATCGAGGGGAAAGCGGTGGAAGAGGAGGGGACGAAATCCACGAACACACGCACGCAAAGATCCCGATGAACTCACGCACTCAAAACACGATACACGCCGATGACCCACGCCGGTGGCAACCGGTCCAACATAATCTCTAGGATTGGTGTTGGGCGAAGCTCTCTCTCCATGCCAACAACGGGGGACGAGGTGCTTGGTGAGACCTTGAAGACTTAGGGGCGAGAAACCGAGAACCCAAGGCCTTGTACAACTTGAACGCACTAGGCAAGATCCAAGAGGAGGGTGGACAATAGGTGCTCCTTGGTAGGAGCATGAGACCAATAGATTGAAGATCCTCAAAGGGGTGTCTTAATCTATCATTATCCAAGTCTAGGGTTTACATATGAGGGGTGGGGCTATATATAGGCCAACCACATAAACATGGGTAATTCTGGAATAAACTGGAAGTTCTGGGCGAAATTGGGGGTTACATGGCCCAGGCCCAAAAGTCTTTAACATGCCTGGCGTCGGTCGGTCCGGAGACTCCGGTCTGGGGTCCGGAGACTCCGGTCTGGGCCGAAGACTCCGGTCAGTCTCCGGACCCATCTCCGGAGGGGGCTTCTGGATGTCCCGGACGCGAGTCTTCGGTCTGGACCGGAGGAAGGTCCGGAGACTCCGGTGTAGGAGACCGGAGACTCCGGTGTGCAGCGCTCCAGCGGCTTCTTCTCCTGGTCCTGCTTCCTTGGTGGCTTGATGTGGTGGTGCTGCTTCATATCTGAGGATACACAACGTAGATGCATGAAGTAGCAAGCCATCCAGAGGTAGGCCAAAATCACATGAGGAAAGGAGCGAGTTAACCTTGGCTTGTAGGAGCTTGGCACGGGCGCGAGTCATTGGTCCACTTGGGGGACTAGGTGTTGGAAATGGAGGTGCGTCCGTTGGACGGGCTGCATCAGCTCCCCCCCTTGGGAAAGAGTCGTCCTCGACTCTTCAACCTTCTCAACTTCATCTTCGCCATGGTAGGGTGAGAGGTCCTTGACATTGAATGTCGGGCTCACAAGATACTTGGATGTTGGGATATCTATGACATAAGCGTTGTCGTTGATCCTCTTTAGCACTTTGAACGGTTCATCACCTCTTGGCTTGAGTTTGGAGTCGCGGTCCTTGGGGAAGCGATCTTTACTCAAGTGTATCCACACAAGGTCGCCCTCTTGGAAGATCATCTCTTTCTTGTTCTTGTTTAGCCTTGATACTTGGCGAAGGAATTGTTTCTCGATCGTAGCTCTTGTGTCTTCATGGAGTTTCTTCATTGTTTGGGCACGCTTGACCACGTCCATATTGGCACGGTCATGAAGAGGTAGTGGAAGGATATCAAGCGCGGTGAGGGGCTCGAAGCCATAGACGATCATGAACGGGCTCCTCAAGGTTGTGGAGTGCTTGGCACGGTTGTAGGCGAACTCGGCATGTGGAATACATTCCTCCCAGTCTTTAAGGTTCTTCTTTATCAACACCCGGAGGAGGGTGCCAAGACTTCGATTGACGACCTCGGTTTGTCCATCAGTTTGAGGATGCGAGGCGGACGAGAAGAGGAGCTTGATGCCGAGCTTGGCCATGAGAGTCTTCCAGAAGTAGCTCATGAATTTTACGTCGCAGTCGGAGACGATTGTTCTTGGCACACCGTGTAGCCGAATTATTTCCCTGAAAAACAAATTTGCTACATGTGAAGCATCATCGGTCTTATGGCACGGAATGAAATGTGCCATTTTTGAAAAGCGATCCACTACTACAAATATAGAATCATGACCATGTTTAGATCTAGGCAAGCCTAACACAAAGTCCATGCTAATGTCCGACCAAGGTGCATGAGGGATAGGCAATGGCATATAAAAACCAAAGGGGTTGGACTTAGACTTAGCTTGGATACATGTAGTGCATCGTTGGATGTGGCGCTCCACGTCGCGCTTCATCTTTGGCCAAAAGTAGTGAGTGGAGAGCATGTCGTATGTCTTGTCACGGCCAAAGTGACCCATAAGGCCTCCACCATGGGACTCTTGAAGAAGCAAAATTTGGAGAGACGATTTCGGAATGCAAAGCTTGTTTTGTTTGAAAAGAAAACCCTTATGCAAATAGAAATCATCAATTCCTTTGTCTACGGAACATTTTTCAAATATTGGTCCAAAGAAAGGGTCGGACGCGTACAAAGATTTGATGTCATCAAGACCCAAGACATTTAGTTCGAGTCGTGTAAGAAGGCTTGTGTTTTTGCGAGACAAGGCGTCCGCTACCACATTTTCTTTGCCTTTCTTGTATTTGACAATGTAAGGAAAAGACTCCATGAACTCAACCCATTTTGCGTGCCTTTTACTCAAGTTGGCTTGGCCCTTAAGATACTTCAACGACTCATGATCAGAATGGATGATAAATTCTTTGGGCCAAAGATAGTGTTGCCACACTTGAAGAACTCGAACCAAGGCAAAAACTTCTTTGTCATAAATGGGATAGTTGAGGCGTGCACCATCAAGTTTCTCACTATGGTAAGCAATAGGACGCCCATTTTGCATAAGGACGCCCCCAATGCCAATACCACTAGCGTCACATTCAATCTCAAATGTTTTTGTGAAATCCGGTAATGCAAGGAGTGGTGCTTCCGTGAGCCTCTTTTTGAGCTCATCAAAAGCTTTTTGTTGTGCTTTTCCCCAAACGAACGTGACATTTTTCTTGGTCAATTCGTTGAGGGGGCAAGCAATGGTAGAAAAGTCTTTCACAAAGCGACGGTAAAATCCAGCCAACCCATGAAAACTACGAAGTTCACTAACATTTGTAGGGATGGGCCAATCTCGTATGTCCTTGACTTTTGAGACATCAACTTCAATGCCATTGGAAGACACAACAAAACCAAGGAAAATCAGCTTGTCTTTTGCAAAAGTGCACTTTGGGAGATTAGCATAAAGCTTTTCATGACGAAGGATTTGAAGGACCTCCTTAACATGAGTAACATGCTCCTCTAGTGACTTGCTATAGACAAGGATGTCATCAAAGTAAACAACTACACTCTTCCCAATGAGAGATCGCAAAATATGGTTCATGAGGCGCATGAAGGTAGATGGAGCATTTGATAAGCCAAAAGGCATAACCAACCATTCATAGAGACCAAGCTTGGTCTTGAAGGCGGTTTTCCACTCATCACCTTCGGCCATGCGAATTTGATGGTAACCACTACGAAGATCAATTTTCGAAAATATAGTGGCTCCACATAACTCATCAAGCATGTCATCAAGACGCGGTATAGGATGTCGATAACGCACGGTAATAGCATTGATTGGACGGCAGTCCATGCATAACCGCAACGTATCATCCGTTTTTGGAACTAGAATCATGGGGACCGCGCTTGGGCTAGTGCTTACTTGGATCAAACCTTTGGAGACGAGTTGGTTGATTTGTCGTTCTATCTCCTTCGTCTCTTTCGGGTTCATGCGATACGCGGCGCGGTTTGGGAGTGGGGCGCCGGGTATGAGGTCGATGCGGTGCTCGATTCCACGAAGAGGAGGTAGTCCATGAGGAAGCTCTTCGGGAAATACATCTTGGAATTCCTGCAAAACAGCCATCAAAGAAGGAGGAACATTTGTCAAGTCATTAGTTCCTTGCGCTAGTCCCTTGCATACAAGGACATAGTGCAAAATGGATGGGTTATTCCGCACTTCTCTCATCTCACTTTTGGTGGCAAGGAGAACACTCTTAGTTTTTCCACTCGAGTTTGGCTTGTGGCACTCACTCACTATAGTGTGGCTCTCTCGCTCACCACTCTTCTCACAAGATGGTTTTGTGTATTGCGCCCTCGCTAAAGCCTTTGCATTGTCCGCAATTATTTGGCTAGGAGTCATTGGTTGCAACACACAAGTTTTGTCAAGCCATTTGACGGTATAAGTGTTGGAGTGACCATTATGCAAAGCACGCTTGTCAAATTGCAACGGCCTTCCTAAAAGCATATGGCAAACCGTCATTGGGACCACGTCACATTCCACCGTGTCCTTGTATGGTCCAATTGAGAACGTTACCGAGACGGTGTGTTTGATCTTGACGGATCCTTGGTCACTTAGCCATTGTATGTGGTAGGGGTGTTTATGCGGATGGAGGGTGAGGTTGAGCTTCTCACACAATTCCGTGCTTGCGAGATTGTGGCAACTCCCTCCATCGATGACAACTTTGATGGACCTCCCATTGATACAGGCACGAGTTTGGAAGATGTTTGATCGTTGGTCTTCATTCTCATTGGCTTGAGTAGTTAAGACCCTTGTGACCACAAGCGATGGACTTGCGTCATGCTCACACATGAGTAGCTCTTGGTCCTCTTCCAAATGTTGCCTTGCCATGGCTTCTTTGACCCTTGCATCAAACTCATCTTCACTCAAGTATTCTTCATCGCCGTTGTCATGGATGAACAAAACTTTCTTGTTCCCACATACCGCCGACTTTTGTCCTTTGCCTCCACACTTGTAGCACTCACCATTGAATGGTTGTTCATCTCTTGTGTACTTGCCACTTGGGGGCGGTTTTCCTTGAGGAAGTGTTGGCTTGAAGGAAGCTTGGTGGTATTTGAGGAGCTTCCACTTGGTGTTGTCGGAGTAGTGGTTGGAGCTTGCTTGTATGTGAAGTATGTCTTCGGCTTGTTGAACTTGATGTCCTCTTGCACTTGACGTTCGGCCTTTGATGCAATGTGCACAAGCTCAACCATGTTGTTGTACTTTTGGAACTCGGTGATACGCTTGTCAAGGCTTTCATTGATGTTGATAAACCCATCCCGTAAGACCCCGAGTACTTGATTCCTGTTCCAAGATTTATTCGCGCTATCCACATCCGGGAGGCTTATGGGACCCCCCTGAGCCAGAGCTTGATTCATTCTTATTTCTTGGGGCCACAAACTAGTTTGAGGTTTTATTTACTATCCTGTACTTCTGCCATGCTACTTTTGTATTTACGATTGTGCGAGGAGCACACTGTACTGTTTAGGATTGTGGAACGATTCCGCGGTATCGACAAGCCCAGCCACACTTTCGGGTTCCCAGTCGTTTACAACCGTCCCCACAACCTTGAGTCCGTCTCGGAGCCCGGCCGTTCTTGGTCTACTATAAGGGTGGCCCCTGAAATATTTCAATCTGTGATTGCTTTGTCGTGAAGGCCTCGTTGGGTTTTGATTTGGTTTTCGAGGTTGATCGAGTGTGTGTGTTATTTGTGCACCCTGCGGTAAAACTTCTGGCGTGTCCATGGTTATGGACGACTTGGAGCACGCTTTCGACCATAGACAAGCATAACTAAAGTACCGCTTTAATCGACTAAGTAAATGACTAGTAAATCGTGCAATACTCATGGAATGGTTAATAAAATTGCCAACGGATGGGGGTTGTTAAGCTTCCTCGTTGGTAGCGAGGAGGAGGATGGATCTGATTAAATTACGTTATAACTGTTGTCATTAATTCACGGACACCGCCTATCTTTGGTTAGGCGGATGGTTAGCAGTATCTATAGAACGCTAGGGTTTATCTTTTGCTGCAATTCGTCACCCAGGTTGTGTCCCTTTAGAGGCATAAAGACTTGCCTTGAGTACCCCTAGGGTCTCACACGATAAATTATTGGTTCGGATGAACAGGTACACTCGCAGGACGGATCTTTGGGTGGAAGAGGAGGTCGATGATGTGGGCAACGATCGTTCGGTGTAGAGATTCCGGGAACGGGGATCCGTGAGATCTGTGGGCGGGATGTGCTTATTTCTGTGGCATCTTATGCCGATTTGCTTCTTATCCGTACTCGGACTTTGTTTGCCGCTTCCGCGTGATACTCTGATGTGTGATGTATGGGGAATTATCCTAAAATATTATATCTATCTAGGTCATTTGAATCTTGCCATATGGCGTTGCTATATTTCCTTTTTTTCTAGATGGAATGGCTCTGATGTACTCTTGTATGGTGGCTTGCATACATACTCATTTGTGTATGTAGTTGATCCCTTCGCCTGCCGATTACGCCGCCCGTACAGGTCCGATTGAATTGGAAGTGGTTGTGACGGCCGAAAGGTCTACCCGTGAGTGGCTTTTGGGGCCCCACCGTACTATTTCAACCACTACCGTTCATCCAGGCTTGCATCTAGGAGCGTAATTCACCGAGGTAGTTACAGTTGGTGACGATAGTCGGTCCCCTTGGTAAAGGGGATGAGGCAAAACTAGAGATTCCACAATGGGGGTTGTCTTTAGTCTATCATCTATGCCTAAGGGATACATGAGGGGTGGGGGCTCTATTTATAGGCCAGCCACTAACGAGGGTAGTTTGGGGATAAACTAGGCGAATAGGTAAGTAAAGGGGATACATGGGCTGTCAGGCCCAGCAGTGTCTTGCCAGAGCGGTAGTACCGGTCATCACCGTAGTACTGTGGTATCCGATAATACCTTGCGGCTGTAATCTGCAAGTCGATCTGGGGCATCCATTGGCGATGGCGCAGGCTTGATCTGCAGGGTAGTGGTGATGGCTCTGACCGGTAGTACCGTTCGATGACTGGCAGCACCAACTGTCTTCTTCCGTCTCCTCTTCCAAGCCTCCGTCTTGTCGGGCTTGATTTTCCGGGCTTCCTCCCTTGCCTCCGTACTGGTCGGTGTGAATCTATCATGCATATGTGACGGAGTATGAAGTAGAATACCATTCAATAGGGTAGGAAGTGGACTCGCATAGAGGAACGGATTCACCTTTGGAGTCCATGACGACTTGGCGTACGTTGGAGACCTTGATGTAGTAACGACCGTAGGTCGGGCTGCATCAGGTACTACCGGTGGGCGGTACTACCGCCCCCTCCTACCGCTCGCTACAGGCGGCTCCGACGGAAGCTCCAGGACCACCAGCGGTAGTACCGCCCCCGGAGCGGTACTACCGGTTGCGACCGGTACTACCGGTTGCCCGACTGGTACTACCGGTCCTGACTGAACCTGAACGCATCAGTTTGGCCCAGCGCCCTGTACCCTTTCCTATATATTTCCTTTTCGTTCCGAAACTACCCTAGTTTATGTGGCTGGCCTATATATAGCCCCCACCCTTTATTGTAAACCCCAGACTTGGATAATAATAGATTAAGGACACCCCTTTGAGGATCTTTCAATCTATTGGTCTCATGCTCCTACCAAGGGGCACCCTATTATCCACCCTCCTCTTGGATCTTGCCTAGTGCATTCAAGTTGTACAAGGTCTTGGGTTCTCGGTTTCTCGCCCCCAAGTCGTCAAGATCTCACCAAGCATCTCGCCCCCGTTGTTGGTTGTGGAGAGAGAGCTTCGCCCAACACCGATCCTAGAGATTATGTTGGACCAGTTGCCACCGGCGTGAGTTATCGGCGTGTATCGTGATTTGTGTGCGTGTGTTCGTGGTTTTCATCCCTTCTTCCCCCGTCCACCGTTTTCCCCTCGTTTCCCGTGGAGATTCATGAAAGATCGGGCCACCCAAGGGGTTACCCCATAACATATATGCCTGAGTGATGATGTGGTACCAATCCCATGTGAGTATGAGAGCCACTTAGCCCACTTGAGTGAGAACAAGAGTGAGATGAGTGACTCCACCTTATGTGAGATTGAGTGCTACCACTTGGAGGCATGAGTGATAATCCTAGTGAGTTGAGAGTGGTAGTTGATAGGTCAAGTGAGACCATTTCGATTTCTAACAACTTACCCTGATGTGGACATCCCTACTATTGATACAACCGTTGTACCTACAGCAACACACATACAAGGACCCATCACAAGATCTCGTGCCAACAACTTAACTATCAGGTACTTACGTTTCTTGGAACTATTCCTCACATACATGAGAATATGATGCTGCCTAAATCAGATATATTTCTTACTCTTAGGAATGATGGACCAAGCATGGATGAGAGGGACAAGCATTGGAGCATGGCCATGCATGGAGATGGCAGCAAACATGTGATGATCCAAGAGACCACGGATGAAGATTTCAGAACTTTGAGGCCACCATAATGAAGAAAGAAGGCTTGGACAAAAATATTCAAGATCAATACTTTACGAATTCGTCCATAGCTTAATATGGTGCTGCGACACCTTTAATTTGGGCCAGGCCCATGTAATTTTCGCAGGATTTTAATTATCCACTTTTTAGAGTCCGTATTTGAGGGAAAAAGGACTTTTAGGGTTGGATTCGGCCACCACTTCCATGGCTGGCCGAAACCTCACCTTTTCTCCCTTAAATACTCCCCATAGCCGACCCCCTAGACTCGAATTTTGTTTAGACATTAAGTTAGCCATAGTCGCAACTTCGCCAAGGCTCGAGCGTCGCAGAGGCCTCTTGTACTTCGCGCCTATTCAGGATCCCACCTCTTCAATAAAGCTTTCCTCTTAATCCGCAATATCTTGATTGTAATATTGGTTCTTACTTGTTCTCGATTTCAGGTAGGAATTAAGACCCTCATTGGTCGGTGATCGTGTTCACGCAGGATCGGTAACCTCCGTGAGATTGGCCTAGCGATTGCATTGGGCCTCGTGCTTTGCGTGTAGTCGGATCGTCAAGCCCTAACTCCACCAAATCGATTATCGCCATCTCATCGAAAGATCGGACACCTTTGCCCCATCAAGTGGTATCAGATTTCAGGTTGCTCGGTGAGATTTTACTGTTTTCGTAGATTAGATCTGTTTTTACCTATAAACCCACGAAAAAGCCAAAAACACAGTTAGAGTTTAGATCCATCCCATAACCAATCTACGCCTCGCATTATCTTTTCAGTTTTTGCATTGTTGAATTTGTGTCTACATCGTCGCGTCGAGTTGCTGGTCTTAGTGGCTCGTCCCTTAGAGTTTCGAGTTCTGATCATAGTAGTCACCGCCAAACTCGCCGGTCACCGCCACCATATTCCACCACCATATTCCGCCGCCATATACCTTGGCACCATAAACCCTAATACTCCGCCACCGCCTTCCTACCGCGACACAGATCCGATCAGTTCCCTGCTGTGGTACGAGTCCGAGTAGAGTTATTGTTTCCTCGTTATTTCTTTTTACTTTCCTTCTTTGTTGTTTCCGTGTTAACCTAAAGTCCGTGTCGAGCTAAGAGTCCGGTCGTAAGCTAAAGTCCGTGTCACGCTAAGAGTCTGGAACCGCCTCCAAATTTTTTTTCTGGCTATACTAGTTTTCGGCTTTGGGGATCACTTTTCTCCATCGGCCGTTATAGCGATAATTTTTTGGCGCCTGCGCGCTTTCCGGAGCAAAATAAAAAAATTTTGAAATGTTTTTTTGGGGATAACCTCTTTTTAGACCCCGTAGATCAGTTCTAGACACTTTCCATCATAGTGATTTTCTGCATCTCGGTTCGCTTTTCAGGGTGCCATATTATCATACAGTGCTTGTTGTGTCGCGTCGTGACATCGTTGGTGATCTAGGCTCGCGTCTCTAGTACGGTCTAGCCTAGGACCAGCACAGTACCGTCGTTGAGCATTCTTTCAACTTTTGCATTGCTGTTTTGATAATTGCTAACCCCTTAAGCCTTCCCGAGCTCCAGATATTCTCCACGTGCGGTGTATCGACTCACAGTAATCGCTTGGTTCAATCTGGACCCTTGATCCTCGCGATTGCACATCGCCTTTTCCTGCTGTTTGGTAAGAACTTGTAAGAGCTTCAGATATTGCTTGACGGATTACGCGTGAGTTCCACCATATTCACGTAGTATATACCGTGCTTTTTAAGGACTAACCATGATGATACTTGGCGGAACCCCGCCACCATGAGCGAAGAACTACATGCCCACTTCTCGCGCTCTTGGTCGTGGCGTCAAGACGTGGATCTGGCGCCTAGGGAGTTTGACACCAAGCTCACCAACGCCGTGGACAAGATCGATGGACTCGAGAAATCCTTCAACGCTGCTTGACGTTCGGTTCAAGGAGCTTTTGAACCGATTGCCACACGGCACCCACACATGGTGCAGGCGCATTCGATCACGGGTCGGATCGCTGGTTCGGATGCCGCGCCGCCCCGTTGCCGCTGGCGCTCCTCGGACTTCCGCATGGTGCTGCTGCGACATTGGGGACGCAACGGGTACTACTACGACCCGACGACGATCTGTTGACGAGGAGGTTGAACAACCTCCTACCTGGCCGTCCCGACATTACTACATAGCTTCGCCGATACGTGATGATGATCATGTTGCAAAGCTTAAATTAAATATTCCATCTTTTGAGGGTAAATATAATCCTGATGCATATCTTACATGGGAGATGGAAGTAGAACAACATTTTGCATGCTTAAAATATCCTGAGAATATGCGTGGTGTTAGTGCTGCTACATGTGAATTTACTAAATTTGCTTCCCTTTGGTGGTCTGAGTATTGTCGTTTAAATCCTACTACTATTCCTAGTACTTGGACTGCTTTAAAAACTGCTATGCGTGTTCGTTTTATACCTCCCACTTATCAACGTGATTTACTAAAGAATCTGACACGTTTAGAGCAAGGGAAAAATTCTGTAGAAGAGTATTATCAGGAATTACAAACGGGGATGGTTAGATGTGGTCTCGTTGAATCTAATGAACAAATGCTTGCACTTTTCTTTGGTGGATTAAACAAGGACATTTAGCACATATTAGATTATAAGGAATATAATTCTATCACTCGTTTGTTTCATCTTGCTTGCAAAGCTGAACGTGAAGTGCAGGATCGCCAAACACCATGGAGGAGGAATAATAATTCTGCAGGTCGCACATCCTCTTGGACATCCCGACAATCAGCGCCTCCTCGTGATTCGCCACCAGCTACTACCACATCCAAGGCCACCACAAGATTTCCAGCTGCTCCTCCACCATCATCCAATGCTCCTTTCGTAGTGCATCTTCTATGGCTTCCACGGGTAAGACAAAGGATATACAATGCCGCAAGTCTTTGGGGCTTTGGTCATATTGAGAGATTGCACAACACAACGTGTGATGATGGTGCGAGAAGATGGTCAATAAGATTCAGCGAGTGACTTCGATGAAGATACACTAGCCCTTATTTCTGCTCGAGATGGAGACAATTCTGATGCTGATGAAGAGCCAGAGGTAATGGGAGCTGAAGCTGTTGATCAATACAAGAGATTAATTACACAACGTGTGTTGAGTGTGCAATTGAGCAAATCTGAGCAAGATCAACGCCACAACCTGTTCCAAACACGTGGTGTTGTCAAGGAAAGAGCTATACGGATCATCATTGATGGAGGGAGTTATAATAATCTGGCCAGTGTTGACATGGTAGAGAAGCTTGCGCTTCCAACAAGACAACGCCCACATTCATATTACATCCAATGGTTTTAGAGTTCTCGCAAGATCAAGGTAACAAGAACGGTACGCGTGCATTTTACTATTGGTACATATTCTGATTTTGTTGATTGTGATGTTGTACCTATGCAAGCTTGTTCTTTGTTACTTGGTGGACCATGGCAATTTGATAGAGAATCTGTTCATAATGGCAAAACTAATCATTAGTCTCTTATGCATGATGGAAAGGAAATTGGTCTAAAACCTATGACTCCCGAACAGATTTTAAAAGATGATCTTGCTAGAGCTAGTAGAGCTAAAACCGAGGAGAAAAATAAAAGTGAGAATCAGATTGTTGCTGCAGATTTTATACCACCAAAGAACAATAAATCTGATTCTACACATGCTACTGAAATTCGTTTGAAGAGCCCATGTATGCTTGCAAATAAAATTGATATTGCTGACCTAGATGTAAACAATACTCAATGTTATGCAATTGTCTGCAAAGAGGTTTTGTTTTCATTTGAGGATATGCCTCCTTCTTTGCCACCCGCTGTTGCTAACCTTTTGCAGGAATATGAGGACGTCTTTCCCGCTGAGTTGCCACCAGGACTACCTCCTATTAGAGGAATTGAGCATCAAATTGATCTAATTCCTGGTGCCACGTTGCCCAACCGCGCGCCATATAGAACCAATCCAGAGGAGACAAAGGAGATACAACGACAAATTCAGGAACTACTCGACATAGATCATATTCGTGAGTCCCTTAGCCCTTGTGTTGTTCCTATTATTTTGGTACCTAAGAAAGATGGTTCTTTGCGCATGTGTACTGATTGTAGAGCTATCAATAATATTACTATTCGATATCGTCATCCTATTCCACGTTTAGATGACATGCTTGATGAATTGAGTGGCTCTACCATGTTTTCTAAAGTTGATTTGCGTAGTGGTTACCAACAAATTCGTATGAAATTAGGATATTTATGGAAAACAGCATTTAAAACTAAGTTCGGTTTATATGAGTGGTTAGTAATGCCGTTTGATTTAACTAATGCACCTAGCACTTTCATGAGATTAATGAACGAAGTTTTACGTGCTTTCATTGGACGTTTTGTGGTAGTCTACTTTGATGATATTCTGATTTATAGCAAATCTTTAGAGGATCATTTGGACCATTTACGTGCTGTTTTCAATGCTTTACGTGATGCACGTTTGTTTGGTAACCTTGAGAAGTGCACCTTTTGCACCAATCGAGTTGCGTTTCTTGGCTATGTTGTTACATCACAGGGTATTGAAGTGGATCCAGCCAAGATTGAAGCTATTGAGAATTGGCCACAGCCCAAGACGGTCACACAAGTGAGGAGTTTTCTTGGCCTCGCTGGTTTTTATAGGCGCTTTGTCAAAGACTTTGGATCAATTGCCGCGCCGTTGAATGAGTTTACCAAGAAGGATGTGCCCTTTGTTTGGGGCGATGCACAACAACAGGCCTTCGTCATATTGAAAGATAAGCTAACACATGCTCCCTTACTCCAACTTCCTAATTTTACTAAGACTTTTGATCTTGAATGTGATGCTAGTGGAATTGGTTTGGGAGGGGTGTTATTACAAGAGGGAAAACCTGTTGCATATTTTAGTGAGAAATTGAGTGGGGCTAGTCTGAACTATTCTACTTATGATAAAGAATTATATGCGTTGGTTCGGACATTAGAAACTTGGCAACATTATCTATGGCCTAAGGAATTTGTTATTCATTCTGATCATGAATCTTTGAAGCATATTCTTAGTCAAGCTAAGTTGAATCGTCGTCATGCAAAGTGGGTTGAATTTATTGAATCTTTTCCTTATGTTATCAAACACAAAAAGGGTAAAGATAATGTTATTGCTGATGCTTTGTCACGCCGTTATGCTTTGTTATCTCAACTTGACTTCAAAATATTTGGATTGGAAACTATTAAGGAACAATATGTGCATGATTCTAAATTTAAAGATGTGTTGCAGAATTGTAGAGATGGTAGAACTTGGAACAAGTTCGTCTTCAATGATGGATTTGTGTTCCGTGCTAACAAACTATGCATTCCAGATAGCTCTGTTCGTCTTTTGTTGTTACAGGAGGCGCATAGAGGAGGATTGATGGGACACTTTGGTGTCAAGAAGACGGAGGATGTTCTTGCTGCACACTTCTTTTGGCCACGTATGCGTCGAGATGTTGAGAGATTTGTGGCACGCTGCACTACTTGTCAAAAGCTAAGTCTCGCCTTAATCCACATGGTTTATATATGCCTCTTCCTGTTCCTAGTGTTCCTTGGGAGGATATTTCTATGGACTTTGTTTTGGGATTGCCACGAACACAGAAGGGGAGGGATAGTATTTTTGTTGTTGTGGATCAGTTTTCTAAGATGGCACACTTTATTCCTTGTCATAAAACGGATGATGCTGCGCATATTGCTGATTTGTTCTTTCGTGAAATTGTTCGTTTGCATGGTGTGCCAAATACTATTGTCTCTGATCGTGATACTAAATTTCTTAGCCACTTTTGGAGATGTTTATGGGCTAAGTTGGGGACTAAATTGCTCTTTAGTACTACATGTTCTAAATTTCTTAGCCACTTTTGAAGTGGTAAATAGAACTTTGTCTACTATCTTACGGGCTGTTTTAAAGAAGAACTTAAAATTGTGGGAAGAGTGTTTACCTCATATAGAATTTGCTTATAATCGTTCGTTGCATTCTACCACAAAGATGTGCCCATTTGAGATTGTGTATGGTTTTGTTCCTCGTGCACCTATTGATTTATTGCCTTTACCTTCTTCGGTGCAATATAATTTGGATGCTACACAACGCGCTGAAATGATATTAAACTTGCATAAGACTACTAAAGATAACATTGAACACATGAATGCTAAGTATAAACTTGCTGGGGATAAAGGGAGAAAGCATGTTGTGTTTGATGTTGGCGATCTTGTTTGGTTACATTTGCGTAAAGATCGTTTTCCTTATTTACGCAAGTCTAAGTTAATGCCACGTGCTGCTGGTCCCTTTAAGGTGTTAGAGAAAATCAATGATAATGCATATAAACTTGAGTTGCCTGCAGACTTTGGCACGGTTAGTCCTACATTTAACATTGCAGATTTGAAGCCTTACTTTGGTGAGGAAGATGAGATTGCGTCGAGGACGACTTAAATTCAAGAAGGGGAGCATGATGTGGACATCCCTACTATTGATACAACCGTTGTACCTCAAAGAACACACATACAAGGACCCATCACAAGATCTCGTGCCAAACAACTTAACTATCAGGTACTTTCGTTTCTTGGAACTATTCCTCACATACTGAGAATATGATGCTGCCTAAATCAGATATATTTCTTACTCTTAGGAATGATGGACCAAGCATGGATGAGAGGGACAAGCATTGGAGCATGGCCATGCATGGAGATGGCAGCAAGCATGTGATGATCCAAGAGAAGTCCACGGATGAAGATTTCAGAACTTTGAGGCCACCATAATGAAGAAAGAAGGCTTGGACGAAATATTCAAGATCAATACTTTACGAATTCGTCCATAGCTTAATATGGTGCTGCGACTTGGGCCAGGCCCATGTAATTTTCGCAGGATTTTAATTAGCCACTTTTTAGAGTCCGTATTTGAGGGAAAAAGGACTTTTAGGGTTGGATTCGGCCACCGCTTCCATGGCTGGCCGAAACCCCACCTTTTCGCCCTTAAATACTCCCCATAGCCGACCCCCTAGACTCGGATTTTGTTTAGATATTAAGTTAGCCATAGTCGCAATTTCGCCAAGGCTCGAGCGTCGCAGAGGCCTCTTTTACAAGGCCGATTGCTCCCGAACGGCGGCCACCGGTCCGATAGAATCCTCGCAAGGAAAGATCGGTCAACGTGCTCCCTCAAATCCACATCGGAGAGGGAAGAACACCTTGAGGAGGGTCTTGACGACTTGGGGGCGAGAAACCGAGAACCCAAGGCCTTGTTCAATGATGGATGCGTGATGCAAAGTCCAATCGAGGTTGGTGACGATAGTCGGTCCCCTTGGTAAAGGGGATGAGGCAAAACTAGAGATTCCACAATGGGGGTTGTCTTTAGTCTATCATCTATGCCTAAGGGATACATGAGGGGTGGGGGCTCTGTTTATAGGCCAGCCACTAAACAAGGGTAGTTTGGGGATAAACTAGGCGAATAGGTAAGTAAAGGGGGATACATGGGCTGTGGCCCAACAGGTGCGCGCAGGCACACATGACCGGTAGTACCGGTCCGGCAACCGGTAGTACCGGTCGTCACCGGTAGTACCGCTCCGGGAGCGGTAGTACCGCTTGAGGGCCTAGAGATTCTGTTGGGCGCTGTGGCGGTAGGAGGGTGCGGTAGTACGCTGTCCCAGAGTACCGCTCTAGGACCGGTAGTACCGCTATGGTCTTGGAGCATCCGTTGGAGCCATCGATGGCGAAGGGTAGAAGGCGGTAGTCACGACCGTGAGTAATCTGGTTCGACAACCGGTAGTACCGCTTGGACACAGCATTGCCGACTGCCTTCTTCTTCTCCTCTTCAAAGCCTCCGTCTTGTCGGGCTTGATGTTCCAGGCTTCCTCCCTTGCCTCCGTACTGGTCGGTGTGAACCTATCATGCATATGTGATGGAGTATGAAGTAGCATACCATTCAGTAGGGTAGGAAGGGGGCTCGCATAGAGGAACGGATTCACCTTTGGAGTCCATGATGACTTGGCGTAAGTTGGAGACCAAGATGTAGTAACGACCGTAGGTCGGGCTACATCAGCTCCCCCCCCTTCAAAAAGAGTCGTCCTCGACTCTACATGCTCATCACAAAGTAGAAGCGGTCGAGAGACCTTCTTGATCCTGGGGTTCACCTTATAGTCGTCCTCGGAAAGATTGACTTGACAACACTTCAATGTTCCTTCACCTTCCTTGAAGCCTATAAAGCTCACAACAAAAGCAAAGCAACACTCAAAGCGTAGCCAATTCATGAAGATTATAGCATGAGTCCTCAAGTAGAAGGAAGTCACCTTAGCTTGTAGAGATAGCTCGATGAAGGGTAGCCATAGGTAACTCTCTTCGGTTCTTCTTGTCAACATATAGTCCACAGAGGTTGACGTGTATGCACTTGTACCTTCACACAACAAAGACCAAGCAAAATATTTCCGTGCGTGATAGAGGAGCATGTCAAATGTGGCATGTCCATTCTTGTTCACAACACGATTAGCACAACTCAATTATAGCAAACGGGATGCATATGCATGGTCAATGTGCATGGAAGTTGTTGCAATATCATCAAAATGTGGGAACTCAAAAACTCCATATAACATCTTATTGTGGCACTCAAAGCAATCGAATAGAAATTTTATCAACATCTTTGATGCAAAGCTTGGAGAATTTGGCAAAAACACAAAAGGAAGCATATTCAAAACAAAAGTATTATGTTTGCAAACAAACCAAATGAAAGAGCAAGTGGTCCTTATGTTTGTTGCAACAACAAGACGAGATTCTTGGAAGCTCTCATGACAATACATGTTCTTAAAGGAATTGTGGTTGCACACAAAATATCGAGAAGGTAAATTGTTCAACATTTTTGTTGCAACACACAAAGCATCATTATCTAAAAGCGAAGAAACATGAATGT
Organism: Avena longiglumis; assembly: GCA_030063025.1. Lineage (NCBI taxonomy): Eukaryota > Viridiplantae > Streptophyta > Magnoliopsida > Poales > Poaceae > Avena > Avena longiglumis. Next base: position 318,558,165 of record CP125973.1, read on the forward strand.
CACAAGGGGAGATAATACCATCAACATGCTTGCAATCAAACCACAGGAAAGAGCAATTTGCCAACATGCAAGATGCAAAGCATGCAAAAGGTATCAGAGCTGGGTTCGATCTTGAACTCACTTGTGGGATGCTCTCAAGAGCTCTTTTTGTCAACTCGTGCTCAACCGGGGTTGACATGATAATGCGGGTACCTACACACATTAAACGCAAAAGGAAGAACGTGTGTGCATGGTAGAGATACACATCATCCATCATGACGTATCTCTTCTTGTGCACATCACCATTAATGTCAATCAAGTATGAAAGAGATGCATGGTGAGTATGCAAGTGGGGAACATGCTTGTCATGGCAAGCATCAAAATCTCCAAAAATTGAGAAAGCTATGGGGGCCATCTCATTATAACGCATAAGATCAATATTGTTGCAAGCAAAACAAGTGAAATAGCAAGCATTCATCTTATCGCAAGCAACGGGAGAAATTGAATGACTAGCATCACAAGGCAAGTCCAAAGCAATTGGAGGATACACACAAGATGCATAGCATGGCATGTTTATGGCAATGATATCGCAATCAAACAATTCCACATGATCAATATTATGCAAAGGAAAATCATCACGTGGGAAAGTGGATGAAGCATATGTAATGTCACAAGTATCATCCATAGCATGCATATCCTCACAATTCATCATGTCCACTAGTGGGATCATGGCATCATCAACACCCTTATTGTTACCTTGTTCATACCTCTCATATGAAGTGGGTGTTGTAGAAGTAGTGGCCTCCTTGTGGACGACTTCATCTTCTTGGTGTATCCATGGCGTAGCATCTACCATGTACATCTTCTCCATTTGAGGCATCATTGCTTCATAGCATCGGGCGTCTTCATCCATGGAACCTAGCACAACACAAGAGAACACACTAGAGGTAGAGGGTAAGTTGTTAGAATTCGAAATGGTCTCACTTGACCGATCAACTACCAATCTCAACTCACTAGGAGTATCTCTTATGCCCTCCAAGTGGAAGCACTCAATCTCACATAAGGTGGATTCACTCATGTCACTCTTGTTCTCACTCAAGTGGGCTAAGTGGCTCTCATACTCACATGGGATTGGTACCACATCAGCACTCAAGCATATGGGGGTAGGCTCGGGTTCCTCAACTCCATGCGCCTCCTTTGGTGAAGGGAAAATCCCATGTTCACCATTCTTGACCTTGTCGCCTCCAAGGTTGGATGCCATAAGATGGGCATCATTGCTCTCCTCCATGGTCCAAGGGAAAATCCCATGCTCGACCGTCTTGTGGCCATCTCGTAGTAGTGGTGGAGGTAGGCTCATGCTATCCAACTTGGCGAAGTAGAGGTCTACATTTTCCTCGTTGGCGCAGTTGTGGAAGTCAATCGTAGGCATTGAAGCTTGATGGCGTGGAGGAAGGCTTGCTCTTGGTTCCATTGTGGTGGTGGCACGAGTAGTTGAAGGTTCCCTATGATGGTGTCGACGGAGGTCATTGGCGTGCCTTGCCGATGGTTGATGTAGGTGGCGCACTTGGTCGTCCACATGACACTCGCGACGGTGATCATTTGCCTTGGCACTCTTCTTGTGCTTGTGGTGCCTTCTTGAGCTTGCTTGAGCATTATGGTTGGTGCTCATCATGAATTCTTCATCTTTATGGCGAAGATGCCTTTGACGATGTCTTGTATCCTCTTTATGGTGGCGATGCTCATGAGAGGATGTTTGTCGATGAAGAGTCTTGTTTCTTGGCGCCTCTTGATGCATATGATGTTTGGACGCCACTCTTGTTTGGATAGGAGTTGGAGCTTGGCGCCTTGGCGGTGATGAAGCTTGGCGCCTTGGACTTGGTAGAGCTTGACGCCTTGGAGGTGATGGAGCTTGGTGCCTTGGAGATGGTGGCGCTTGATGCCATCTAGGTGGTGGCACATGTCGCCTTGGAGGTGAATCATCGAAGTAGGTGGTGCCCTTTGGTGTGGCACGCTTGGCCTTGAAGGTCATGGAATCTTGATGATGCGCCTCCTCTTGCTTGGCGTAGTAGGCTTCCATCTCCACACGGTGGAGGAATTCTTCATGGCTCATGGAGGAGCCATCAAATTCGATGAAGTTCTTCATGTCCTCCGTGCTTGGCGAGGCGTCATCGATGTCGCACTCGAAGTCGTCCATGCTTGGGGAGTAGTTGCTGGTGTAGTACTCCATATCACCCAAGCATGTGGAGCCATTGTCGGTGTAGTGCTCCATAGGCTCCATGCATGAGGAGCCATTGTCGACGTAGAGCTCCATGTCTTCCATGCATGTGGAGTCGTCGTAGGTGTAGTGCTCCGGGTCCTCAAAGCATGCGGAGCCATTGTCGGTGTTGTGCTCCGTCATGTCCTCTATACTTGTGGAGTCGTAGTCATGGTGGCTCATCATGGATTCTTCATAGATATCATCCTCGGTTCCGGAGTCCCTAGACATGATGCACAAGACCAAGTGGTGTATATGGAAGTGGTAGTGGGAGTTAGGGATACAACGTCAAACCTTACTTTACCTTGGAAGATCGTATCGTGCAAGTGGCCACACTTGAGAGCAATAAACCAAGCAAAGTGAAGTTCACGCGGAACACCAAAACCAACTACCAACAAAAAAACACACACACAAGGCCTATGGTGGATAGGTATGGAAAATGGCATGTCAAGAACCAATCCGAAATCAAGATGTTGTAATGGCAAGTAAAGAACCACAATGATCACCAAGCAAACAAGTCAATCTACAAGATAGGAAATATGTACAAGGGAACACACACGGTGGGATAAATGGGACTTGTGCGACGGAGAAAGTGAGCTAAGAACCAAATGATTACCTAGCGAAGACTATAAGCTCGTGTCACACAAGTATAAGGAGAGACGCTAGTTCGATTGCACAAAATTGGTGGGCTACAAGATATGCACAATAAGTACCACCTATATGATGTTCATCGAGCTTGCGCTTCCTATTCTATAAGGCACATGTATATCTCTTTCTTTTCATTTCTTTTTTTTTCTATTTTTTTTTCTTTTTCTCTCTTTTCTTTTTCTTTTCACTTGCCTCTTCCTTGTGCCAACAACTATACAAGATAACTATATGAGATAGCGCTCACAATGTTTGCTCGGAATTCTACAAGGTATCAAATGTGCATAGCCCAAGCAATCATAAGAGGAACTAGTCTCAATAGGTGTTTGTTGCGCACAAAGATAGTGTGGTTCACAAAGGAATGCAAGTGGGGAGAAGTCGCAGAATGTTTATACCTTTCGTCGACGAACTGCACCCTTTATTGTTGGATTCCGCCTTGCTCACGGAATTTGGATGGAGTAGATAGCATGAACCACGTGGATGATGATGTAAAGCTCCTTCTCCTCTTCGAAACGAGCTAAAGAACACCAAAATCCGAGTTCGTATGCAAAAGTTATGCTCAAAACGGTGAGAGGCTGAAATCTGAAATCTGCTGTTTTTGATCTGTATAGGGCGGTAGTACCGGTTTTTGGAGCCCGGTAGTACCGGTTAAGTGCGGTAGTACCGGATTTTGGACCCGGTAGTACCGCTTGGACCTGGGACGCCCAGATTTGACGCGTTTTCGCGATTTTGGGGTGATTTGGGCGGAAAATCTTCAAGAAAAACACCAAATCGAAGGGGGAAATCAAGGAATTAGGCTATGGGAACGCAAAGGAAGGTAGATCAACAAGTTTAGCAAGTAATCCACGGATCAAAACCTACCAAAACGCACTCAAATGACAGATCGATCCAAAACACGAATTGGGGCTGTTTTTGGTGGAATTTTCGAATTTATAGGGAAAAGACCAAATCGATGAGAAATCCGTGGCAACCAAAAGTCTGCGATACGATGATGGAGGGGTTAACCTCTTGGGTGCCCGATCTTCACGGATCTCGTGGTCAAATCGATGGGAAAGCGAGGGAAAAGGGAGAAGGTAGCGGAAGCGAACACACACCTCGCGAAGAACACGATGAACACACGCAAAACTCACACGATACAAGGCCGATTGCTCCCGAACGGCGGCCACCGGTCCGATAGAATCCTCGCAAGGAAAGATCGGTCAACGTGCTCCCTCAAATCCACATCGGAGAGGGAAGAACACCTTGAGGAGGGTCTTGACAACTTGGGGGCGAGAAACCAAGAACCCAAGGCCTTGTTCAACGATGGATGCGTGATGCAAAGTCCAATCGAGGTTGGTGACGATAGTCGGTCCCCTTGGTAAAGGGGATGAGGCAAAACTAGAGATTCCACAATGGGGGTTGTCTTTAGTGTATCATCTATGCCTAAGGGATACATGAGGGATGGTGATGTGGACATCCCTACTATTGATACAACCGTTGTACCTACAGCAACACACATACAAGGACCCATCACAAGATCTCGTGCCAAACAACTTAACTATCAGGTACTTTCGTTTCTTGGAACTATTCCTCACATACATGAGAATATGATGCTGCCTAAATCGGATATATTTCTTACTCTTAGGAATGATGGACCAAGCATGGATGAGAGGGACAAGCATTGGAGCATGGCCATGCATGGAGATGGCAGCAAGCATGTGATGATCCAAGAGAAGGCCACAGATGAAGATTTCAGAACTTTGAGGCCACCATAATGAAGAAAGAAGGCTTGGACGAAATATTCAAGGTCAATACTTTAATTCGTCCATAGCTTAATATGGTCTTGCGACACCTTTTATTTTGGGCCAGCCCATGTAATTTTCGCAGGATTTTAATTAGCCACTTTTTAGAGTCCGATTTGAGGGAAAAGGACTTTTAAGGTTGGATTCGCCACCACTTCCATGGCTGGCGAAACCACCTTTTCGCCTCTTAACACGCCCCCATAGCCGAACCTCTAGACTCGGATTTTGTTTAGACATTAAGTTAGCCATAGTCGCAACTTCGCCAAGGCTCGAGCGTCGCAGAGGCCTCTTGTACTTAGCACCTATTCAGGATCCCACCTCTTCAATAAAGCTTTCCTCTTAATCCGCAATATCTTGATTGCAATATTGGTTCTTACTTGTTCTCGATTTCAGGTAGGAATTAAGACCCTCATCGGTCAGCCGATCGTGTTCACGCAGGATCGGTAACCTCCAGGAGATTGGCCTAGCGATTGCATTGGGGCTCGTGCTCGCACGTGTAGTCGGATCGTCAAGCCCGAACTCCACCAAATCGATTATCGCCATCTCATCGAAAGATCGGACACCTTTGCCCTATCAGATGGGGGCTCTATTTATAGGCCAGCCACTAAACAAGGGTAGTTTGGGGATAAACTAGGCGAATAGGTAAGTAAAGGGGGATACATGGGCTATGGCCCAACAAAAGGCTGTGAGCACACATGACCGGTAATCCGGTCCAAGAACCTGAGTCGTCACTGTAGTACTGCCCGGAGCGGTAAATCCGCTTGAGGCCTGGAGCTTCATCGGAGGCGCTGTGGCGAGCGTAGTACCATCTGTCCGTAGTACCGCTGTCCGTAGTACCACTGGGACGGTAGTACCGCTTATGGTCTTGGAGCATCCGTTGGAGCCATCGATGTGAAGCGGTAGAAGGGGGCGGTACCGGTAGTACCGGTTCGACAACCGGTAGTACCGCTTGGACTGGCGGTGATAGGGCAAAGGTGTCCGATCTTTCGATGAGATGGCGATAATCGATTTGGTGGAGTTCGGGCTTGACGATCCGCCTACACGTGCGAGCACGAGCGCCAATGCAATCGCTAGGCCAATCTCCGGAGGTTACCGATCCTGCGTGAACACGATCACCGACCGAGGGTCTTAATTCCTACCAAATCGAGAACAAGTAAGAACCAATATTGCAATCAAGATATTGCGGATTAAGAGGAAAGCTTTATTGAAAGAGGTGGGATCCTGAATAGGTGCGAAGTACAAGAGGCCTCATGACGCCGAGCCTTGGCGGTTGCGACTATGGCTAACTTAATGTCTAAACAAAATCCGAGTCTAAAGGTTCGCTATGGGCGATTTAAGGCGAAAAGGTGGGGTTCGCCAGCCATGGAAGTGGTGGTCGAATCCAACCCTAAAAGTCCTTTTCCTCAAATACGGACTCTAAAAAGTGGCTAATTAAAACTGAAAATTACATGGCCTGGCCCAAAATAAAGGTGTCGAAGACCATATTATGCTATGGACGAATCAAAAGTATTGATCTTGAATATTTCGTCCAAGCCTTCTTTCTTCATTATGGTGGCCTCAAAGTTCAAATCTTCATCCGTGGCCTTCTCTTGGATCATCACATGCTTGCCGCCATCTCCATGCATGGCCATGCTCCAATGCTTGTCCCTCTCATCCATGCTTGGTCCATCATTCCTAAGAGTAAGAAATGTATCGACTTAGGCAGATCATATTCTCATGTATGTAAGGAATAGTTCCAAGAAACGAAAGTACCGATAGTTAAGTTGTTTGGCACGAGATCTTGTGATGGGTCCTATGTGTGTTGTCAGAGGTACAACGGTTGTATCAATAGTAGGGATGTCCACATCATGCTCCCTTCTTGAATTGAAGTCGCCCCTCGACGCAATCTCATCTTCCTCACCAAAGTAAGGCTTCAAATCTGCAATGTTAAATGTAGGACTAACTGCACCAAAGTCTGCAGCAACTCAAGTTTATATGCATTATCATTGATTCTCTCTAACACCTTAAAGGGACCAGCAGACGTGGCATTAACTTAGACTTGCGTAAATCAGAAAACGATCTTTACGCAAATGTAACCAAACAAGATCGCCAACATCAAACACAACATGCTTTCTCCCTTTATCCCCGAGAAGTTTATACTTAGCATTCATGTGTTCAATGTTATCTTTAGTAGTCTTATGCAAGTTTAATATCATTTCAGCGTTGTGTAGCATCCAAATTATGTTGCAATCAAGAAGGTAAAGGCAATAAATCAATAGGTGCACGAGGAACAAAACCATACACAATCTCAAATGGGCACATCTTTGTGGTAGAATGCAATGAACGATTATAAGCAAATTCTATATGAGGTAAACACGCTTCCCACAATTTTAAGTTCTTCTTTAAAACAGCCCGTAACATAGTAGACAAAGTTCTATTTACTACTTCAGTTTGTCCATCAGTTTGGGGATGACATGTAGTACTAAACAGCAATTTAGTCCCCAACTTAGCCCATAAACATCTCCAAAAGTGGCTAAGAAATTTAGTATCACGATCGAGACAATAGTATTTGGCACACCATGCAAACGAACAATTTCACGAAAGAACAAATCAGCAATATGCGCAGATCATCCGCTTTATGACAAGGAATAAAGTGTGCCATCTTAGAAAACCGATCCACAACAAAAAATACTATCCCTCCCTTCGTGTTCGTGGCAATCCCAAAACAAAGTCCATAGAAATATCCTCCCAAGGAACACTAGGAACAGGAAGAGGCATATATAAACCATGTGGATTAAGGCGAGACTTAGCTTTTGACAAGTAGTGCGGCGTGCCACAAATCTCTCAACATCTCGACGACACGTGGCCAAAAGAAGTGTAGCAAGAACATCCTCCGCCTTCTTGACACCAAAGTGTCCCATCAATCCTCCTCCATGCGCCTCTGTAACAACAAAAGACAACAGAGCTATCTGGAATGCATAGTTTGTTAGCACGGAACACAAATCCATCATTGAAAGACGAACTTGTTCCAAGTTCTACCATCTCTACAATTCGCAACACATCTTTAAATTCAGCATCATGCACATATTGTTCCTTAATAGTTTCCAATCCAAATATTTTGAAGTCAAGTTGAGATAACAAAGCATAACGGCGTGACAAAGCATCAACAATAATATTATCTTTACCCTTTTGGTGTTTGATAACATAAGGAAAAGACTCAATAAATTCAACCCACTTTGCATGACGACGATTCAACTTAGCTTGACTACGAATATGCTTCAAAGATTCATGATCAGAATGAATAACAAATTCCTTAGGCCATAGATAATGTTGCCAAGTTTCTAATGTCCGAACCAACGATATAATTCTTTATCATAAGTAGAATAGTTCAGACTAGCCCCACTCAATTTCTCACTAAAATATGCAACAGTTTTCCTCTTGTAATAACACCCTCCCAAACCAATTCCACTAGCATCACATTCAAGCTCAAAAGTCTTAGTAAAATCGGAAGTTGGAGTAAGGAGCATGTGTTAGCTTATCTTTCAATATGACGAAGGCTGTTGTTGTGCATCGCCCCAAACAAAGGGCACATCCTTCTTGGTAAGCTCATTCAAATGCGGCAATTGATCCAAAGTCTTTGACAAAGCGCCTATAAAAACCAGCGAGGCCAAGAAAACTCCTCACTTGTGTGACCGTCTTGGTCATGCCAATTCTCAATAGCTTCAATCTTGGCCGATCCACTTCAATACCTGTGATGTAACAACATAGCCAAGAAACGCAACTCGATTGGTGCAAAAGGTGCACTTCTCAAGGTTACCAAACAAACGTGCATCACGTAAAGCATTGAAAACAAGACGTAAATGGTCCAAATGTTCCTCTAAAGATTTGCTATAAATCGTAATATCATCAAAGTAGACTACCACAAACGTCCAATGAAAGCACGTAAAACTTCGCTCATTAATCTCATGAAAGTGCTAGGTGCATTAGTTAAACCAAACGGCATTACTAACCACTCATATAAACCGAACTTAGTTTTAAATGCTGTTTTCCATTCATCTCCTAATTTCATACGAACTGTGGTAACCACTACGCAAATCAACTTTAGAAAACATGGTAGAGCCACTCAATTCATCAAGCATGTCATCTAAACGTGGAATAGGATGACGATATCGAATAGTAATATTATTGATAGCTCTACAATCGTACACATGCGCCAAGAACCATCTTTCTTAGGCACCAAAATAATAGGAACAAAGACAAGGGCTAAGGGACTCACGAATATGATCTCTGTCGAGTAGTTCTGAATTTGGCGTTGTATCTCCTTTGTCTCCTCTGGATTGGTTCTATATGGCGCGGTTGGGCAACGTGGCACCAGGAATTAGATCAATTTGATGCTCAATTCCTCTAATAGGAGGTAGTCCTGTGGCAACTCAATGAAATACGTCCTCATATTCCTGCAAAAGGTTAGCAATGGGTGGCAAAGAAGGAGGCATATCCTCAAATGAAAACAAAACCTCTTTGCATACAATTGCATAACATTGAGTATTGTTTACATCTAGTTCAAGAATATCAATTTTATTTGCAAGCATACATGGACTCTTCAAACGAATTTCAGTAGCATGTGTAGAATCGATTTAGTGTTCTTTGGTGGTATAAAATCTGCAGAACAACTGATTCTCACTTTTATTTTTCTCCTCGCTTTAGCTCTACTAGCTCTAGCAAGATCATCTTTTAAATCTGTCGGAGTCATAGGTTTTAGACCAATTTTCTTTCCATCATGCATAAGAGAATAGTGGTTAGTTTTGCCATTATGAACAGATTCTCTATCAAATTGCCATGGTCTACCAAGTAACAAAGAACAAGCTTGCATAGGTACAACATCACAATCAACAAAATCAGAATATGTACCAATAGTAAAATGCACGCCGCATCGTTCTTGTTACCTTGATCTCGAGAACTCTCAAACCATTGGATGTAGTATGAATGTGGGCGTTGTCTTGTTGAAGCGCAAGCTTCTACCATGTCAACACCGCCGATTATTACAACTCCCTCCATCAATGATGATCCGTATAGCTCTTTCCTTGACAACACCACGTGTTTGGAACAGGTTGTGGCGTTGATCTTGCTCATTTGCTCAATTGCACACTCAACACACGTTGTGTAATTAAACTCTTGTATTGATCGGACTTGGCTCCCATTACCTCCGGCTCGTCATCATCGAATTGTCTCCATCTCGAGCGAAATAAGGGCTAGTGTATCTTCATCAAGTCACTCATGGAATCGTATTCACCATCTTCTCGCACCATCATCACACGTTGTGTTGTGCACTTTGTCTCAATATGACCAAAACCCCAAGACTTGCGGCATTGTATATCCTTAGTCTTACCGTGGAAGCCATAGAAGATGCACTGACGGGAGCATTGGATGATGGTGGAGGAGCAATTGGAAATCTTGTGGTGGCCTTGGATGTGGTAGTAGGCGGAGGCGAATCACGAGGAGGCGATTGTCGGGATGTCCAAGTGGATGTGCGACTGCAGAATTATTAGTCCTCCTCCATGGTGTTTGGCGATCCTGCACTTCACGTTCAGCTTTGCAAGCAAGATGAAACAAACGAGTGATAGAATTATATTCCTTATAATCTAATATGTCTTTGAATGTCCTTGTTTAATCCACCAAAGAAGCGTGCAAGCATTTGTTCATTAGATTCTACAAGACCACACCTAACCATCCCGTTTGCAATTCCCGATAATACTCTTCTCTGAAATTTTCCCTTGCTCTAAGCGTGTCGATTCTTTAGTAAATCACGTTGATAAGTGGGAGGTACAAAGCGAACACGCATAGCAGTTTTAAAGCAGTCAAGTACTAGGAATAGTAGTAGGATTTAAACGACAATACTCGGACCACCAAAGGGAAGCAAATTTAGTAAATTCACATGTAGCAAAGACTAACACGCATATTCTCGGGATATTTTAAGCATGCAAAGCGTTGTTCTACTTCCATCTCCCATGTAAGATATGCATCAGGATTATATTTACCCTCAAAAGATGGAATATTTAATTTAAGCTTTGCAACATGATCATCATCGATGCGTCTGGGTGGCGGCGTTGCGGTAGTAATGTCGGGGCGACCAGCGGTACTGTGGAGGTTGTTCAACCTCCTCGTCAAATAGATCGTCGTCGGGTCGTAGTAGTACCGTCGTCATCCCCAATGTCGCAGCAGCCTACGGCGGAAGTCGAGGAACGTCGGTCGCAGCAGAGCCGCCGGGTGCGGCGGCCCGGTCAGCATCCGAGCCGTGATCGAATGCGTCGTCACCATGTGGTGCTTGCGGTCTTGGTCGGCAATCGGTTCAAGCTCCTTGAACCGAACGTCAAGCTTGGCGTTGAAGGATTTCTCGAGTCCATCGATCTTGTCCACGGCGTTGGTGAGCTTGGTGTCAAACTCCCTAGGCGTGTCCACGTCTTCGGTATGACCCGGGAGCGCGGAGAAGTGGGCATGTAGTTCTTCGCTTGTCATGGTGGCGGGGTTCATGAAGTATCATGGTTAGTCCTTAAAAAGCACGGTATATACTACAGAATATGGTGGAAGTCACGCGTAATCCGTCAAGCAATATCTGAAGCTCTTACAAGTTCTTACCAAACAGCAGGAAAAGGCGATGTGCAACCACGAGGATCGATGGGTCGGAGATTGAACCAAGCGATTACCGTGAGTCGAAACACCGCGTGGAGAGTATCTGTGGAGCTCGGGAAGGCTTAGCAAAGGGTCAGCAATTATCAAAACAGCAATGCAAAAGTTGAAAGAATGCTCAACGACGTCTTGTCTTTGGTCCTAGGCTAGACCGTACTAGAGACGCGAGCCTAGATCAACAACGATGTCACGACGCGACACAACAAGCACTGTATGATGATATAGCACCCTGAAAAGCGATCCGAGATGCAGAAAATCACTATGATGGCGAGTGTCTAGAACTGATCTACGGGGTCTAAAAAGAGGTTAGACCCAAAAAATTTTTTCGAAATTTTTTGTTTTGCTCGGAAGCGCTAGCGTAAAAAATATCGATATAACGCCCGATGGAGAAAAGTGATCCCCGGGGGAGAAAAATAGTATAGCCAGAAATTTTTTTTTTTTTTTTTTTTTTTTTTTTTGCTCTCCTTCTGGACTTACGACCGGACTCTTAGCTCGACACGGACTTTAGCTGAACACGGAAATAACAAAGAAGGAAAGTCAAAAGAAATAACGAGGAAACAGTAACTCTACTCGGACTCGTACCACGGAAAAAGCGATCGGATCTGTGTCGCTAAGGAAGGCGGTGGCGGAGTATTAGGGTTTTATGGTGGCGGGGTATATGGCGGTGAATATGGTGGCAGTGGTATATGGCGGTGATCGGCGTGTGGCGGTGACTAGTATGATCGAACTCGAAACTCTAAGGGACGAGACACTAAGACCGGAACTCGGCCGACGATGTAGACACAAATTCAACAATGCAAAAGCGAAAAGATAATGCGAGGTGTAGATTGGTTATGGGATGGATCTAAACTCTAAGCATGTTTTTGGCTTTTTCGTGGGTTATAGGTAAAAAGCAGATCTAATCTCGAAAACAGTAAAATCTCACCGAGCAACCCGAGCTCGATACCACTTGATAGGGCAAAGGTGTCCGATCTTTCGATGAGATGGCGATAATCGATTTGGTGGAGTTCGGCTTGACGATCCGACTACACGTGCGAGCACGAGCGCCAATGCAATCGCTAGGCCAATCTCCTGGAGGTTACCGATCCTGCGTGAACACGATCAGCCTGACCAACGAGGGTCTTAATTCCTACCTGAAATCGAGAACAAGTAAGAACCAATATTGCAATCAAGATATTGCGGATTAAGAGGAAAGCTTTATTGAAGAGGTGGGATCCTGAATAGGTGCAAAGTACAAGAGGCCTCTGCGACGCTCGAGCCTTGGCGAAGTTGCGACTATGGCTAACTTAATGTCTAAACAAAATCTGAGTCTAGAGGTTCGGCTATGGGACGTATTTAAGGGCGAAAAGGTGGGGTTTTGGCCAGCCATGGAAGTGGTGGTCGAATCCAACCCTAAAAGTCCTTTTCCCCTCAAATACGGACTCTAAAAAGTGGCTAATTAAAATCCTGCGAAAATTACATGGGCCTGGCCCAAAATAAAGGTGTCATGACACCATATTATGCTATGGACGAATTAAGTAAAGTATTGATCTTGAATATTTCGTCCAAGCCTTCTTTCTTCATTATGGTGGCCTCAAAGTTCTGAAATCTTCATCCGTGGCCTTCTCTTGGATCATCACATGCTTGCCGCCATCTCCATGCATGGCCATGCTCCAATGCTTGTCCCTCTCATCCATGCTTGGTCCATCATTCCTAAGAGTAAGAAATGTATCTGACTTAGGCAGCATCATATTCTCATGTATGTAAGGAATAGTTCCAAGAAACGAAAGTACCTGATAGTTAAGTTGTTTGGCACGAGATCTTGTGATGGGTCCTTGTATGTGTGTTGCTGTAGGTACAACGGTTGTATCAATAGTAGGGATGTCCACATCAGATAGAATATCCAAAAAGTGTTGAAAGCGTTCCCCGTGATAGCACGGTTCTGCTGACTCCCAGCATATAATTTGCAAGCATATAACTTTCATGGAAAAGTCACAATGGTTCAGGATTATTAAGTGCACGAAATAAAGTGTGCCATCAAGTTCGTGAGAGCTTTACTAACTAACTTTCTCAAAACAGACAAACATTTTATTTGGAAGAAAACAAGGCATATATAATATGCACTGAAATAGCAAATGATGCTAATAGGTAGGTATGGTGGACACAGTTGGAAATATTGGGTTTAGGGAATTGGAAGCACAGGTAGAGCGCATACTCAGTGCAAGTGAAGGCTAGCAAAAGAGAGGGAGCGACAAACGAGAGAGCAATAATTGTCATAACCATGCTTGCAACAAAACATGACTAACTATGGCATGAAAGTGATACTAGAACTCTGAGGCAAAATAAATCATCGAGGCTTATTGACTATTGTTTAGTCATATGCATGCGTGAGCATGTGCCAAGTCGATTCATATGAAACTTCCAGAGGAGGATACCACAATATCATACCAAAATATGAATAATTGAATGCAAGCAAACATTCATATGACATGCTACAAACTATTAGCAAGCTGGAGCTAATCATAGACAAGCAAAAACTACTAAGTATCCATCAGTAACACACTCCTTACAATGAACAGACTAAACATGCTCACAATGATGAGTATATGTACAAAAATGAAAACAAATAGAGTTCGTTACCAGCCTCTTACCACACCTAGAGTTGTCTTAATCTTCACTATTGACCTTCACTTGTGTGACTTGAATAATAACATGAGAAACAACAAAAATATTTTTGGTATTTTTGTGTTTTAAGAAAGCAGCAACAAAAACCAAAAAGAAAGTGAAACAATGGATATACAAAGAACCGACCGAACATGATATAAATATGAGTGTGATGTCGGTATACCTCTCCCCAAGCTTAGGCTTTTGGCCTAAGTGGGGCTCAATAGCGCGGGTAGTAACCCCAAGCTGGTGGGTCATCATAGGAATGATCATAGTCAGGCGCTTGCGATGAAGAAGAAGACGCGCCCCAATCAAATGAGGGCTGCTGGTATGAAGACTCTCCCAAGTTGGAGGGCTGAACCGAATCGTCTTCGGCATCCTCTCCAACATTCTCCTCTTGCCGGGAGAGCTCCTCCACATATGTGTCAACCTCCTCCGTGAGCGACCATCCTTGCCTGTTATCAAAGTTAAACAAAGCAGGTGCAGGCAAATAAACTATTTTCTCAGTCCTACCCTTTCTCCGACCTTGCTGGGAAAAATATAATTCATACGGTAAACTTCTCACATTAGCCCCCAGGGAAACAAAACCATGCTGAATCATGGATTCAAGATCAAGCCTCTCTATGGGGAACCGATAATCTGAATGGTGAGGCTCTAAACCATGGAAAGCTAGCAACCTAGAAGCAATGAGACCTCCACAAATTCCACCCTTCTCGCGGTTGGTAGTGAGACGGTGAGCTATCAAAGCACCCAGGCTATAGGATCTATTCCTATTCAGAGCAGCTGCGATAAAAGCTAGATCAAAAGAAGACAACTTTCTAGCAAGAACACACTTCGTAATGAAATAGCCAAAGTATCTAATAGCTGGGGACTGAGTGTTCCGAATTTTACCACTTTCCTTTGAGAAGTCGAAACCTTGGAAAATCTCAGCATATAGATCCATAAGCGACTTGGGTCTCTCCTTGATCTTCTCATAAGATCCCCACTGAGGCAATCTAATTGCTGCACAGAAATTAGCAAAAGGCAGGTCGACAGGTATATTATATATTTTTTAATGGACCATGGGATTAGAAGTAGACCAAGTAAACTGGAAGTCTTGCACAAAAGCCATGGTTAGCTTAACAAATTGAAATGGTTCACCTTCAACAAAGTGTTCCAATCCTGGATTGGAAATCAACGTTTGGAAATCCTGGAAGATTCCCGCGGTTCTCATAAATTCATGGCATGGATATATGGAAGGAAAAACTGCCTCCTCATGATGAACCTTCATTGGCTCAGGCACCATCAAGTCATATTGATTCAGTGTATAAGTACTCATCTTCCTTGCTTGATGCTCTCAATATTTTCAATGGAATTCAGGCAATAAATTTTAGCAACCTTCTTGGGGAAATAGACAGTATGCTCTTTGTCATTAATATTGAATGTTACTTTTCCTTGATTGCAATTAATAACAGCACCTGCAGTATTAGGAAAAGTTCTCCCAAGAATAATAAACATATTCTCATCTTCAGGCATCTCAAGCACCACAAAATCAGTTAGAACCAAGCAATTATGAGCCACTTGAACAGGAACATCCTCACATATACCAACAGGAATAGTAGTTGACTTATCAGCCATTTGCAAAGATATATCAGTTGGTATCAAATTTTCTAGCTGGAGTCTCTTGTAGAGAGAAAAAGGCATAACACTAACTCCAGATCCCAAATCACATAAAGCAGTTCTAACATACTTATTCTTAATAGAGCAAGGAATAGTTGGTATACCTGGATCACCAAGTTTCTTTGGAACCTTACCATTGAAGGTGATAGGGCAAAGGTGTCCGATCTTTCGATGAGATGGCGATGATCGATTTGGTGGAGTTCGGGCTTGACGATCCGACTACACGTGCGAGCACGAGCGCCAATGCAATCGCTAGGCCAATCTCACAGGTTACCGATCTGCGTGAGCACGATCACCGACCAACGAGGGTCTTAATTCCTACCTGAAATCGAGAACAAGTAAGAACCAATATTGCAATCAAGATATTGCGGATTAAGAGGAAAGCTTTATTGAAGAGGTGGGATCCTGAATAGGTGCGAAGTACAAGAGGCCTCTGCGACGCTCGAGCCTTGGCGAAGTTGCGACTATTGCTAACTTAATGTCTAAACAAAATCCGAGTCTAAAGGTTTGGCTATGGGGCGTATTTAAGGGCGAAAAGGTGGGGTTTCGGCCAGCCATGGAAGTGGTGGCCGAATCCAACCCTAAAAGTCCTTTTCCCCTCAAATACGGACTCTAAAAAGTGGCTAATTAAAAACATGCGAAAATTACATGGGCCTGGCCCAAAATAAAGGTGTCATGACACCATATTATGCTATGGACGAATTAAGAAGTATTGATCTTGAATATTTCGTCCAAGCCTTCTTTCTTCATTATGGTGGCCTCAAAGTTCAAATCTTCATCGTGGCCTTCTCTTGGATCATCACATGCTTCGCCATCTCCATGCATGGCCATGCTCCAATGCTTGTCCCTCTCATTAATGCTTGGTCCATCATTCCTAAGAGTAAGAAATGTATCCGATTTAGGCATCATATTCTCATGTATGTAAGGAATAGTTCAAGAAGCGAAAGTACCACGATAGTTGTTTGTACGAGATCTTGTGATGGGTCCTTGTATGTGTGTTCTTTGTACAACGGTTGTATCAATAGTAGGGATGTCCACATCATGCTCCCTTCTTGAATTGAAGTCGCCCTCGACGCAATCTCATCTTCCTCACCAAATTAAGGCTTCAAATGCAATGTTAAATGTAGGACTAACTGTACCAAAGTCTGCAGCAACTCAAGTTTATATGCATTATCATTGATTTTCTAACACCTTAAAGGGACCAAAGACCGTGGCATTAACTTAGACTTGCGTAAATCAGGAAAACGATCTTTACGCAAATGTAACCAAACAAGATCGCCAACATCAAACACAACATGCTTTCTCCCTTTATCCCCAGCAAATTTATACTTAGCATTCATGTGTTCAATGTTATCTTTAGTAGTCTTATGCAAGTTTAATATCATTTCAGCGCGTTGCGTAGCATCCAAATTATGTTGCACCGAAGAAGGTAAAGGCAATAAATCGATAGGTGCACGAGGAACAAAACCATACACAATCTCAAATGGGCACATCTTTGTGGTAGAATGCAATGAACGATTATAAGCAAATTCTATATGAGGTAAACACTCTTCCCACAATTTTAAGTTCTTCTTTAAAACAGCCGTAACATAGTAGACAAAGTTCTATTTACTACTTCAGTTTGACCATCAGTTTGGGGATGACATGTAGTACTAAACAGCAATTTAGTCCCCAACTTAGCCCATAAACATCTCCAAAAGTGGCTAAGAAATTTAGTATCACGATCGAGACAATAGTATTTGGCACACCATGCAAACGAACAATTTCACGAAAGAACAAATCAGCAATATGCAAAGATCATCCGCTTTATGACAAGGAATAAAGTGTCCCATCTTAGAAAACCGATCCACAACAACAAAATACTATCCCTCCTTCGTGTTCGTGGCAATCCCAAAACAAAGTCCATAGAAATATCCTCCCAAGGAACACTAGGAACAGGAAGAGGCATATATAAACCATGTGGATTAAGGCGAGACTTACCTTTTGACAAGTAGTGCAGTGCCACAAATCTCTCAACATCTCGGCGCATACGTGGCCAAAAGAAGTGTGCAAGAAGAACATCCTCCGCCTTCTTGACACCAAAGTGTCCCATCAATCCTCCTCCATGCGCCTCCTGTAACAACAAAAGACGAACAGAGCTATCTAGAATGCATAGTTTGTTAGCACGGAACACAAATCCATCATTGAAGACGAACTTGTTCCAAGTTCTACCATCTCTACAATTCTGCAACACATCTTTAAATTCAGCATCACACATATTGTTCCTTAATAGTTTCCAATCCAAATATTTTGAAGTCAAGTTGAGATAACAAAGCATAACGGCGTGACAAAGCATCGAGAATAATATTATCTTTACCCTTTTGTGTTTGATAACATAAGGAAAAGACTCAATAAATTCAACCCACTTTGCATGACGATTCAACTTAGCTTGACTACGAATATGCTTCAAAGATTCATGATCGTAATGAATAACAAATTCCTTAGGCCATAGATAATGTTGCCAAGTTTCTAATGTCCGAACCAACGATATAATTCTTTATCATAAGTAGAATAGTTCGACTAGCCCCACTCAATTTCTCACTAAAATATGCAACAGGTTTTCCTCTTGTAATAACACCCTCCCAAACCAATTCCACTAGCATCACATTCAAGCTCAAAAGTCTTAGTAAAATCGGAAGTTGGAGTAAGGGGCATGTGTTAGCTTATCTTTCAATATGACGAAGGCTGTTGTTGTGCATCGCCCCAAACAAAGGGCACATCCTTCTTGGTAAGCTCATTCAAGTAGCGGCAATTGATCCAAAGTCTTTGACAAAGCGCCTAAAAACCAGCGAGGCCAAGAAAACTCCTCACTTGTGTGACCGTCTTGGGCTGCGCCAATTCTCAATAGCTTCAATCTTGGCTGGATCCACTTCAATACCGTGATGTAACAACATAGCCAAGAAAGCAACTCGATTGGTGCAAAAGGTGCACTTCTCAAGGTTACCAAACAAGCGTGCATCACGTAAAGCATTGAAAACAACGTAAATGGTCCAAATGTTCCTCTAAAGATTTGCTATAAATCAGAATATCATCAAAGTAGACTACCACAAACGTCCAATGAAAGCACGTAAAACTTCGTTCATTAATCTCATGAAAGTGCTAGGTGCATTAGTTAAACCAAACGGCATTACTAACCACTCATATAAACCGAACTTAGTTTTAAATGCTGTTTTCCATTCATCTCCTAATTTCATACGAATCTGGTGGTAACCACTCATAAATCAACTTTAGAAAACATGGTAGAGCCACTCAATTCATCAAGCATGTCATCTAAACGTGGAATAGGATGACGATATCGAATAGTAATATTATTGATAGCTCTACAATCAGTACATGCGAAGAACCATCTTTCTTAGGTACCAAAATAATAGGAACAAGACAAGGGCTAAGGGACTCACGAATATGATCTCTGTCGAGTAGTTCCTGAATTTGGCGTTGTATCTCCTTTGTCTCCTGGATTGGTTCTATATGGTAGCGGTTGGGCAACGTGGCACCAGGAATTAGATCAATTTGATGCTCAATTCCTCTAATAGGAGGTAGTCCTGGTGGCATCTCAGCTGAAAATACGTCCTCATATTCCTGCAAAAGGTTAGCAACAGCGGGTGGCAAAGAAGGAGGCATATCCTCAAATGAAAACAAAACCTCTTTGCAGACAATTGCATAACATTGAGTATTGTTTACATCTAGTTCAGCAATATCAATTTTATTTGCAAGCATACATGGACTCTTCAAACGAATTTCAGGAGCATGTGTAGAATCAGATTTAGTGTTCTTTGGTGGTATAAAATCTGCAGCAACAATCCGATTCTCACTTTTATTTTTCTCCTCAGTTTTAGCTCTACTAGCTCTAGCAAGATCATCTTTTAAAATCTGTTCGGGAGTCATAGGTTTTAGACCAATTTTCTTTCCATCATGCATAAGAGAATAGTGGTTAGTTTTGCCATTATGAACAGATTCTCTATCAAATTGCCATGGTCTACCAAGTAACAAAGAACAAGCTTGCATAGGTACAACATCACAATCAACAAAATCAGAATATGTACCAATAGTAAAATGCACGCTTACCGTTCTTGTTACCTTGATCTTGCGAGAACTCTCAAATCATTGGATATAGTATGAATGTGGGCGTTGTCTTGTTGGAAGCGCAAGCTTCTCTACCATGTCAACACTGGCCAGATTATTACAACTCCCTCCATCAATGATGATCCGTATATCTCTTTCCTTGACAACACCACGTGTTTGGAACAGGTTGTGGCGTTGATCTTGCTCAGATTTGCTCAATTGCACACTCAACACACGTTGTGTAATTAAACTCTTGTATTGATCGGCTTGGCTCCCATTACCTCGGCTCGTCATCATCGTAATTGTCTCAATCTCGGCGTAAATAAGGGCTAGTGTATCTTCATCAAGTCACTTTCGGAATCGTATTCACCATCTTCTCGCACCATCATCACACGTTGTGTTGTGCACTATCTCTCAATATGACCAAAACCCCAAGACTTGCGGCATTGTATATCCTTAGTCTTACCGTGGAAGCCATAGAAGATGCACTACGGCGGGAGCATTGGATGATGGTGGAGGAGCGGGAAATCTTGTGGTGGCCTTGGATGTGGTAGTAGTGGAGGCGAATCACGAGGAGGCGTTGATTGTCGGGATGTCCAAGTGGATGTGCGACTGCAGAATTATTAGTCCTCCTCCATGGTGTTTGGCGATCCTGCACTACACGTTCGCTTTGCAAGCAAGATGAAACAAACGAGTGATAGAATTATATTCCTTATAATCTAATATGTCTGAATGTCCTTGTTTAATCCACCAAAGAAAGCGTGCAAGCATTTGTTCATTAGATTCAACAAGACCACACCTAACCATCCCGTTTGCAATTCATGATAATACTCTTCTCTGAATTTTTCCCTTGCTCTAAGCGTGTCGATTCTTTAGTAAATCACGTTGATAAGTGGGAGGTACAAAACGAACACGCATAGCAGTTTTAAAGCAGTCCAAGTACTAGGAATAGTAGTAGGATTTAAACGACAATACTCGGACCACCAAAGGGAAGCAAATTTAGTAGATTCACATGTAGCAAGACTAACACGCATATTCTCGGGATATTTTAAGCATGCAAACGTTGTTCTACTTCCATCTCCCATGTAAGATATGCATCGATTATATTTACCCTCAAAAGATGGAATATTTAATTTAAACTTTGCAACATGATCATCATCATTACGTCTGGCATGGGCGGCGTTGCGGTAATGTCGGGGACGACCAGCGGTACCGTGGAGGTTGTTCAACCTCCTCGTCAAGCAGATAAATGCGTCTGGGTCATAGTAAATACATCCCCAATGTCGCAGCAGTGCCGCGGAAGTCGAGGAACGTCGATGGCAGAGCCGCGGGTGCGGCGGCTGCATCCAGCAGTCGAGCCGTGATCGGAATGCGCCGTGCGCCATGTGTGGGTGCCGGTGCGGGTGCGGGCAATCGGTTCAGAAGCTCCTTGAACTGAACGTCAAGCTTGGCGTTGAAGGATTTCTCGAGTCCATCGATCTTGTCCACGGCGTTGGTGAGCTTGGTGTCAAACTCCCCTAGGCGCGTGTCCACGTCTTCAGCGCGACTAACCAGGAGCGCGGAGAAGTGGGCATGTAGTTCTTCGTTCGTCATGGTGGCAGGGTTCCGCGAAGTATCTGTCATGGTTAGTCCTTAAAAGGCACAGGTATATACTAGAGGAATATGGTGGAAGTCACGCGTAATCCGTCAAGCAATATACGAAGCTCTTACAAGTTCTTACCAAACAGCAGGAAAAGGCGATGTGCAACCACGAGGATCAGTGGGTCCAGAGATTGAACCAAGCGATTACTAGGAGTCGAAACACATGCGTGGAGTATCTGGAGCTCTGGGAAGGCTTAGCAAAGGGGTTAGCAATTATCAAAACAATGATGCAAAAGTTGAAAGAATGCTCAACGACAGTCTTGTCTTTGGTCCTAGGCTAGACCGTACTAGAGACGCGAGCCTAGATCACCAACGATGTCACGACGCAACACAACAAGCACTGTATGATGATATAGCACCCTGAAAAGCGATCCGAGATGCAGAAAATTACTAGGATGGCGAGTGTCTAGAACTGATCTACGGGGTCTAAAAAGAGGTTAGCCCCCAAAAATTTTTTTCGAAATTTTTTATTTTGTTCCGGAAAGCGCGCAGGCGCCAAAAAAATATCTCTATAACGGCCGATGGAGAAAAGTGATCCCCAAAGCCGAAAAACAGTATAGCCAGAAAATTTTTTCGGAGGCGGTTCCAGACCGGACTCTTAGCTCTCCTTCTGGACTTACGACCGGACTCTTAGCTCGACACGGACTTTAGCTGAACACGGAAACAACAAAGAAGGAAAGTCAAAAGAAATAACTAGGAAATAATGACTCAACTCGGACTCGTGCCGCGGCAGGAAAGGTGATCGGATCCGTGTCGCGGTAGGAAGGCGGTGGCGGAGTGTTAGGGTTTATGGTGGCAGGGTATATGGCGGAGGAATATGGTGGTGGTGATCGTCGAATGTGGCGGTGACTAGTGTGATTAGAACTCGAAACTCTAAGGGACGAGACACTAAGACCAGCAACTCGACGCGACGATGTAGACACAAATTCAACAATGCAAAAACTGAAAAGATAATGCGAGGCGTAGATTGGTTATGGGATGGATCTAAATTCTAAGCATGTTTTGGCTTTTTTGGGTTATAGGTAAAACAGATCTAATCTCTGACAGTAAAATCTCACCGAGCAACCTGAAATCGATACCACTTGATAGGGCAAAGGTGTCCGATCTTTCGATGAGATGGCGATGATCGATTTGGTGGAGTTCGGCTTGATCCGACTACGCGTGCGAGCACGAGCGCCAATGCAATCGCTAGGCCAATCTCACGGAGGTTACCGATCTCCTGCGTGCACGATCATCGGCGACCAACGAGGGTCTTAATTCCTACCTAAAATCGAGAACAAGTAAGAACCAATATTGCAATCAAGATATTGCGGATTAAGGAAAGCTTTATTGAAGAGGTGGGATCTGAATAGGTGCGAAGTACAAGAGGCCTCTGACGCCGAGCCTTGGCGAAGTTGCGACTATGGCTAACTTAATGTCTAAACAAAAACCGAGTCTAAAGGTTCGTGGGGGCGTATTTAAGGCGAAAGGTGGGGTTTGCCAGCCATGGAAGTGGTGGCGAATCCAACCCTAAAGTCCTTTTCCCTCAAATACGGACTCTAAAAAGTGGCTAATTAAAACTCGAAAATTACATGGGCTGGCCCAAAATAAAGGTGTCATGACACCATATTATGCTATGGACGAATTCGTAAAGTATTGATCTTGAATATTTCGTCCAAGCCTTCTTTCTTCATTATGGTGGCCTCAAAGTTCTGAAATCTTCATCCGTGGCCTTCTCTTGGATCATCACATGCTTGCTGCCATCTCCATGCATGGCCATGCTCCAATGCTTGTCCCTCTCATTCATGCTTGGTCCATCATTCCTAAGAGTAAGAAATGTATCTGATTTAGGCAGCATCATATTCTCATGTATGTAAGGAATAGTTCCAAGAAACGAAAGTACCTGATAGTTAAGTTGTTTAGCACGAGATCTTGTGATGGGTCCTTGTATGTGTGTTGCTGTAGGTACAACGGTTGTATCAATAGTAGGGATGTCCACATCAGAAGGAGTAATTAGCAAGAAAAGTAGAAATATCCTCTTTAGGGATCTTCCTTTTATTAGAGATAATATCCTTCATATACTTTGAATAAGGAGGCAACTTAATAGCATCAGTCAAAGGAATTTGCAGAAATAAAGGTTTCATCCATTCAGAAAACTTGTTGTAGTGTTGTTCCTCCTTTGACTTGTGGTTCTTACCTGGAAAAGGCATAGGTTTCTGCACCCAAGGTTCTCTCTCTTTACCATGTTTATTAGCAATAAAATCTTCCCTAGTGTACCTAGTGTGTTAAGGGGGTAACCCTGGGGTTGGCCCGATCTTTCACGAATTCCACGAGAGACGAGGGGAAAGAGGTGGTCGGGGGATGAAATCGAGGAAAGCAATGAAAACCACGAACACACACACACCAAAACACGATACACGCCTACTCCTCAAGCCGGTGGCAACCGGTCCAACATAATCTCTAGGATCGGTGTTGGGCGAAGCTCCCTCTCCACGCCAACAACGGGGGATGAGGTGCTTGGTGAGATCTTGACGACTTGGGGGCGAGAAACCGAGAACCCAAGGCCTTGTACAACTTGAACGCACTAGGCAAGATCCAAGAGGGGGGTGGATAATCCGGTGCTCCTTGGTAGGAGCATGAGACCAATAGATATAAGTCCTCAAAGGGTTTCCTTAATATCTATTATTATCCAAGTCTAGGGTTTACAATAGAGGGTGGGTGCTATATATAGTCCAGCCACAAAACAGGGGTAGTTTCGGAACAAACGGTAAATTATAGGAAAGGGTTACAAGGCACAGGGCCTAACTCAGCGACAGATCGGCAGACCGGTAGTACGGTCCAAGATCCGTAGTACCGCCCGGCGCAGTAGTACCGCTTGAGGGCCTGGAGCCTGTCGAGGCGTCGATGGCGGTAGGAGGGAGCGGTAGTACCGTCCGGTAGTACCGTCATGGACCGTAGTACCGCTTAATGCTGAGCGTGGAGCGGTGCTTCCTGGAGCGTCCGGTAGTTGGGGGCGGTAGGACCGCTTGGAGCGGTAGTACCAGTTGTCTCAACCGTAGTACCAAGGCGTCTGGCAACATCGGTTGCTTCCCTCCTGCTTGGGTCCTTCTCTTCGTACCTGATGATGCACAGTGTATGGGTATGAAGTAGCAAGCCATCCAAGGGTGTGTCGAAGTCACACAAGGAGAGGAGTGAGTTCACCTTAGCTTGAAGGAGTTTGTCTCGGGCGCGAGTCATGGGTCCACTTGGGGAGCTCGTGGGAGTAGATGTAGTAGCGGTCGTAGGACGGGCTGCATCAGCCCCCCCTTGGGAAAGAGTCGTCCTCGACTCTTCAACCGTCACCACTTCCTCTTCGCCATGGTAGGGTGAGAGGTCCTTGACATTGAACGTCGAGCTCACAAGATACTTCAATGTTGGTATGTCGATGACATAGACGTTGTTGTTGATCCTCTTTAGCACCTTGAATATTCCAACGCCTCTTGGCTTTAGCTTGGAGTCGCGTTCCTTGGGGAAGCGGTCTTTACTCAAGTGTATCCACACAAGGTCGCCCTCATCAAAGATCATCTCTTTCTTGCTCTTGTTTAGGCTTGATGCTCGTCGAAGGACTTGTTGCTCGATAGTAGCTCGTGTGTCTTCATGGAGTTTCTTCATTGTTTGGGCACGCTTGACAACGTCCATATTGGCACGTTCATGAAGTGGAAGTGGAAGTATATCGAGCGCGGTGAGAGGCTCGAAGCCATAGACGATCATGAACGGGCTCCTCATGGTGGTGGAGTGCTTGGCGCGGTTGTAGGCGAACTCGGCGTGTGGAATACATTCCTCCCAGTCTTTAAGGTTCTTCTTTATTGTGGCGCCCCGCAAAAACCACTACTAGAAAATCGCGTTGATTTTGTGCATTGCATCATCATGACCGCATGCTCATGTCATCATGCCACCTTGCATTTGAACACCGTCATCATCATGCATGTTTGTTCATAAAAGTACTTTGCAAAAACCCTATTTTGTTTTCTAATTAGCCCCTTTATTTTCAAATCATAAAACTGGGTCCTTCTGAATATTTTATTTGTCTAAAAACTATTTATAAAATATTTTAAAAGTTTAATAGAAATAAATATTTTAGTGGGGGAGACAGCCGCCGGCCAGGCCCAAAAGGCCCAGCCGACCGCCACCTACCACCCCACAAACTACACCACACCTAAACCCTTTTCCTACCCCAACCTAATCTACCCAGCACCCTCCACCTCACCCCCTCCAATCCCATGTCGACACCTCGCCTCTCCCTTTCCCCCATCCAATCCCAGCCCGCCACCTCAGCCGGCCGCCCCTCCCCACCTGGACCCAACCCAACCACCCCGTCCCAAGTCCCAACCCTGGCCCCACCACGAGCGAGCCCGCACGGCACCCTCTCTTTTCCCCCTCGCCGCAATCCCCTCCCCATCCTCTCTCTCCCCGTCGCCAAGGACGCCACCCCTGGCCCTGCTGGCCTCTGCTAGGCGCCGACGCGTCCCCTACCGCCTTGGACGCCGAGCTCCTCCCCGAGCGGAACCCGCCGCCTCTTCCTCACCGGCGCCTGGACCGCCACCCTCTGCAGCCTCGCCTCAAGGCCTCAGCTCTGCATCGCCTCGCCGCTACCGCCTCTGCCCGCCTGGCCCACCCCTCCTCGACCGCCTCACGCTGCCTCCGCCTCGCCGCCGCCCATCAAGCGTCGCGCCGAGCCGTCTTTCGACCGCCGCCAGGGCCGAGCCGTCATCGGCCGCCACCTCCTTTTCCACCTCGCCGGCCTCATAGGCCCTCTTGGCCGCGCCTGCCCCGTCGCTCGCGCCCCCACCGGCAAGCGACTCGCAGCCGCCTGCGGAGCCCGCCACCTGCCGCCGCTTCTTCCTTCGGCGCCGCCTGGACGTGTCCTCGGCGCCGTCTGCCGTGCTCTGCCTCTGCTAGCGTTGGACGCTGCCGCCTCCTGTGTCGCGTGTGTTTAGTATTCATCTTCTGTCACTCATGTTCTCCTTTGTAGTACCAGGTTGGTACTTGGTTTTGTAATATCTTGGGAGAGGTATCAGACAGATCTTGTCGTGCAGGTTATTGTTCTCCTCGGCCAAGTTTGGTTCCAATTCGGGTCGTCGTACCAATAGGTGCTCAATGCATCGTGTTGTCATTGAGAGCTCGTGATACCTAAAGACCGTGCCGACACGGAACCAAGTACATCGTCGACAACCGAAGCCGGAATACCATGATCTCCAACACGGGACGCAGAGCGCATCGACACGGACCCGAAGACCGAACCTGGGCATGCCAAATTCTTCGAACCGAAGGCCACATATGCGACAAGTACTTCTTCCCGGATCTGATGCCCGAGAACCCGGACGCCAGGTCGTCGACACAGATACGCCAAGTACTTCCTCGAGGACGCCAAGTTCTTCACCCTGAATGCCAAAACCGACTCGATGGCGCGGACCCGACAAGATCTTCGCGACGGCAAGATCGACCGCTTGGACCCAAGTTCTCCGTCACGACACAACAAGTTCTCCATCTTGAATCTGAACCTCGATCCCTGTTGAACCCTGAGTCTGGCCCCGAACCCCCGGAACCAAGATCTCCCGAGCCCAGATGTGTGAACCTTTCCCGAGCCCCTGTTTTATAAATGCTAGATATAAAACTGTCGCATATTAATTTGTTCATGCATGCATACCTGTCTATGGGTTGGGGGCATTATGCCGATTCACCGCATAATTACATAGGGAGTCGATATGCGGAATAACTTGTCTTATTCCGGACTCCATTTAAATTGGTGTAGCGAACCGATGCCATGCTTCACCCTGTTATTACAACATTTAAATTGCGGGGTAGTTAAACAACATAAACCTATTAATTAATTGTCGGGACCCCGGTTCCGCTTAATATTGCCTAATTGCATCGCATCTTGCCATGTCATACATCATACATGCATCATGCCCGATCTTTTCCCGTAGTATTAAATAGTGCATCCGGTGTTTATTCTAGTGTTTTGCTTCTTCGCGGATAAGGCCGTTGAGTTGATGCGAGTGTCGACCGATCTTGGATGAACCTTCGCAATGTTTTCAAAGTAGCACCTCCCTTTCTACCTATCTTACTTTTATAGTCTTTATTTCCTCCTGTTGATCTATTGCTATCCGTGTTGCGATGCTCTAGTTTTCGCAGTGATATCCCTTGCAGCCTCATATTGCCTTGGACACATCCTATTACCATTGTTTGGTAGATAGTGGGACCTGCATGTCATAGTTGCTTACTCAAGTGTTATGCGTCGTCAAGTACCACGATTGTTGGAGTATTGCCGCATGTTTAATGTTGGAGATGATCATGGCTTTAATTATTGTTTAATAACTAAAATTGGAAGTAGGTAAATGCAGAGGCACGTGGGCAATAGATGTTATTTGGTTGTTAATCCACTTGTGTCCGTGGGACCCCGAGTTCTTGACACTGCTCCGAGATCGGTAGCGCTAACCACGTGTGGGTGTATGGGCACCCCATCGATTTAGTACCGATTCCAAGTCTTGTCTTTGGGGCCACAAAGTAGTTTGGAGCTTTATTACTATCTGTACTTATGCCATGCTTTAGCTTAATTTAAAATTGTGCGAGGAATGCACCTGTCTTATTTAGGGAAGCGGAGTGTTTTCGCCAGATCGACAAGCCAGTCCACACTTTCGGGTTCCCGATCGTTTACCACCGACGCAAACCCCGGGTCCGTTGAGCCGCCAACTTCGTTGAGGGTAGCTTAGTGGGGTGGCCCCGCTTGCTTTGGTCCGGAAGCGTCGTGTCCGAAACCCCGTCGACATACCGTTGGGTGTATGTTTTGTGATCTTGTACCTACCTGATCTGACAACAAGGGTGTAGGTGCATGTGGAAACTTTGGTGCACCCCTACAGGGTTAAATCTTTTCGAGAAGCCGTGTCCGCGGTTATGGACGACTTGGAGCACAGTTCTCGATCATAGACAACTATAACTAAAGTTTACTGCTATAATTTGACTTGTATCCGATATGACTAGTAATCAGCTTCACTACAACGGAATGGCTAAATAAAAGTACCAACAACTGCTGGGTTTGGGGATATCTCATGCTAATTGTATCTGACTAGTAAGTGTCACAACTACAACAGGAATGGTTAACTAAAAGTGCCCACTGCTTATTATATCAGGATGACTCATGCCATCTTTATTTGACTAGTAATTGCCGCAACAATAACGGAATGAATAAAAACTGCCAACGGCATGAGTTCCTTGGTTGACTTCCTCGTTTGGTCTCGAGGGGGAAATACCAGGATGGGTATGTTTGGTGGTAGTATCAGGTTGGTTCCGAATAGGTCTTTCTTACCCCTCTATGATAGTCGCTAGTTGTATCGAGTCTCTATAGGTTGATTAGTGCATGCCGCGCTGCCGCTTCATTCCACCATACCTATGCAGGCGAGGACCGCCGAATTCTAGTCTCGCCGTGTACTGGCCTCAGTACTGACCGCTCTCTTTTTCCTTTGCCCTTTGTCGGCACCCCTTTTGTTTAAGCAGGTTTGAGTTCGACGTCGTTAGCAGGGTTACCCTTCCGGCTTGGACTGGGCAGGGTTATGGACGCCATTGGTTATTCTTCAGGGCTCTTAGCTCAATTTGCATCTTGTCCGTACTTGGACGCTATATCGTTTTCCAGGTGATTTGGATCTTGGTATTGTATATCTATGTTCTTGACTCTTTGAGTCGCTGTTGTATACATATGTTTTGTGGGTTCCATCGAGGACTATTGTGTAATGATATTACTTCGTTTTCCACCCGCACGCAAGTGCCTGGTGGGCACCTTTGAATCGTTTCTATGCGGGTTTGGCGGGAAGCGCTGAAACTTCCATAGGGCCGATTCTGAGGGTGTTACATTTATCAACACCCGGAGGGTGCCGAGACTTCGATTGACGACCTCGGTTTGTCCATCGGTATGAGGATGCGAGGCGGACGAGAAGAGGAGCATGGCCATGAGGGTCTTCCAGAAGTAGCTCATGAATTTTACGTCGCGGTCGGAGACATTGTTCTTGGCACACCGTGTAGCCGAATTATTTCCCTAAAAAACAAATTTGCTACATGTGAAGCATCATCGGTCTTATGGCACGGAATGAATTGTGCCATTTTAGAAAAGCGATCCACTACTACAAATATGGAATCATGACCATGTTTAGATCTAGGCAAGCCTAACACAAAGTCCATGCTAATGTCCGACCAAGGTGCATGAGGAATAGGCAATGGCATATAAAGACCAAAGGGGTTGGACTTAGACTTAGCTTGGATACATGTAGTGCATCGTTGAACGTGGCGCCCCACGTTGCGCTTCATCTTTGTCCAATAGTAGTGAGTGGAGAGCATGTCATATGTCTTGTCACGGCCAAAGTGACCCATAAGGCCTCCACCATGGGACTCTTGAAGAAGCAAAAGTTGGAGAGACGATTTCGGAATGCAAAGCTTGTTTTGTTTGAAAAGAAACCCCTTATGCAAATAGAAATCATCAATCCCTTTGTCTATTGAATATTGTGCAAATATTGGTCCAAAGAAAGAGTCGGACGCGTACAAAGATTTGATGTCATCAAGACCCAAGACGTTGACTTCGAGTCGTGTAAGAAGGCTTGTGTTTTTGCGAGACAAGGCGTCCGCTACCACATTTTCTTTGCCCTTCTTGTATTTGACAATGTAAGGAAAAGACTCCATAAACTCAACCCATTTTGCGTGCCTTTTACTCAAGTTGGCTTGGCCCTTAAGATACTTCAACGACTCATGGTCGGAATGGATGATAAATTCTTTAGGCCAAAGATAGTGTTGCCACACTTGAAGAACTCGAACCAAGGCAAAAAGTTCTTTGTCATAAATGGGATAATTGAGGCGTGCGCCATCAAGTTTCTCGCTATGGTAAGCAATAGGACGCCCATTTTGCATAAGGACGCCACCAATGCCAATACCACTAGCGTCACATTCAATCTCAAATGTTTTTGTGAAATCCGCCATGCGAATTTGATGGTAACCACTACGAAGATCAATTTTCGAAAATATAGTGGCTCCACATAACTCATCAAGCATGTCATCAAGACGCGGTATAGGATGTCGATAACGCACGATGATAGCATCGATTGGACGACAGTCCATGCATAACCGCAACGTATCATCCGTTTTTGGAACTAGAATCACGGGGACCGCGCTTGGGCTAGTGCTTACTTGGATCAAACCTTTGGAGACGATTTGGTTGATTTGACGTTCGATCTCCTTCGTCTCTTCTGGGTTCGTGCGATACGCGGCGCGGTTTGGGAGTGGGGCACCGGGTATGAGGTCGATGCGGTGCTCGATTCCATGAAGAGGAGGAAAGCCATGAGGAAGCTCTTCGGGAAATACATCGTGGAATTCCTGCAAAATAGCCATCAAAGAAGGAGGAACATTTGTCAAGTCGTTAGTTCCTTGCGCTAGTCCCTTGCATACAAGGACATAGTGCAAGATGGATGGGTTGTTCCGCACTTCTCTCATCTCACTTTTGGTGGCAAGAAGAACACTCTTAGTTTTTCCACTCGAGTTTGGCTTGTAGCTCTCACTCACTATGGTGTGGTTCTCTCGCTCACCACTCTTCTCACAAGGTGTTTTTTTGTATTGCGCCCTCGCTAAAGCCTTTGCATTGTCCGCAATTATTTGGCTAGGAGTCATTGGTTGCAACACACAAGTTTATCAAGCCATTTGAAGGTGTAAGTGTTTGAGTGACCATTATGCAAAGCACGCTTGTCATATTGCCACGGCCTTCCGAGCAACATGTGACAAACCGTCATTGGGACCACGTCACATTCCACCGTGTCCTTGTAGTGCCCAATGGAGAACGTCACCGAGACGGTGTGCTTGATCTTGACGGATCCTTGGTCACTTAGCCATTGGATATGGTAGGGGTGTCTATGCGGATGAAGGGTGAGGTTGAGTTTCTCACACAATTCCGTGCTTGCAAGGTTGTGGCAACTCCCACCATCGATGACAACTTTGATGGACTTCCCATTGATGCCGGCACGAGTTTGGAAGATGTTCGAGCGTTGGTCTTCATTTTCATTTGCTTGGGTAGTCAAGACCCTTGTGACCACAAGCGATGGACTTGCGTCATGGTCACACACAAGAAGTTCTTGGTCCTCTTCCAAATGTTGCCTTGCCATGGCTTCCTTGACTCTTGCATCAAACTCTTCTTCACTCAAGTATTCTTCATCGTCGTTGTCATGGATGAACAAAACTTTCTTGTTTCCACATGCATTCGACTTGTGCCCTTTGCCTCCACACTTGTAGCATTCACCGGTGAATGGTTGATCATCCCTTGTGTGTTTGCCACTTGGGGGCTGTTTTCCTTGAGGGAGAGTTGGTTTGAAGGGAAGCTTGGTGGTACCTGAGGAGCTTCCACTTGGTGTCGTTGGAGTAGTGGTTGATGCTTGCTTGTAGGTGAAGTACGTCTTTGGATTGTTGTACTTGATGTCCTCTTGCACTTGACGCTCGGCCTTAGATGCGATGTGCACAAGCTCAACCATGTTGTTGTACTTTTGGAACTCGGTGTTGCGCTTGATGGGATGGTTCAAGCCATTGAGGAAGCGTGCCATTGTTTGCTCATCTCGCTCTTCAATGTTGGCACGGATCATGTTGAGCTCCATTTGCTTGAAGTACTCTTCCACAGTCTTTGTTCCTTGACTAAGCGTTTGAAGCTTGTTGAATAGGTCACGCGTGTAGTGTGAAGGAACAAAGCGGGATCTCATATGAGCCTTCATATCTTGCCAAGTTGCGATTGGAGGCTCTTCTTTTGCTTCGCGAGCGAGTTGGACTTGTTCCCACCAAAGGTTGGCATACTCATCAAACTCGAGGGATGCCATGGCTATCATCTTCTCATTGCTATAGTTGTGCATGCGGAAGATCTTGTCGACCTTGAGTTCCCACGAGAGATATTCCTCGGGTTCATTGGAACCGGTGAACTTGGGCATGGTGAATTTGAGCTTGCCGAAAGTTTCTTCACCATTGCGGTTCCGGTTGCGGCGGTTGCCATGATTGGGGTGGTCATCATAATCATCCGAGCTCTCGTGTCTTGCTTGGTGATGGTTGCGTTGCTCTTGCGGTTGTTGAGGTGCCGCGTTTGGTGGTGAAACTTGGATTTGACGACGAGCTTGGGGAGCTTGCTCGTTTTGTTCTTGTCGCGGTTGAGGACGAGGAGGAGGTTGTGCATCCTCACGACGAGCTTGGGGAGCTTGCTCTTGTTCTTGCCGTGGTTGATGCCGAGGAGCATTGGCTTGCGCCATGTGGCGAGGAGGACGTCGAGCCGCATGTGCAATGGGCTGCTCTTCTTC
Source organism: Avena longiglumis (assembly GCA_030063025.1). Lineage (NCBI taxonomy): Eukaryota > Viridiplantae > Streptophyta > Magnoliopsida > Poales > Poaceae > Avena > Avena longiglumis. The sequence continues at coordinate 318,590,849 of CP125973.1, forward strand.
TTCTTGGTGTAGAGCGGGCTCGGCATGACCATCATGTTGCCGACGTGGACGATCATGTCGATGATGACGGCTTGGAGGATCGTCGAGTGCGTCACGTCGACGGTGATCTTGTTCGTCCTCTTCGGGTGCTTCACTTGTTGTTGAAAGGACATGTTGACGGCGATGGGCTCGGTGGTCCATGTGAGGTTGCTCTTGTTGAATCACAAGTGCCCTTGGTTGTGGTCGGTTTGCTTCACGTCTTGGAGGGCTTGCGGAGAGGTCACCATCATAGCTTGACGTTGCGACGTGTCGCAGAGATGGTACCGCTTGTGAAGAGCTCATGGATTTAAGAACGGGTCCATCCCGGTGCCTTGAAGCGTGACGGCGAGGTGCACTTGATTCACTTGAGGAGTGTCGAGATGAGCTTGATTCACGCGAGCATGGCCTTGCTAGTCCATCAATGAGGCGTTAAAGCTTCTCATCCATTGAGGCGAGTGCACGACCAAGAGCTTCATTTTGATGACCGAGGTTGTGTTGCATGGCATGCATTTGGCCACGGACTTCTTCGAAGCGGTTGTCGATGTTCTTGAATTCCACACGGGCCTCGCTAAATTGTTCATCTTGGCGCCGCTCAAGAGATTCACAACGGTAGTTGAATTCTCCTCGGACCTTCCAATGGTCCCATCTTGTCATGAATTGTGTGCCATCCTCCGGAGGTTGTGGTGGTTGGGATGGCTCTCCCTGCCTATCCATGATGAAAAGCCAACAAGGGTTGTATATGGAGAAAAAGGGTGCGGAGAGTTAGCCTTTTACCTCACCTTGGGGATTATATCAAACCAATTGCCACACAAATGATCAAACAGCGTGCAAAGTGAAATGGGCAAGAAACTCACACACGAATATGCTACAACGCTCAAAAACTTTTGGTGGAAGGTTAGGATTGTGGAAAACCAAACGAAACGATCCAAGCAAAAGGTTATTGTCCTACGTGGTAAAGAACCAAAGATCAAAAGCAAAAGGATACGATCTACCAAAAACACGGAAAACACACACGTGGAGAAAAACGGGGTTAGCACGACTATGATAATGAGCACAAAAGGTCCTAACGAAGACTACGCTCGGTTGTCGTGCCAACGCAAGGAGAGACCACAACTCGTTTGCCAAAAGAGGATAAGGAATAGATTTGTGCACTTGCCTCGGTGCGCTCTTTCTTCTCTCTTGCTGGCTTACAAGCTTGGTATTCTCTTTGTATTGGGAGACTATGTATCTTTCTATTTTTTTTTGATTCTTTTTCTCCCTTTCTATACTACTATGTTAGCTTTTGTATTTGGCCTCACACTCTCACTTTTCGAAGGCAAGTGCACAATGCTTAGACAAACACAAAATGAGTTGCTCTCATAGGATAGATACACACAAAGGAAGATATGGGGCTGTCAAAGTGGTGCAAGTTATACCTTCGGTATTGTTGACGACTTGCAACCGTTGGTGGGGGGTGATGTTCGAGTGTCGCGGTGTCGTTGAGCGCGTGGTGACTTTGATGCGGAAGCTGTTGTGGAAATGGCGACAAACACGCGAAACACGAATGAAGTGGAAAAGTCGAAACGAAATTGAGGTGTCAAAGGGCAAGAAGCACGGAGGCGGCGGTAGTACCGGGCAACAACCGATAATGCGGTAGTAGTACCGCTTATGCAGTAATACGGTGACTTCGGTAGTACCGCTTACGGCCGATAGTACCGCCGATTCTGGACAGAACGAACTCAACTTGACCAAAAACCTCAAATTCGTGGTGATCTGACCGAAAGGCTGGGCTAGGAACAACAGGGGCTATAGATCGACTCCAAAAGCAACAGATCTATGGACCAAAACCACGAAAAACTCACCAACTCCAAAGATCGATCCAAAGGCAAATTGGGGCTCTTTTTGGTGGGATTTTCGATTTTAATAGGGATAAAGAAAAATTGGGGGGAAATTCCTGATCAACCGTGCTCTTGATACCAATATGTTAGGGGGTAACCCTTGGGTTGGCCCGATCTTTCACGAATTCCACGAGAAACGAGGGAAAAGCGGTGGTCGGGGGAGGAAAGGGATGAAAACCACGAACACACGCACACCAAAACACGATATACGCATATCCCTCACGCCGGTGGCAACCGGTCCAACATAATCCCTAGGATCGGTGTTGGGCGAAGCTCACTCTCCACGCCAACAACGGGGACGAGGTGCTTGGTGAGATCTTGACGACTTGGGGGCGAGAAACCGAGAACCCAAGGCCATGTACAACTTGAACGCACTAGGCAAGATCCAAGAGGGGGGTGGATAATTCGGTGCTCCTTGGTAGGAGCATGAGACCAATAGATATAAGTTCCTCAAAGGGTTTCCTTAATATCTATTATTATCCAAGTCGAGCGTTTACAATAGAGGGTGGGGGGCTATATATAGTCCAGCCACAAAACAGGGGTAGTTTCGGAACGAAAGGGTAGATTATGGGAAGGGATACAAGGCACTGGGCCGAACTCAGGCGTTCAGGTTCGGGCCAAGACCCAGAGTACCGTTGGGCAACCGAGTACCGGTCAGAACTGTAGTACCGCCCGGGCGGTAGTACCGGGCGGCCTGGAGCTTCCGTCGAGTCGCTTTCAGAAGCGGTAGGATTGGGCGGTATCACCGACCAGTAGTACCGGTTCTTTGGACCGTAGTACCCGGCGTCTGGGCGTGGAGTGGTTCTTCTGGAGCGTCCGTAGGTCAGCGGTAGTACCGCTTGGACGGTAGTACGGTCGCCTCAACCGAGTAATACCGGGCGTTTGGCGATCGGTTGCTTCCGCTCCGTTTCCTCCGTCCCTTGGGTTCTTCTCTTCGTACCTGATGATGCACAGTGTATGCGTATGAAGTAGCAAACCATCCAAGGGTGTGTCGAAGTCACACAAGGAAAGGAGCAAGTTAACCTTGGCTTGGAGGAGCTTAGCTCGGGCGCGAGTCATGGGTCCACTTGGGGAGCTCGTGGGAGTAGATGTAGTAGCGGTCGTAGGACGGGCTGCATCATCTTACATGGGAGATGGAAGTAGAACAACGTTTTTCATGCTTAAAATATCCTAAGAATATGCGTGTTAGTGCTGCTACATGTGAATTTACTAAATTTGCTTCCCTTTGGTGGTCTAAGTATTATCGTTTAAATCCTACTACTATTCCTAGTACTTGGACTGCTTTAAAAACTGCTATGCGTGTTTGTTTTGTACCTCCCACTTATCAACGTGATTTACTAAAGAATCTAACACGTTTAGAGCAAGGGAAAAATTCTGTAGAAGAGCATTATCAGGAATTGCAAACGGGGATGGTTCGGTGTGGTCTTGTTGAATCTAATGAACAAATGCTTGGACATTCAGCACATATTAGATTATAAGGAATATAATTCTATCACTCGTTTGTTTCATCTTGCTTGCAAAGCTGAACGTGAAGTGCAGGATCGCCAACCACCATGGAGGAGGACTAATAATTCTGCAGGTCGCACATCCACTTGTACATCCCGACAATCAGCGCCTCCTCGTGATTCGCCACCAGCTACTACCACATCTAAGGCCACCACAAGATTTCCAGCAGCTCCTCCACCATCATCCAATGCTCATGCACGTAGTGCATCTTCTATGGCTTCCACGGGTAAGACAAGGGATATACAATGCCGCAAGTGCTGGGGTTTTGGTCATATTGAGAGACAGTGCACAACACAACGTGTGATGATGGTGCGGGAGGATGGTCAATACGATTCAGCGAGTGACTTTGATGAAGATACATTAGCCCTTATTTCTGCTCGTGATGGAGACAATTCTTATGCTGATGAAGAGACAGAGGTAATGGGAGCTGAAGCTGCTGATCAATACAAGAGCTTAATTACACAACGTGTGTTGTTATGGGGTAACCCTGGGGTTGGCCCGATCTTTCACGAATTCCACGAGAAACGAGGGGAAAAAGGTGGTCGGGTATGAAATCGGGGAAGGCGATGAAAACCACGAACACACGCACACCAAAACACGATACACGCCTACTCCTCACGCCGGTGGCAACCGGTCCAACATAATCACTAGGATCGGTGTTGGGCTCGCTCCACGCCAACAACGGGGACGAGGTGCTTGGTGAGACCTTGACGACTTGGGGCGAAACCGAGAACCCAAGGCCTTGTACAACTTGAACGCACTAGGCAAGATCCAAGAGGGGTGGATAATCCGGTGCTCCTTGGTAGGAGCATGAGACCAATAGATATAAGTCCTCAAAGGGTTTCCTTAATATCTATTATTATCCAACTCTAAGCGTTTACAATAGAGGGTGGGGGCTATATATATTCCAGCCACAAAATAGGGGTAGTTTCGAATGAAGAGATAAATGATAGGTTGGGTTACAAGGCATGTCGAACTTAGGTGATCGTGGTCGAGCAGACCGGTAGGTGGTAACCGAGTACCGCTTCGGAGCGGTAGTACCGCTGAGGGAACTGGAGCTTCCGCCGGAGGCGCTGGCGGTAGGAGGGAGGTAGTACATGCCACCAGTGAGTACGGTTGCAGGACCGTAGTACCGCTTGCTTCAGGGGCGGGTAGTGCTTCTGTGGCGGCGGTAGGAGGAGGCGGTAGGTCCGCTTGAGGGTAGTACGGTCGTCCCAACCGGTAGTACTGCATCTGGCAACATCGGTGGCTTCTTCAGCACTGATGATGCATGTAGTTTGCGTGAAGTAGCAAGCCATACAAGGGGGTGTCGAAGTCACACAAGGAGAGGAGCGAGTTCACCTTAGTTTGAAGGAGTTTGGCTCGGGCGCGAGTCATGGGTCCACTTGGGTAGCTCGTGGGAGCGAGAGGTCCTTGACATTGAATGTCGAGCTCACAAGATACTTCGATGTTGGTATATCGATCACATAGGCGTTGTTGTTTATCCTCTCTAGCACCTTGAATGGTCCATCGCCTCGTGGCTTTAGCTTGGAGTCGCGTTCCTTGGGGAAGTGGTCTTTACTCAAGTGTATCCATACAAGGTCGCCCTCGTCAAAGATCACCTCTTTCTTGGTCTTGTTGAGCCTTGATGCTTGGCGAAGGACTTGTTGCTCGATAGTAGCTCGTGTGTCTTCATGGAGTTTCATCATTGCTTGGGCACGCTTGACAACGTCCATATTGGCACGTTCATGAAGTGGAAGTGGAAGGATATCGTGCGCGGTGAGAGGCTCGAAGCCATAGACGATCATGAACGGGCTCCTCATGGTGGTGGAGTGCTTGGCGCGGTTGTAGGCGAACTCGGCGTGTGGAATGCATTCCTCCCAGTCTTTAAGGTTCTTCTTTATCAACACCCGGAGAAGTGTGCCAAGACTTCGATTGACTACCTCGGTTTGTCCATCGGTTTGAGGATGCGAGGCGGACGAGAAGAGGAGCTTGATGCCGAGCTTGGCCATGAGGGTCTTCCAGAAGTAGCTCATGAATTTTACGTCACGGTCGGAGACGATTGTTCTTGGCACGCCGTGTAGCCGAATTATTTCCCTGAAAAACAAATTTGCTACATGTGAAGCATCATCGGTCTTATGGCACGGAATGAAATGTGCCATTTTAGAAAAGCGATCCACGACTATAAATATGGAATCGTGACCATGTTTAGATCTAGGCAAGCCTAATACAAAGTCCATGCTAATGTCCGACCAAGGTGCATGAGGAATAGGCAATGGCATATAAAGACCAAAGGGGTTGGACTTAGACTTAGCTTGGATACATGTAGTGCATCGTTGAACGTGGCGCTCCACGTCGCGCTTCCTCTTTGGCCAAAAGTAGTGAGTGGAGAGCATGTCATATGTCTTGTCACGGCCAAAGTGACCCATAAGGCCTCCACCATGGGACTCTTGAAGAAGCAAAAGTTGGAGAGACGATTTCGGAATGCAAAGCTTGTTTTGTTTGAAAAGAAAACCCTTATGCAAATAGAAATCATCAATCCTTTGTCTATTGAACATTGTGCAAATATTGGTCCAAAGAAAGAATCGGACGCTGATAAAGATTTGATGTCCTCAAGACCCAAAACATTGACTTTGAGTCGTGTAAGAAGGCTTGTGGTTTTGCGAGACAAGGCGTCCGCCACCACATTTTCTTTGCCCTTCTTGTATTTTACAATGTAAGGAAAAGACTCCATAAACTCAACCCACTTTGCGTGCCTTTTACTCAAGTTGGCTTGGCCCTTAAGGTACTTCAACGACTCATGGTCGGAATGGATGATAAATTCTTTGGGCCAAAGATAGTGTTGCCACACTTGAAGAACACGAACCAAGGCAAAAAGTTCTTTGTCATAAATGGGATAATTGAGGCGTGCGCCATCAAGTTTCTCACTATGGTAAGCAATAGGACGCCCATTTTGCATAAGGACGCCACCAATGCCAATACCACTAGCGTCACATTCAATCTCAAAGGTTTTTGTGAAATCCGGCAATGCAAGAAGTGGTGCTTCGGTGAGCCTCTTTTTGAGCTCATCAAAAGCCTTTTGTTGTTCTTTTCCCCAAACGAACGTGACATTCTTCTTGGTCAATTCGTTGAGGGGGCAAGCAATTGTGGAAAAATCTTTCACAAAGCGACGGTAAAAGCCAGCCAACCCATGAAAACTACGAAGTTCACTAACATTTGTAGGGGTGGGCCAATCTCGTATGTCCTTGACTTTTGAGACATCAACTTCAATGCCATTAGAAGACACAACAAAACCAAGAAAAATCAGCTGGTATCTTGCAAAAGTGCACTTGGGGAGGTTAGCATAAAGCCTTTCATGACGAAGGATTTGTAAGACCTCCTTAACATGAGTAACATGCTCCTCTAGTGACTTGCTATAGACAAGAATGTCATCAAAGTAAACAACTACACTCTTTCCAATGAGAGATCGCAAAATATGGTTCATGAGGCGCATGAAGGTAGATGGGGCATTGGATAAGCCAAAAGGCATAACCAACCATTCATAGAGACCAAGCTTGGTCTTGAAGGCGGTTTTCCACTCATCACCTTCAGCCATGCGAATTTGATGGTAGCCGCTACGAAGATCAATTTTCGAAAATATAGTGGCTCCACATAACTCATCAAGCATGTCATCAAGACGCGGTATAGGATGTCGATAACGCACGGTGATAGCATTGATTGACGGATCCATGCATAACCGCAACGTATCATCCGCTTTTGGGACTAGGATCACGGAACCGCGCTTGGCTAGTGCTTACTTGGATCAAACCTTTGGAGACGAGTTGGTTGATTTGACGCTTCGATCTCCTTTGTCTCTTCCGGGTTTGTGCGACACGCTGGCAGTTTGGTAGCGGTCTTGCTGGTATGAGGTCGATCGGTGCTCGATTCCACGAAGAGGAGGAAGGCCATGAGGAAGCTCTTCGAAATACATCTTGGAATTCTGCAAAACAGCCATCAAAGAAGGAGGAACATTTGTCAAGTCATTAGTTCCTTGTGCGGTCCCTTGCATACGAGGACGAGTGCAAGATGGATGGGTTGTTCGCACTTCTCTCATCTCACTTTTGGTGGCAAGAAGAACACTCTTAGTTTTTCCACTCGAGTTTGGCTTGTAGCTCTCACTTACTATGGTGTGGTTCTCGCTCACCACTCTTCTCACAAGGTGTTTTTGGCGTGCGCCCTCGCTAAAGCCTTTGCATTGTCCACAATTATTTGGCTAGGAGTCATTGGCATGACACAAGTTTTATCAAGCCATTTGAAAGTGTAAGTGTTTGAGTGACCATTATGCAAAGCACACTTGTCATATTTCCACGGCCTTCCGAGAAACATGTGACAAACCGTCATTGGAACCACGTCACATTCCACCGTGTCCTTGTAGTGCCCAATGGAGAACGTCACCAAGACGGTGTGCTTGATCTTGACGGATCCTTGGTCACTTAGCCATTGGATATGGTAGGGGTGTCTATGTGGATGAAGGGTGAGGTTGAGTTTCTTACACAATTCCATTTGCGAGGTTGTGGCAACTCCTCCATCGATGATAACTTTGATGGATTTCCATTGATGCCGCAGACGAGTTTGGAAGATGTTCGGCGTTGGTCTGCACTGTCATGGGCTTGGGTAGTTAATACCCGTGTGACCACAAGCGATGGACTTGCGTCATGCTCACACACAAGAAGTTCTTGGTCCTCTTCCAAGTGTTGCCTTGCCATGGCTTCCTTGACCCTTGCATCAAACTCTTCTTCACTCAAGTATTCTTCATCGCCGTTGTCATGGATGAACAAAACTTTCTTGTTTCCACATGCATTGGACTTGTGCCCTTTGCCTCCACACTTGTAGCATTCACCATTGAATGGTTGATCATCCCTTGTGTGTTTGCCACTTGGGGGCTGTTTTCCTTGGGGAATAGTTGGTTTGAAGGGAAGCTTGGTTGTACTTGGGGAGCTTCCACTTGGTGTTGTTGGAGTAGTGGTTGGCGCTTGCTTGTAGGTGAAGTACGTCTTTCGCTTGTTGTACTTGATGTCCTCTTGCACTTGGCGCTCGGCCTTGGATGCGATGTGCACAAGCTCAACCATGTTGTACTTTTGGAACTCGGTGATGCGCTTGATGGGATGGTTCAAGCCATTGAGGAAGCGTGCCATTGTTTGCTCATCTCGCTCTTCAATGTTGGCACGGATCATGTTGAGCTCCATTTGCGTGAAGTACTCTTCCACGGTCTTTGTCCCTTGACTAAGCGTTTGAAGCTTGTTGAAGAGGTCACGCGTGTAGTGTGAAGGAACAAAGCGGGATCTCATATGAGCCTTCATATCTTGCCAAGTGGCGATTGGAGGCTCTTCTTTTGCTTCGCGAGCAAGTTGGACTTGTTCCCACCAAAGGTTGGCATACTCATCAAACTCGAGGGATGCCATGGCCATCATCTTCTCATTGCTATAATTGTGCATGCGGAAGATCTTGTCGACCTTGAGTTCCCAAGAGAGATATTCCTCGGGCTCATTGGAACCGGTGAACTTGGGCATGGTGAATTTGAGCTTGCGAAAGTTTCTTCTCCATTGCGGTTCCGGCTAAGGTTGCCATTATTTTGACGGTCATCATCATCATCCGAGCTCTCATGTCTTGCTTGGTGATTGTTGCGATGCTCGCGTGGTTGTTGAGGTGCCGCGTTTGGTGGTGGAACTTGTTGACGACGAGCTTGGGAGCGTGCTCGCTTTTCTTGTCGCGGATGCGACGAGGAGGAGGTTGATGGTCCTCACGATGAGCTTGGGGAGCTTGCTCTTGCTCTTGTCGTGGTTGATGGCGAGGAGCATTAGCTTGCGCCATGTGGCGAGGAGGACGCCGGCCGTATGCGCAATGGTCGCTCTTCTTCTTGGTGTAGGGAGGCTCGTCATGGCCATTATGTTGTCGGCGAGGACGGTCATGTCGATGATGACGCCTTGGAGGATCTTCGAGTGCTTCACGTCGACGATGATCTTGTTCGTCCTCTTCGGAAGTTTCACTTGTTGTTGAAGGAGCGTGTCGACGTCGATGGCCGTGGTGGTCCATGCGAGGTTGGTCTTGTTGAATCACCAGTGCCCTTGGTTGTGGTCGGTTTGCTTCACGTCTTGGAGGTCTTGCGGAGAGGTCACCATCATAGCTTGATGTCGCGGCGTGACGCGGAGATGGTACCACTTGCGAAGAGCTCATGGATTGAAGAACGGGTCCATCCCGGTGCCTTGAAGCGTGACGGCGAGGTGCACTTGTTTCACTTGATGAGTGCCGAGATGAGCTTGATTCACGCGAGCGTGTCCTTGCGAGTCCATCGATGATGTGTTGGAGCTTCTCATCCGTTGAGGCGAGTGCACGGCCAAGAGCTTCATTTTGATGCCCGAGGTTGTGTTGCATGGCATGCATTTGGCCACGGACTTCTTCGAAGCGGTTGTCGATGTTCTTGAATTCCACACGGGCCTCGCTAAATTGTTCATCTTGGCGCCGCTCGAGAGCTTCACAACGATAGTTGAATTCTCCTCGGATCTTCCAATGGTCCCATCTTGTCATGAATTGGTTATCATCCTCCGGAGGTGGTGGTGGTTGGGATGGCTCTCCATGCCTGTCCATGATGCAAAGCCAACAATGGTTGTATATGCAGAGAAAGGGAGTGGAGAGTTAGCCTTTTACCTCACCTTGGAGATTATATCAAACCAATTGCCACACAAATGAGCGAAAAGCGTGCAAAGTGAAATGGCAAGAAACTCTCAAAGGCTTTTGGTGGAAGGTAAGGGTTGTGGAAAACCAAACGAAACGATCCAAGCAAAAGGTTATTGTCCTACGTGGTGAAGAACCAAAGATCAAAAGCAAAAAGGATACGACCTACAAAAACACGGAAAACACACACGTGGAGAAAAACGTGGTTAGCACGACTATGAAAATGAGCACAAAAGGTCCTAACGAAGACTACGCTCGGTTGTCGTGCCAACACAAGGAGAGACCACAACTCGTTTGCCAAAAGAGGATAAGCAATAGATTTGTGCACTTGCCTCGGTGCGCTCTTTCTTCTCTCTTGTTGGCTTACAAGCTTGGTATTCTCTTTGTATTGGGAGACTATGTAACTTTGTATTCTATCTTTTTCTTTTCCTTTTTTTTTGATTCTTTTTCTTTTTCTCCCTTGCTATGCTACTATGTTAGCTTTTGTATTTGGCCTCACACTCTCACTTTTCCAAAGGCAAGTGCACAATGCTTAGACAAACACAAAATGAGTTGCTCTCATAGGATAGATACACACAAAGGAAGATATGGGGCTGTCAAGGTGGTGCAAGTTATACCATTGGTATTGTTGACGACTTGCAACCGTTGGTGGGGGGAGATGTTCGAGTGTCGCGGTGTCGTTGAGCGCGGTATGACGTTGATGCGGAAGCTGTTGTGAAAATGGCGACAAACACGCGAAACACGAACAAGCGAGGTGGAAAAGGTCAGCGAACGAAATCGAGGCGTCAAAGGGTAGGGAGCACGGTCAGTGGCGAGCGGTAGTACCGCTGGTAACGAGCGGTAGTACCGGTGGTACCGCTTGTACCGGTAGTACGGTCACTAGCGGTAGTACCGCTTGCACCGGCAAGCATCTTGGCAGCCCGAACGAGGTGAACTTGCCAAAAACCTCAAATTCGTTGAAAACTGACCGAAAGGCTAAGCTAGAAACAAGGGGGCTGGATCGACTCCCAAAGCAATGATCTATGGACCAAAACCACGAAAAACTCACCAAATCCAGATCGATCCAAGGAAAATTGGGCTCTTTTGGTAGGATTTTCGCTTTTAAGCGGATAAAAGAAAAAATTGGAGGAAATTCGTGATCAACCGTGCTCTTGATACCAATATGTTATGGGGTAACCCTGGGGTTGGCCCGATCTTTCACGAATTCCACGAGAAACGAGGGGAAAAGAGGTGGTCGGGTATGAAATCGGGGAAGGCGATGAAAACCACGAACACACGCACACCAAAACACGATACACGCCTACTCCTCACGCCGGTGGCAACCGGTCCAACATAATCCCTAGGATCGGTGTTGGGCGAAGCTCGCTCTCCATGCCAACAACGGGGGACGAGGTGCTTGGTGAGACCTTGACGACTTGGGGGCGATAAACCGAGAACCCAAGGCCTTGTACAACTTGAATGCACTAGGCAAGATCCAAGAGGGGGGTGGATAATCCGGTGCTCCTTGGTAGGAGCATGAGACCAATAGATATAAGTCCTCAAAGGGTTTCCTTAATATCTATTATTATCCAAGTCTAAGCGTTTACAATAGAGGCTGGGGGCTATATATAGTCCAGCCACAAAACAGGGGTAGTTTCGGAATGAAGAGATAAATGATAGGTTGGGTTACAAGGCACAGGGCCGAACTTAGGTGATCGTGGTCGCAGACCGGTACCGTCCGGCAATCGGTAGTACCGTGGTAACCGGTAGTACCGCTCGAGCGTAGTACCGCTTGAGGCCTGGAGCTTCCGCCGGGCGTCGAGCAGTAGGAGGGGCGGTAGTACCGTTGCAGGACCGTAGTACCGCTTGCTTCGGGCGTGGGTAGTGCTTCTGTGGCGAAGCGGAGGAGGAGGTCCGCTTGGAGCGGTAAGTGGCCGTCCCAACCGGTAGTACCGCTTGCATCTGGCAGCGACTGGTGGCTTCTTCGTACATGATGATGCACAGAGTTTGCGTGTGAAGTAGCAAGCCATCCAAGGGGGTGTCGAAGTCACACAAGGAGAGGAGCGAGTTCACCTTAGTTTGAAGGAGTTTGGCTCGGGCGCGAGTCATGGGTCCACTTGGGTAGCTCGTGGGAGTAGATGTAGTAGCGGTCAGAGGACGGGCTGCATCATGTGTTGAGTGTGCAGTTGAGCAAATATGAGCAAGATCAACACCACAACCTGTTCCAAACACGTGGTGTTGTCAAGGAAAGAGCTATACGGATCATCATTGATGGAGGGAGTTGTAATAATCTGGCTAGTTTTGACATGGTAGAGAAGCTTGCGCTTCCAACAAGACAACGCCCACATTCGTATTACATCCAATGGTTTGAGAGTTCTCGCAAGATCAAGGTAACAAGAACGGTACGCGCGCATTTTACTATTGGTACATATTCTGATTTTATTGATTGTGATGTTGTACCTATGCAAGCTTGTTCTTTGTTACTTGGTAGACCATGGAAATTTGATAGAGAATCTGTTCATAATGGCAAAACTAATCACTATTCTCTTATGCATGATGGAAAGAAAATTGGTCTAAAACCTATGACTCCCGAACAGATTTTAAAAGATGATCTTGCTAGAGCTAGTAGAGCTAAAACTGAGGAGAAAAATAAAAGTGAGAATCAGATTGTTGCTGCAGATTTTATACCACCAAAGGACACTAAATCTGATTCTACACATGCTACTGAAATTCGTTTGAAGAGTCCATGTATGCTTGCAAATAAAATTGATATTGTTGAACTAGATGTAAACAATACTCAATGTTATGCAATTGTCTGCAAAGAGGTTTTGTTTTCATTTGAGGATATGCCTCCTTCTTTGCCACCCGCTATGCTAATCTTTTGCAGGAATATGAGGACGTCTTTCCCGCTGAGCTGCCACCAGGACTACCTCCTATTAGAGGAATTGAGCACCAAATTGATCTAATTCCTGGTGCCACGTTGCCCAACCGCGCGCCATATAGAACCAATCCAGAGGAGACAAAGGAGATACAACGCCAAATTCAGGAACTACTCGACAGAGATCATATTCGTGAGTCCCTTAGCCCCTGTGCCGTTCCTATTATTTTGGTGCCTAAGAAAGATGGTACTTCGCGCATGTGTACTAATTGTAGAGCTATCAATAATATTACTATTCGATATCGTCATCATATTCCACGTTTAAATGACATGCTTGATGAATTGAGTGGCTCTACCATGTTTTCTAAAGTTGATTTGCGTAGTGGTTACCACCAGATTCGTATGAAATTAGGAGATGATGGAAAACAGCATTTAAAACTAAGTTCGGTTTATACGAGTGGTTAGTAATACCGTTTGGTTTAACTAATTCACCTAGCACTTTCATGATATTAATGAACGAAGTTTTACGTGCTTTCATTGGACGTTTTGTGGTAGTCTACTTTGATGATATTCTGATTTATAGCAAATCTTTAGAGGATCATTTGGACCATTTACGTGCTTTTTTTAATTCTTTACGTGATGCACGTTTGTTTGGTAACCTTGAGAAGTGCACCTTTTGCACCAATCGAGTTGCGTTTCTTGGCTATGTTGTTACATCACAGGGTATTGAAGTGGATCCAGTCAAGATTGAAGCTATTGAGAATTGGCCGCAGCCCAAGACGGTCACACAAGTGAGGAGTTTTCTTGGCCTCGCTGGGTTTTATAGGCGCATTGTCAAAGACTTTGGATCAATTGTCGCATTGAATGAGCTTACGAGAAGGATGTGCCCTTTGGTTTGGGCGATGCACAACAACAAAGCTTCGTCATATTGAAAGATAAGCTAACACATGCTCCTTACTCCAACTTCGATTTTACTAAGACTTTTGAGCTTGAATGTGATGCTAGTGGAATTGGTTTGGGAGGGTGTTATTACAAGAGGGAAAACCTGTTGCATATTTTAGTGAGAAATTGAGTGGGGCTAGTCCAACTATTCTACTTATGATAAAGAATTATATGCGTTGGTTCGGACATTAGAAACTTGGCAACATTATCTATGGCCTAAAGAATTTGTTATTCATTCTGATCATGAATCTTTGAAGCATATTCGTAGTCAAGCTAAGTTGAATCGTCGTCATGCAAAGTGGGTTGAATTTATTGAGTCTTTTCCTTATGTTATCAAACACAAAAAGGGTAAAGATAATATTATTGTTGATGCTTTGTCGCGCCGTTATACTTTGTTATCTCAACTTGACTTCAAAAAATTTGGATTAGAAACTATTAAGGAACAATATGTGCATGATGCTGAATTTAAAGATGTGTTGCAGAATTGTAGAGATGGTAGAACATGGAACAAGTTCGTCTTGAATGATGGATTTGTGTTCCGTGCTAACAAACTATGCATTCCGGATAGTTATGTTCGTCTTTTGTTGTTATAGGAGGCGCATGGAGGAGGATTTATGGGACCCTTTGTGATGCAGCCCGTACCACGAACGCTACTACATCTACTCCCACAAGCTCCCCAAGTTGATAGGGCAAAGGTGTCCGATCTTTCGATGAGATGGCGATATTCGATTTGGTGGAGTTCGGGCTTGATGATCCGACTACACGTGCGAGCACGAGCGCCAATGCAATCGCTAGGCCAATCTCCTGGAGGTTACCGATCCTGCGTGAACACGATCAGCCTGACCAACGAGGGTCTTAATTCCTACCTGAAATCGAGAACAAGTAAGAACCAATATTGCAATCAAGATATTGCGGATTAAGAGGAAAGCTTTATTGAAGAGGTGGGATCCTGAATAGGTGCGATGTTATGGGGTAACCCTGGGGGTTGGCCCGATCTTTCACGAATTCCACGAGAAACGAGGGGAGCGAGGTGGTCGGGGGATGAAATCGATGAGGGCGATGAAAACCACGAACACACACACACCAAAACACGATACACGCCTACTCCTCACGCCGGTGGCAACCGGTCCAACATAATCCCTAGGATCGGTGTTGGGCGAAGCTCGCTCTCCACGCCAACAACGGGGGATGAGGTGCTTGGTGAGATCTTGACAACTTGGGGACGAGACACCGAGATCCCAAGGCCTTGTACAACTTGAACGCACTTAAGCAAGATCCAAGAGGTGGGTGGATAATCCGGTGCTCCTTGGTAGGAGCATGAGACCAATAGATTTAAGTCCTCAAAGGGTTTCCTTAATATCTATTATTATCCAAGTCTAAACGGTTACAATAGAGGGTGGGGGCTATATATAGTCCAGCCACAAAACAGGGTAGTTTTGAATGATAAGATAAATTATAAGTTGGGTTACAAGGCACAGGCCGAATCAAGCAATCAGGTCTGGCAGACCGGTAGTACGGTCCGCAAGAATCGTAGTACCGGTGGTCACCGGTAGTACCGCTTGAGCCAGAGTACCGCTTGAGGGCCTGGGGCTTCCGTCGGAGGCGCCGATGGCGGTAGGCGCGTAGTACGGCCACCGGTAGTACCGGCCAGGACCGTAGTACCGCTTAGCTTCGAGGCGTGAGTGGGCGGCCTGGGGGCGGTAGGGACCGCTTGAGCTAGTACGGCCGTCCCAACCGGTAGTACCGCTATGTCTGGCAACATCGGTGGCTTCTCGCACTGATGATGCATGTGGTTTGCGTGTGAAGTAGCAAGCCATCCAAGGGTGTGAAGTCACACAAGGAGAGGAGCGAGTTCACCTTAGTTTGAAGGAGCTTGGCTCGCGCGAGTCATGGGTCCATTTGGGTAGCTCGTGGGAGTAGATGTAGTAGCT
This sequence comes from Avena longiglumis, assembly GCA_030063025.1. Lineage (NCBI taxonomy): Eukaryota > Viridiplantae > Streptophyta > Magnoliopsida > Poales > Poaceae > Avena > Avena longiglumis. Next base: position 318,606,670 of record CP125973.1, read on the forward strand.
CGAGGACGGCTGCAGACCCCCCTTGGGAAAGAGTCGCCTCGACTCTTCAACCGTCACAACTTCCTCTTCGCCATGGTAGGGTGAGAGGTCCTTGACATTGAATGTCGAGCTCACAAGATACTTGATGTTGGTATATCGATCACATAGGCGTTGTTGTTTATCCTTTTAGCACCTTGAATGGTCCGTCGCCTCGTGGCTTTAGCTTGGAGTCGCTCCTTGGGGAAACGGTCTTTACTCAAGTGAATCCATACAAGGTCGCCCTCATCAAATATCATCTCTTTCTTGGTCTTGTTTAGCCTTGATGCTTGGCGAAGGACTTGTTGCTCGATAGTAGCTCGTGTGTCTTCATGGAGTTTCATCATTGCTTGGGCACGCTTGACAACGTCCATATTGGCACGCTCATGAAGTGGAAGTGGAAGGATATCGAGCGTGGTGAGAGGCTCGAAGCCATAGACGATCATGAACGGGCTCCTCATGGTGGTGGAGTGCTTGGCGCGGTTGTAGGCGAACTCGGCGTGGAATGCATTCCTCCCGCCTTTAAGGTTCTTCTTTATCAACACCCGAGAAGTGTGCCAAGACTTGATTGACGACCTCGGTTTGTCCATCGGTTTGGGGATGCGAGGCGACGAGAAGAGGAGCTTGATGCCGAGCTTGGCCATGAGGGTTTTCCGTATAGCTCATGAATTTTACGTCATCCGGAGACGATTGTTCTTGGCACGCCATGTAGCCAATTATTTCCGAAAAACAAATTTGCCACATGTGAAGCATCATCATCGGACTTATGGCACGGAATGAAATGTGCCATTTTCGAAAAGCGATCCACGACAACAAATATGGAATCGTGACCATGTTTAGATCTAGGCAATCCTAGTACAAAGTCCATGCTAATGTCCGACCAAGGTGCATGAGGAATAGGTAATGGCATATAAAGACCAAAGGGGTTGGACTTAGACTTAGCTTGGATACATGTAGTGCATCGTTGAACGTGGCGCTCCACGTCACGCTTCATCTTTGGCCAAAAGTAGTGAGTGGAGAGCATGTCATATGTCTTGTCACGGCCAAAGTGACCCATAAGGCCTCCACCATGGGACTCTTGAAGAAGCAAAAGTTGGAGAGAGGATTTCGGAATGCAAAGCTTGTTTTGTTTAAAAAGAAAACCCTTGTGCAAATAGAAATCGTCAAGCCCTTTGTTTATTGAACATTGTGCAAATATTGGTCCAAAGAAAGAATCGGACGCTGCATAAAGATTTGATATCCTCAAGACCCAAAACATTGACTTGAGTCGTAAGAAGGCTTGTGGTTTTATGAGACAAGGCGTCCGCCACCACATTTTCTTTGCCCTTCTTGTATTTGACAATGTAAGGAAAAGACTCCATAAACTCAACCCACTTTGCGTGTCTTTTACTCAAGTTGGCTTGGCCCTTAAGATACTTCAACGACTCATGGTCGGAATGGATGATAAATTCTTTGGGCCAAAGATAGTGTTGCCACACTTGAAGAACACGAACCAAGGCAAAAAGTTCTTTGTCATAAATTGGATAATTGAGGCGTGCGCCATCAAGTTTCTCACTATGGTAAGCTATAGGACGCCCATTTTGCATAAGGACGCCACCAATGCCAATACCACTAGCGTCGCATTCGATCTCAAAGGTTTTTGTAAAATCCGGTAATGCAAGAAGTGGTGCTTCGGTGAGCCTCTTTTTGAGCTCATCAAAAGCCTTTTGTTGTGCTTTTCCCCAAACGAACGTGACATTCTTTTTGGTCAATTCGTTGAGGGGGCAAGCAATTGTAGAAAAATCTTTCACAAAGCGACGGTAAAGCCACCAACCCATGAAAACTACGAAGTTCACTAACATTTGTAGGGTGGGCCAATCTCGTATGTCCTTGACTTTTGAGACATCAACTTCAATGCCATTAGAAGACACAACAAAACCAAGGAAAATCAGCTTGTCTCTTGCAAAAGTGCACTTGGGAAGGTTAGCATAAAGCTTTTCATGAAAGGATTTGTAAGACCTCCTTAACATGAGTAACATGCTCCTCGAGTGACTTGCTATAGACAAGAATGTCATCAAAATAAACAACTACACTCTTTCCAATGAGGGATCGCAAAATATGGTTCATGAGGCGATGAAGGTAGATGGGGCATTGGATAAGCCAAAAGGCATAACCAACCATTCATAGAGACCAAGCTTGGTCTTGAATGCGGTTTTCCACTCATCACCTTCACCATGCGAATTTGATGGTAGCCACTACGAAGATCAATTTTCAAAATATAGTGGCTCCACATAACTCATCGAGCATGTCATCAAGACGCGGTATAGGATGTCGATAACGCACGGTGATAGCATTGATTGACGGCAGTCCATGCATAACCGCAACGTATCATCCGCTTTGGACTAGGATCACGGAACCGCGCTTGGGCTAGTGCTTACTTGGATCAAACCTTTGAGACGAGTTGGTTGATTTGACGCCGATCTCCTTTGTCTCTTCCGGTTTGTGCGACACGCAGCAGTTTAGTAGCGCCGGGTATGAGGTCGATGCGGTGCTCGATTCCACGAAGAGGAGGAAGACCATGAGGAAGCTCTTCGGGAAATACATCTTGGAATTCCTGCAAAACAGCCATCAAAGAAGGAGGAACATTTGTCAAGTCGTTAGTTCCTTGCGCTAGTCCCTTGCACACGAGGACGTAGTGCAAGATGGATGGGTTGTTCCGCACTTCTCTCATCTCACTTTTGGTGGCAAGAAGAACACTCTTCGTTTTTCCGCTCGAGTATGGCTTGTAGCTCTCACTCACTATGGTGTGGTTCTCTTGCTCACCACTCTTCTCACAAGGTGTTTTTGCGTATTGCGCCCTCGCTAAAGCCTTTGCATTGTCCGCAATTATTTGGCTAGGAGTCATTGGTTGCAACACACAAGTTTTATCAAGCCATTTGAAAGTGTAAGTGTTTGAGTGACCATTATGCAAAGCACACTTGTCATATTGCCACGGCCTTCCGAGCAACATGTGACAAACCGTCATTGGGACCACGCCACATTCCACCGTGTCCTTGTAGTGCCCAATGGAGAACGTCACTGAGACGGTGTGCTTGATCTTGACGGATCCTTGGTCACTTAGCCATTGGATATGGTAGGGGTGCCTATGTGGATGAAGGGTGAGGTTGAGTTTCTCACACAATTCCGTGCTTGCAAGGTTGTGGCAACTCCCACCATCGATGACAACTTTGATTGACTTTCCATTGATGCCAGCACGAGTTTGGAAGATGTTCGACGTTGGTCTTCATTTTCATTGGCTTGGGTAAAAACCCTTGTGACCACAAGCGATGGACTTGCGTCATGCTCACACACAAGAAGTTCTTGATCCGCTTCCAAGTGTTGCCTTGCCATGGCTTCCTTGACCCTTGCATCAAACTCTTCTTCACTCAAGTATTCTTCATCACCGTTGTCATGGATGAACAAAACTTTTTTGTTTCCACATGCATTGGACTTGTGCCCTTTGCCTCCACACTTGTAGCATTCACCATTGAATGGTTGATCATCTCGTGTTTGTTTGCCACTTGGGGCTGTTTTCCATGGGGACTAGTTGGCTTGAAGGGAAGCTTGGTTGTACTTGTGGAGCTTCCACTTGGTGTTGTTGGAGTAGTGGTTGCGCTTGTTTGTAGGTGAAGTACGCCTTTGGCTTGTTGTACTTGATGTCCTCTTGCACTTGGCGCCGCCTTGGAAGCGATGTGCACAAGCTCAACCATGTTGTTGTACTTTTGGAACTCGGTGATGCGCTTGATAGGATGGTTCAAGCCATTAAGGAAGCGGGCCATTGTTTGCTCATCGCGCGTTCCTCAATGTTGGCACGGATCATGTTGAGCTCCATTTGCTTGAAATATTCTTCCACGGTCTTTGTTCCTTGACTAAGCGTTTGAAGCTTGTTGAAGAGGTCACGCTGTAGTGCGAAGGAACAAAGCGGGATCTCATATGGGCCTTCATGTCTTGCCAAGTTGCAATTGAGGCTCTTCTTTTTTCATGAGCGAGTTGGACTTGTTCCCACCAAAGGTTGGCATACTCATCAAACTCGAGGGATGCCATGGCCATCATCTTCTCATTGCTATAATTGTGCATGCGGAAGATCTTGTCGACCTTGAGTTCCCAAGAGAGATATTCCTCGGGCTCATTGGAACCGTGAACTTTGGCATAGTGAACTTGAGCTTGCCAAAGTTTCTTCTCCATTGCGGTTCCGGCGGTTGCCATGATTTGGCGGTCATCATCATCATCATCCGAGCTCTCATGTCTTGCTTGGTGATTGTTGTGTTGCTCTTGCGGTTGTCGAGGTGCCGCGTTTGGTGGTGGAACTTGTAGTGACGAGCTTGGGGAGCTTGCTCGTGTTGTTGTCGCGGTTGAGGACGAGGAGGAGGTTGGTGGTCCTCACGACGAGCTTGGGGAGCTTGCTCTTGTTCTTGTCGTGGGTGATGTCGAGGAGCATTGTCGGCGCCGTGGCGGTGGAGGACGTCGATCCGTATGCGCCATGATGGGTCGTTCTTCTTCGTGGTGTAGGGAGGCTCGTCATGACCATTATGTTGGCGACGAGGACGCCATGACGATGATGACGCCTTGGAGGATCTTCGAGTGCTTCACGCCGACGATGATCTGGTTCGTCCTCTTCGGAAGTTTCACTTGTTGATGAAGGAGCGTCGACGCCGATGGCCGTGGTGGTCTATGCGAGGTTGCTCTTGTTGAATCACCAAAGCCCTTGGTTGTGGTCGGTTTGCTTCACGCCTTGGAGGTCTTGCGGAGAGGTCACCATCATAGCTTGATGTCGCGCGTGACGGAGATGGTACCACTTGCGAAGAGCTTATGGATTGAAGAACGGGTCCATCCGGTGCCTTGAAGCATGACGGAGGTGCACTTGTTTCACTTGATGAGTGCCGAGATGAGCTTGATTCGCGAGCGTGTCCTTGCGAGTCCATCGATGATGTGTTGGAGCTTCTCATCCGTTGAGGCGAGTGCACGGCCAAGAGCTTCATTTTGATGCCCGAGGTTGTGTTGCATGGCATGCATTTGGCCACGGACTTCTTCGAAGCGGTTGTCGATGTTCTTGAATTCCACACGGGCCTCGCTAAATTGTTCGTCTTGGCGCCGCTCGAGAGCTTCACAACGATAGTTGAATTCTCCACGGATCTTCCAATGGTCCCATCTTGTCATGAATTGGTTATCATCCTCTGGAGGTGGTGGTGGTTGGGATGGCTCTCCATGCCTGTCCATGATGCAAAGCCAACAATGGTTGTATATGGAGAGAAAGGGTGTGGAGAGTTAGCCTTTTACCTCACCTTTGAGATTATATCAAACCAATTGCCACACAAATGAGCGAAAAGCGTGCAAAGTGAAATGGCAAGAAACTCGAAAAGGCTTTTGGTGGAAGGTAAGGGTTGTGGAAAACCAAACGAAACTATCCAAGCAAAAGGTTATTGTCCCACGTGGTAAAGAACCACAAATCAAAAGCAAAAGGATACGATCTACCAAAACACGGAAACACACACGTGGAGATAAAAGGTTAGCACGACTATGAAAATGAGCACAAAAGGTCCTAGCGAAGACTACGCTCGGTTGTCGTGCCAACACAAGGAGAGACCACAACTCGTTTGCCAAAAGAGTGAAGCAATAGATTTGTGCACTTGCCGCGGAGCGCTCGTTCTTCTCTCTTTCGTGGCTTACAAGCTTGGTATTCTCTTTGTATTGGAAGACTATGTATCTTTTTTTTTTTTTTTTTTTTTTTGATTCTTTTTCCTTTTTCTCCCTTGCTATGCTACTATGTTAGCTTTTGTATTTGGCCTCACACTCTCACTTTCCGAAGGCAAGTGCACAATGCTTAGACAAACACAAAATGAGTTGCTCTCATAGGATAGATACACACCAAGGAAGATATGGGGCTGTCAAGGTGGTGCAAGTTATACCTTTGGTATTGTTGACGACTTGCGACCGTTGGTGGGGAATGATGTTCGAGTTCCGCGGTGTCGTGGAGCGCGAGATGACTTTGATGCGGAAGCTGTTGTGAAAATGTCGACAAACACGCGAAACACGAACAAGCGAGGTGGAAAAGGTCAGTGAACGAAAATGAGGCTAAACGGCGAGGAAGAACGGTCAGTGCCGAGGTCGTATCAGCATACAACCGGTAGTACCGGTGCGGTAGTACCGCTTGTACTACCGGGTACTGGTCATCGGGCGGTACCGCTTTGCACGGCCGGTAGTACCGCTTGGCACAGGACTGAAACTTGACGAACTTGCCAAAAACCTCAATTTCGTGGAAAAACTGACCGAGAGGCTTAGCTAGAAACAACAGGGGCGATAGATCGACTCCCAAAGCAACAGATCTATGGACCAAAACCACGAAAAACTCACCAAATCCAGAGATCGATCCAAGGCAAATTGGGGCTCTTTTGGTAGGTTTTTCGTTTTAAGGCGGATAAAAGAAAATTGGGGAAATTCGTGATCAACCGTTTTGATACCAATATGTTATGGGTAACCACGGGTTGGCCCGATCTTTCACGAATTCCACGAGAAACGAGGGAGCGAGGTGGTCGGGATGAAATCGATGAGGCGATGAAAACCACGACACACACACACCAAAACACGATACACGCCTACTCCTCACGCCGGTGGCAACCGGTCCAACATAATCCCTAGGATCGGTGTTGGGCGGCTCGCCTCCACGCCAACAACGGGGATGAGGTGCTTGGTGAGATCTTGACAACTTGGGGACGAGACACCGAGATCCCAAGGCCTTGTACAACTTGAACGCACTTAAGCAAGATCCAAGAGGTGGGTGGATAATCCGTGCTCCTTGGTAGGAGCATGAGACCAATAGATTTAAGTCCTCAAAGGGTTTCCTTAATATCTATTATTATCCAAGTCTAAACGTTACAATAGAGGGTGGGGCTATATATAGTCCAGCCACAAAACAGGTAGTTTTGAATGATAAGATAAATTATAAGTTGGGTTACAAGGCACGTGGCGAAGCAAGCAATCAGGTCCGGGACCGGTAGTACCGGTCCGGCAACCGTAGTACCGTGGTCACCGTAGTACCGCTTCGAGCGTAGTACCGCTGAGGGCTGGGGCTTCCGTCGAGGCGCTGGCGGCGGTAGGGGCGGTAGTACCGCCACCGTAGTACCGTTGTAGGACCGGTAGTACCGCTAGCTTCGAGGCGTGAGTGGCGCCCTGTGGCGGTAGGGGCGGTAGGACCGCTTGAGCGGTAGTACGGTCGTCCCAACCGGTAGTACCGCTATGTCTGGCAGCGGTGGCTTCTCGCACTGATGATGCAGTGGTTTGCGTGTGAAGTAGCAAGCCATCCAAGGGGGTGTTGAAGTCACACAAGGAGAGGAGCGAGTTCACCTTAGTTTGAAGGAGCTTGGCTCGGGCGCGAGTCATGGGTCCATTTGGGTAGCTCGTGGGAGTAGATGTAGTAGCGGTCGGAGGACGGGCTGCATCATGCGAAGTACAAGAGGCCTCTGCGACGCTCGAGCCTTGGCGAAGTTGCGACTATGGCTAACTTAATGTCTAAACAAAATCCGAGTCTAAAGGTTCGGCTATGGGGCGTATTTAAGGGCGAAAAGGTGGGGTTTCGTCCAGCCATGGAAGTGGTGGCCGAATCCAACCCTAAAAGTCCTTTTCCCCTCAAATACGGACTCTAAAAAGTGGCTAATTAAAATCCTGCGAAAATTACATGGGCCTGGCCCAAAATAAAGGTGTCGCAGCACCATATTATGCTATGGACGAATTCGTAAAGTATTGATCTTGAATATTTCGTCCAAGCCTTCTTTCTTCATTATGGTGGCCTCAAAGTTCTGAAATCTTCATCCGTGGCCTTCTCTTGGATCATCACATGCTTGTCGCCATCACCATGCATGGCCATGCTCCAATGCTTGTCCCTCTCATCCATGCTTGGTCCATCATTCCTAAGAGTAAGAAACATATCTGATTTAGGCAAGATCATATTCTCATGTATGTAAGGAATAGTTCCAAGAAACGAAAGTACACGATAGTTCAGTTGTTTGGCACGAGATCTTGTGATGGGTCCTTGTATGTGTGTTCTTTGTAGGTACAACGGTTGTATCAATAGTAGGGATGTCCACATCATGCTCCCTTCTTGAATTGAAGTCGTCCTCGACGCAATCTCATCTTCCTCACCAAAGTAAGGCTTCAAATCTGCAATGTTAAATGTAGGACTAACTGTACCAAATTCTGCAGGCAACTCAAGTTTATATGCATTATCATTGATTTTCTCTAACACCTTAAAGGGACCAGCAGAACGTGGCATTAACTTAGACTTGCGTAAATCAGGAAAACGATCTTTACGCAAATGTAACCAAACAAGATCGCCAACATCAAACACAACATGCTTTCTCCCTTTATCCCCAGCAAGTTTATACTTAGCATTCATGTGTTCAATGTTATCTTTAGTAGTCTTATGCAAGTTTAATATCATTTCAGCGCGTTGTGTAGCATCCAAATTATGTTGCACCGAAGAAGGTAAAGGCAATAAATCAATAGGTGCACGAGGAACAAAACCATACGCAATCTCAAATGGGCACATCTTTGTGGTAGAATGCAAAGAACGATTATAAGCAAATTCTATATGAGGTAAACACTCTTCCCACAATTTTAAGTTCTTCTTTAAAACAGCCCGTAATATAGTAGACAAAGTTCTATTTACTACTTCAGTTTGACCATCAGTTTGGGGATGACATGTAGTACTAAAGAGCAATTTAGTCCCCAACTTAGACCATAAACATCTCCAAAAGTGGCTAAGAAATTTAGTATCACGATCAGAGACAATAGTATTTGGCACACCATGCAAACGAACAATTTCACGAAAGAACAAATCAGCAATATGCAAGATCATCCGTTTATGACAAGGAATAAAGTGTGCCATCTTAGAGAACCGATCCACAACAACAAAAATACTATCCCTCCCTTCGTGTTCGTGGCAATCCCAAAACAAAGTCCATAGAAATATCCTCCCAAGGAACACTAGGAACAGGAAGAGGCATATATAAACCATGTGGATTAATGCGAGACTTAGCTTTTTGACAAGTAGTGCGGATGCCACAAATCTCTCAACATCTCGACGATACGTGGCCAAAAGAAGTGTGCGGCAAGAACATCCTCCGTCTTCTTGACACCAAAGTGTCCCATCAATCCTCCTCCATGCGCCTCCTGTAATAACAAAAGACGCAATGAGCTATCTCGAATGCATAGTTTGTTAGCACGAACACAAATCCATCATTGAAGACGAACTTGTTCCAAGTTCTACCATCTCTACAATTCTGCAACACATCTTTAAATTCAGATCATGCACATATTGTTCTTTAATAGTTTCCAATCCAAATATTTTGAAGTCAAGTTGAGATAACAAAGCATAACGTGACAAAGCATCGACAATAATATTATCTTTACCCTTTTGTGTTTGATAACATAAGGAAAAGACTCAATAAATTCAACCCACTTTGCATGACGATTCAACTTAGCTTGACTACGAATATGCTTCAAAGATTCATGATCGTAATGAATAACAAATTCCTTAGGCCATAGATAATGTTGCCAAGTTTCTAATGTCCGAACCAAGCATATAATTCTTTATCATAAGTAGAATAGTTCGACTAGCCCCACTCAATTTCTCACTAAAATATGCAACAGGTTTTCCCTCTTGTAATAACACCCCTCCCAAACCAATTCCACTAGCATCACATTCAAGCTCAAAAGTCTTAGTAAAATCAGGAAGTTGGAGTAAGGGAGCATGTGTTAGCTTATCTTTCAATATGACGAAGGCCTGTTGTTGTGCATCGCCCCAAACAAAGGGCACATCCTTCTTGGTAAGCTCATTCAGCGGCGCGGCCATTGATCAAAAATCTTTGACAAAGCGCCTATAAAAACCAGTGAGGCCAAGAAAACTCCTCACTTGTGTGACCGTCTTGGGCTGCGGCCAATTCTCAATAGCTTCAATCTTGGCTGGATCCACTTCAATACCCTGTGATGTAACAACATAGCCAAGAAACGCAACTCGACTGGTGCAAAAGGTGCACTTCTCAAGGTTACCAAACAAACGTGCATCACGTAAAGCATTAAAAACAGCACGTAAATGGTCCAAATGATCCTCTAAAGATTTGCTATAAATCAGAATATCATCAAAGTAGACTACCACAAAACGTCCAATGAAAGCACGTAAAACTTCGTTCATTAATCTCATGAAAGTGCTAGGTGCATTAGTTAAACCAAACGGCATTACTAACCACTCATATAAACCGAACTTAGTTTTAAAAGCTGTTTTCCATTCATCTCCTAATTTCATACGAATCTGGTGGTAACCACTACGCAAATCAACTTTAGAAAACATGGTAGAGCCACTCAATTCATCAAGCATGTCATCTAAACGTGGAATAGGATGACGATATCGAATAGTAATATTATTGATAGCTCTACAATCAGTACACATGCGCGAAGAACCATCTTTCTTAGGTACCAAAATAATAGGAACAGCACAGGGGCTAAGGGACTCACGAATATGATCTCTGTCGAGTAGTTCCTGAATTTGGCGTTGTATCTCTGTTATGGGGTAACCCGGGGGTTGGCCCGATCTTTCACGAATTCCACGAGGAACGAGGGGAAGAGAGGTGGTCGGGTATGAAATCGGGGAAGGCGATGAAAACCACGAACACACACACACCAAAACACGATACACGCCTACTCCTCACGCCGGTGGCAACCGGTCCAACATAATCCCTAGGATCGGTGTTGGGCGAAGCTCGCTCTCCACGCCAACAACGGGGGATGAGGTGCTTGGTGAGACCTTGACGACTTGGGGGCGAGAAACCGAGAACCCAAGGCCTTGTACAACTTGAACGCACTAGGCAAGATCCAAGAGGGGTGGATAATCCGGTGCTCTGGGTAGGAGCATGAGACCAATAGATACAAGTCCTCAAAGGGTTCCTTAATATCTATTATTATCCAAGTCTAACTGCTACAATAGAGGGTGGGGCTATATATAGTCCAGCCACAAAAGCAGTAGTTTAATGGAGAGATAAAAGATAGGTTGGGTTACAAGGCATGGGCGAACTTAGGTGATCGAGTCGAGGACCCGGTAGTACCGGTCCCAGAATCTAGTACCGGTGATAACCAGTAGTACCGCTTCGAGCTGAGTACCGCTTGAGGGCTGGAGCTTCCGGTCGGGCGTCGATGGCGGTAGGAGGCGGTAATCGGCCACGGTAGTACCGGTTAGGACCGTAGTACCGCTGGCTTCGAGGCGTGGAGTGGGCGTCTGTGGTGAGCGGTAGGGAGGCGGTGGGACCGCTTGAGCGGTAGTACGGTCGTCCCAACCGGTAGTACCGCTTCGTCTGGCAATCGGTGGCTTCTTCGCACTGATGATGCAGAGTTTGCGTGTGAAGTAGCAAGCCATCCAAGGGGTGTCGAAGTCACACAAGGAGAGGAGCGAGTTCACCTTAGTTTGAAGGAGCTCGGCTCGCACGAGTCATGGGTCCATTTGGGTAGCTCGTGGGAGTAGATGTAGTAGCGGTCGGGACGGGCTGCATCGGCTCCTCCTTGGGAAAGAGTCGCCTCGACTCTTCAACCGCACAACTTCCTCTTCGCCATGGTAGGGTGAGAGGTCCTTGACATTGAATGTCGAGCTCACAAGATACTTGATGTTGGTATATCGATCACATAGGCGTTGTTGTTTATCCTTTTAGCACCTTGAATGGTCCAGTCGCCTCGTGGCTTTAGCTTGGAGTCTCCCTTGGGGAAGCGGTCTTTACTCAAGTGAATCCATACAAGGTCGCCCTCATCAAAGATCATCTCTTTCTTGGTCTTGTTTAGCCTTGATGCTTGGCGAAGGACTTGTTGCTCGATAGTAGCTCGTGTGTCTTCATGGAGTTTCATCATTGCTTGGGCACGCTTGACAACGTCCATATTGGCACGTTCATGAAGTGGAAGTGGAAGGATATCGAGCGCGGTGAGAGGCTCGAATCCATAGACGATCATGAACGGGCTCCTCATGGTGGTGGAGTGCTTGGCGTGGTTGTAGGCGAACTCGGCGTGTGGAATGCATTCCTCCCAGTCTTTAAGGTTCTTCTTTATCAACACCCGGAGAAGTGTTCCAAGACTTTGATTGACTTACCTCGATTTGTCCATCGGTTTGAGGATGCGAGGCGGACGAGAAGAGGAGCTTGATGCCGAGCTTGGCCATGAGGGTCTTCCAGAAGTAGCTCATGAATTTTACGTCACGGTCGGAGACGATTGTTCGTGGCACGCCGTGTAGCCGAATTATTTCCCTGAAAAACAAATTTGCGACATGTGAAGCATCATCGGTCTTATGGCACGGAATGAAATGTGCCATTTTTGAAAAGCGATCCACGACTACAAATATGGAATCGTGACCATGTTTAGATCTAGGCAATCCTAGTACAAAGTCCATGCTAATGTCCGACCAAGGTGCATGAGGAATAGGTAATGGCATATAAAGACCAAAGGGGTTGGACTTAGACTTAGCTTGGATACATGTAGTGCATCGTTGAACGTGGCGCTCCACGTCGCGCTTCATCTTTGGCCAAAAGTAGTGAGTGGAGAGCATGTCATATGTCTTGTCACGGCCAAAGTGACCCATAAGGCCTCCACCATGGGACTCTTGAAGAAGCAAAAGTTGGAGAGAGGATTTCGGAATGCAAAGCTTGTTTTGTTTGAAAAGAAAACCCTTGTGCAAATAGAAATCGTCAATCCCTTTGTTGATTGAACATTGTGCAAATATTGGTCCAAAGAAAGAATCGGACGCGTACAAAGATTTGATGTCCTCAAGACCCAAAACATTGACTTCGAGTCGTGTAAGGAGGCTTGCGATTTTGCGAGACAAAGCGTCCGCCACCACATTTTCTTTGCCCTTCTTGTATTTTACAATGTAAGGAAAAGACTCCATAAACTCAACCCACTTTGCGTGCCTTTTACTCAAGTTGGCTTGGCCCTTAAGGTACTTCAACGACTCATGGTCGGAATGGATTATAAATTCTTTGGGCCAAAGATAGTGTTGCCACACTTGAAGAACACGAACCAAGGCAAAAAGATAGTTTAGGCGTGCGCCATCAAGTTTCTCACTATGGTAAGCAATAGGACGCCCATTTTGCATAAGGACGCCACCAATGCCAATACCACTAGCGTCACATTCAATCTCAAAGGTTTTTTTGAAATCCGGCAATGCAAGAAGTGGTGCTTCGGTGAGCCTCCTTTTGAGCTCATCAAAAGCCTTTTGTTGTGCTTTTCCCCAAACGAACGTGACATTCTTCTTGGTCAATTCGTTGAGGGGGCAAGCAATAGTGGAAAAATCTTTCACAAAGCGACGGTAAAAGCCAGCCAACCCATGAAAACTACGAAGTTCACTAACATTTGTAGGGGTGGGCCAATCTCGTATGTCCTTGACTTTTGATACATCAACTTCAATGCCATTAGAAGACACGACAAAACCAAGGAAAATCAGCTTGTCTCTTGCAAAAGTGCACTTGGGAGGTTAGCATAAAGCTTTTCATGACGAAGGATTTGTAAGACCTCCTTAACATGAGTAACATGCTCCTCTAGTGACTTGCTATAGACAAGAATGTCATCAAAGTAAACAACTACACTCTTTCCAATGAGTGACCGCAAAATATGGTTCATGAGGCGCATGAAGGTAGATGGGGCATTGGATAAGCCAAAAGGCATAACCAACCATTCATAGAGACCAAGCTTGGTCTTGAAGGCGGTTTTCCACTCATCACCTTCAGCCATGCGAATTTGATGGTAGCCACTACGAAGATCAATTTTCGAAAATATAGTGGCTCCACATAACTCATCAAGCATGTCATCAAGACGCGGTATAGGATGTCGATAACGCACGGTGATAGCATTGATTGGACGGCAGTCCATGCATAACCGCAACGTATCATCCGTTTTCGGGACTAGGATCACGGGAACCGCGCTTGGGCTAGTGCTTACTTGGATCAAACCTTTGGAGACGAGTTGGTTGATTTGACGCTCGATCTCCTTTGTCTCTTCCGGGTTTGTGCGATACGCAGCGCGATTTGGTAGTGGTGTGCGGGTATGAGGTCGATCGGTGCTCGATTCCACGAAGAGGAGGAAGGCCATGAGGAAGCTCTTCGAAATACATCTTGGAATTCTGCAAAAGCCATCAAAGAAGGAGGAATATTTGTCAAGTCATTAGTTCCTTGCGCTAGTCCCTTGCATACGAGGACGTAGTGCAAGATGGATGGGTTGTTCCTCACTTCTCTCATCTCACTTTTGGTGGCAAGAAGAACACTCTTAGTTTTTCCGCTCGAGTTTGGCTTGTAGCTCTCACTCACTATGGTGTGGTTCTCTCGCTCACCACTCTTGTCACAAGGTGTTTTTGCGTATTGCGCTCTCGCTAAAGCCTTTGCATTGGCCGCAATTATTTGGCTAGGAGTCATTGGTTGCAACACACAGGTTTTATCAAGCCATTTGAAAGTGTAGGTGTTTGAGTGACCATTATACAAAGCACACTTGTCATATTGCCACGGCCTTCCGAGCAACATGTGACAAACCGTCATTGGAACCACGTCACATTCCACCGTGTCCTTGTAGTGTCCAATGGAGAACGTCACCGAGACGGTGTGCTTGATCTTGACGGATCCTTGGTCACTTAGCCATTGGATATGGTAGGGGTGTCTATGTGGGTGAAGGGTGAGATTGAGTTTCTCACACAATTCCGTGCTTGCGAGGTTGTGGCAACTTCCTCCATCGATGACAACTTTGATGGACTTCCCATTGATGCTTGGCACGAGTTTGGAAGATGTTCGACGTTGGTCTTCATTTTCATTGGCTTGGGTAGTCAAGACCCTTGTGACCTGGCGATGTACTTGCTTCATGCTCACACACAAGAAGTTCTTGGTCCTCTTCCAAGTGTTGCCTTGCCATGGCTTCCTTGACCTTTGCATCAAACTCTTCTTCATTCTAGTATTCTTCATCGCCGTTGTCATTGATGAACAAAACTTTTTTGTTTCCACATGCATTGGACTTGTGCCCTTTGCCTCCACACTTATAGCATTCACCATTGAATGGTTGATCATCCGTGTTGTTTGCCACTTGGGGCTGTTTTCCTTGGGGAATAGTTTGCTTGAAGGAAGCTTGGTTGTACTTGGTGAGCTTCCACTTGGTGTTGTTGGAGTAGTGGTTGGCGCTTGCTTGTAGGTGAAATCGTCTTTGGCTTGTTGTACTTGATGTCCTCTTGCACTTGGCGCTCGGCCTTGGATGCGATGTGCACAAGCTCAACCATGTTGTTGTACTTTTGGAACTCGGTGATGCGTTTGATGGGATGGTTCAAGCCATTGAGGCGTGCCATTGTTTGCTCATCTCGCTCTTCAATGTTGGCACGGATCATGTTGAGCTCCATTTGCTTGAAGTACTCTTCCACGGTCTTTGTCCCTTGACTAAGCGTTTGAAGCTTGTTGAAGAGGTCACGCGTGTAGTGTGAAGGAACAAAGCGGGATCTCATATGAGCCTTCATATCTTGCCAAGTGGCGATTGGAGGCTCTTCTTTTTGCCATGCGAGTTGGACTTGTTCCACCAAAGGTTGGCATACTCATCAAACTCGAGGGATGCCATGGCCATCATCTTCTCATTGCTATAATTGTGCATGCGGAAGATCTTGTCGACCTTGAGTTCCCAAGAGAGATATTCCTCGGGCTCATTGGAACCGGTGAACTTGGGCATGGTGAATTTGAGCTTGCCGAAAGTTTCTTCTCCATTGCGGTTCCGGTTGCGTCGGTTGCCATTATTTTGACGGTCATCATCATCATCCGAGCTCTCATGTCTTGCTTGGTGATTGTTGCGATGCTCGCGTGGTTGTTGAGGTGCCGCGTTTGGTGGAGGAACTTGTTGTTGACGACGAGCTTGGGGAGCATGCTCGTTTTCTTGTCGCGGATGCGGACGAGGAGGAGGTTGATGGTCCTCACGACGAGCTTGGGTAGCTTGCTCTTGCTCTTGTCGTGGTTGATGGCGAGGAGCATTAGATTGCGCTATGTGGCGAGGAGGACGTCGAGCCGTATGCGCCATGGGTTGTTCTTCTTCTTGGTGTAGGGGAGGCTCGTCATGACCATTATGTTGGCGACGAGGACGCTCAAGACGATGATGACGCCTTGGAGGATCTTCGAGTGCTTCACGTCGACGATGATCTTGTTCGTCCTCTTCGGAAGTTTCACTTGTTGTTGAAGGAGCGTGTCGACGTCGATGGCCGTGGTGGTCTATGCGAGGTTGCTCTTGTTGAATCACCAGTGCCCTTGGTTGTGGTCGGTTTGCTTCACGTCTTGGAGGTCTTGCGGAGAGGTCACCATCATAGCTTGATGTCGCGGCGTGACGCGGAGATGGTACCACTTGCGAAGAGCTTATGGATTGAAGAACGGGTCCATCCGGTGCACAAGCATGAAGCATGGCGAGGTGCACTTGTTTCACTTGATGAGTGCCGAGATGAGCTTGATTCAGCGGCGTGTCCTTGCGAGTCCATCGATGATGTGTTGGAGCTTCTCATCCGTTGAGGCGAGTGCACGGCCAAGAGCTTCATTTTGATGGCCGAGGTTGTGTTGCATGGCATGCATTTGGCCACGGACTTCTTCGAAGCGGTTGTCGATGTTCTTGAATTACACACGGGCCTCGCTAAATTGTTCATCTTGGCGCCGCTCGAGAGCTTCTAGCGATAGTTGAATTCTTCTCGGATCTTCCAATGGTCCCATCTTGTCATGAATTGGTTATCATCCTCTGGAGGTGGTGGTGGTTGGGATGGCTCTCCATGCCTGTCCATGATGCAAAGCCAACAATGGTTGTATATGGAGAGAAAGGGTGTGGAGAGTTAGCCTTTTACCTCACCTTGGAGATTATATCAAACCAATTGCCACACAAATGAGCCAAAAGCGTGCAAAGTGAAATGGCAAGAAACTCTAAAAGGCTTTTGGTGGAAGGTAAGGGTTGTGGAAAACCAAGCGAAGCGATCCAAGCAAAAGGTTATTGTCCTCGTGGTAAAGAACCAAAGATCAAAAGCAAAAGGATACGATCTACCAAAAACACGGAAACACACGTGGAGAAAAGCGGGGTTAATACGACTATGAAAATAAGCACAAAAGGTCCTAACGAAGACTACGCTCGGCTGTCGTGCCAACACAAGGAGAGACCACAACTCGTTTGCCAAAAGAGGGTAAGCAATAGATTTGTGCACTTGCCGCGGAGCGCTCTTTCTTCTCTCTTTCTTGGCTTACAAGCTTGGTATTCTCTTTGTATTGGGGGACTATGTATCTTTTTCTCTTTTTCGCTTTTTTTTTTGATTCTTTTTCCTTTTTCTCCCTTGCTATGCTACTATGTTAGCTTTTGTATTTGGCGTCAAACTCTCACTTTCCGAAGGCAAGTGCACAATGCTTAGACAAACACAAAATGAGTTGCTCTCTTTGGATAGATACACACAAAGGAAGATATGGGATGTCAAGGTGGTGCAAGTTATACCTTTGGTATTGTTGACGACTTGCAACCGTTGGTGGGGAAAGATGTTCGAGTGTCGCGGTGTCGTTGAGCGCGGGATGACGTTGATGCGGAAGCTGTTGTGAAAATCGCGACAAACACGCGAAACACGAACAAGCGAGGTGGAACAGTCGGTGAGCGAAATCGAGGCGTCAAAGGCGGAGGCGCAGGCGGATCACTGGTAGTACCGCTGGTAGCGGGCGGTAACCGGTGAGCGGTAGTACGGTCAACACGGTAATCTGCGGTAGTAATCATGGCTTACCGCAGCGATGCCAGCTTAGCACTGGAGGCGAGGTGAACTTGCCAAAACCTCAAATTCGTTGAAAAACTGCCGAAAGGCTGAGCTAGAAACAAGAGGGCTATAGATCGACTCCCAAAGCAGATCTATGGACCAAAACCACGAAAAACTCACCAAATCCGGAGATCGATCCGAAGGCAAATTGGGCTCTTTTGGTAGGATTTTCGTTTTAAAGCGGAAAAGAAAAAATTGGAGAAATTAAGTGATCAACCGTGCTCTTGATACCAATATGTTATGGGGTAACCCGGGGTTGGCCCGATCTTTCACAATTCCACGAGCGAGGGAAGAGAGGTGGTCGGGTATGAAATCGGGAAGGCGATGAAAACCACGAACACACACACACAAAACACGATACGCCTACTCCTCGCCGGTGGCAACCGTCCAACATAATCCCTAGGATCGGTGTTGGTGAGCTCGCTCTCCACGCCAACAACGGGGATGAGGTGCTTGGTGAGACCTTGACGACTTGGGGCGGAAACAGAACCCAAGGCCTTGTACAACTTGAACGCACTAGGCAAGATCCAAGAGGGGGTGGATAATCCGGTGCTCTGGTAGGAGCATGAGACCAATAGATACAAGTCCTCAAAGGGGTTCCTTAATATCTATTATTATCCAAGTCTAGTTTACAATAGAGGTGGGGGCTATATATAGTCCGACCACAAAGCAGGGTAGTTTGAATGGAGAGATAAAAGATAGGTTGGGTTACAAGGCACAGGCCGAACTTAGGTGATCAGTCGAGGCGGGACGGTAGTACCGGTCCGTGGCAGTAAGTACCGGTGATAACGTAATACCGCTTCGAGCAGTAGTACCGCTTGAGGGCCTGGAGCTTCCGTCGGGCGTCGGTGGCGGCGGTAGTGGCACCGGTAGTACCGGTTGTGGGACGGTGTACCGCGGCGCTCGAGGCGTGGAGTGGGCGTCTGTGGCGGCGGTGGGGAGGCGGTAGGGACCGCTTGGGCGGTGCAGTCGTCCCAACCGGTAATCCGCTTTGCGTCTGGCGGCAGGTGGCTTCCGTGCACGATGATGCACAGAGTTTGCGTGTGAAGTAGCAAGCCATCCAAGGGGGTGTCGAAGTCACACAAGGAGAGGAGCGAGTTCACCTTAGTTTGAAGGAGCTCGGCTCGGGCACGAGTCATGGGTCCGTTTGGGTAGCTCGTGGGAGTAGATGTAGTAGCGGTCGGAGGACGGGCTGCATCAATCTCCTTTGTCTCCTCTGGATTGGTTCTATATGGCGCGCGGTTGGGCAACGTGGCACCAGGAATTAGATCAATTTGGTGCTCAATTCCTCTAATAGGAGGTAGTCTGGTGGCGACTCGGTAGGGAAAGGCGTCCTCCTATTCTGCAAAAGGTTAGCAACAATGGTGGCAAAGAAGGAGGCATATCCTCAAATGAAAACAAAACCTCTTTGCAGACAATTGCATAACATTGAGTATTGTTTACATCTAGTTCAACAATATCAATTTTATTTGCAAGCATACATGGACTCTTCAAACGAATTTCAGTAGCATGTGTATAAAATCTGCAGCAAAAATCTGATTCTCACTTTTATTTTTCTCCTCAGTTTTAGCTCTACTAGCTCTAGCAAGATCATCTTTTAAAATCTGTTCGGGAGTCATAGGTTTTAGACCAATTTTCTTTCCATCATGCATAAGAGAGTAGTGATTAGTTTTGCCATTATGAACAGATTCTCTATCAAATTGTCATGGTCTACCAAGTAATAAATAACAAGCTTGCATAGGTACAACATCACAATCAACAAAATCAGAATATGTACCAATAGTAAAATGCACGCGTACCGTTCTTGTTACCTTGATCTTGCGAGAACTCTCAAACCATTGGATGTAATATGAATGTGGGCGTTGTCTTGTTGGGCATAAGCTTCTCGACCATGTCAACAACGGCCGAGTTATTACAACTCCTCCATCAATGATGATCCGTATAGCTCTTTCCTTGACAACACCACGTGTTTGGAGCAGGTTGTGGCGTTGATCTTGCTCAGTTGCTCAATTGCACACTCAACACACGTTGGGTAATTAAGCTCTTGTATTGATCGGCAGCTGACTCCCATCACCTCTGGCTCTTCATCGATCGAATTGTCTCCATCTCGGCGAAATAAGGGCTAGTGTATCTTCATCAAAGTCACTCGCTGAATCGTATTGACCATCTTCACGCACCATCATAACACGTTGTGTTGTGCTGTCTCTCAATATGACCAAAACCCACCCGGACTTGCGGCATTGTATATCCTTTGTCTTACCTGTGGAAGCCATAGAAGATGCACTCTGACGGGAGCATTGGATGATGGTGGAGGAGTAGCTGGAAATCTTGTGGTGGCCTTGGATGTGGTAGTAGGCGGAGGCGAATCACGAGGCGGCGATTGTCGGGATGTCCAAGTGGATGTACGACCTGCAATTATTAGTCCTCCATGGTGTTTGGCGGTCACGCACTTCACGTTCGACTTTGCAAGCAAGATGAAACAAGCAGTGATAAATTATATTCCTTATAATCTAAGATGTTTGGATGTCCTTGTTTAATCCACCAAAAGCGTGCAAGCATTTGTTCATTAGATTCAACAAGACCACCTAACCATCCCGTTTGCAATTCGATAATACTCTTCTCAATTTTTTCCTTGCTCTAAGCGTGTCGATTCTTTAGTAAATCACGTTGATAAGTGGGAGGTACAAAGCGAACACGCATAGCAGTTTTAAAGCAGTCAAGTACTAGGAATAGTAGTAGGATTTAAGCGACAATACTCGGACCACCAAAGGGAAGCAAATTTAGTAAATTCACATGTAGCAACACTAACACGCATATTCTCGGGATATTTTAAGCAAGCAAAGCGTTGTTCTACTTCCATCTCCCATGTAAGATATGCATCGATTATATTTACCCTCAAAAGATGGAATATTTAATTTAAGCTTTGCAACATGATCATCATCACGTGCATTAGGCGGCGTTGCGGTAGTAATGTCGGGCGACGGCGGTACACTGTGGAGGTTGTTCAACCTCCTCGTGAAGCAGATCGTCGTCGTCGGGAAATTAGTAGTACCGTCAATGCATCCCCAATGTTGCGGCCAGCGGTGATGTGGACATCCTACTATTGATACAACCGTTGTACCTCTGACAACACATACAAGGACCCATTACAAGATCTCGTGCCAAACAAGCTGAACTACTCGGTACTTTCGTTTCTTGGAACTATTACTTACATACATGAGAACATGATCTTGCCCTAAATCGGATATGTTTCTTACTCTTAGGAATGATGGACCGAGCATGGATGAGAGGGACAAGCATTGGAGCATGGCCATGCATGGTGATGGCGACAAGCATGTAATGATCCAAAGAAGGCCACGGATGAAGATTTGAACTTTGAGGCCACCATAATGAAGAAAGAAGGCTTGGGCGAAATATTCAAGATCAATACTTTCTACGAATTCGTCCATAGCATAATATGGTCTTTGCGACACCTTTATTTTGGGCAGGCCATGTAATTTTCATGAGTTTTAATTAGCCACTTTTAGAGTCCGTATTTGAGGAAAAGGACTTTTAGGGTTGGATTAACCACTTCCATGGCTGGCGAAACCTCTGCTAATAAATCGCCCCATAGCGAACCTTTAGACTCGGATTTTGTTTAGACATTAAGTTAGCCATAGTCGCACCCATGAGGCTCGGCGTCGGAGGCGTGTTGGGGCCTGCGGCTGCGAGTGTGTGGCAGTGCTCGAAAAAAAAATTGAGTATCCCACAGGAGGACCCATGACTGGCCAAACTCACGCAAGCTAAAGTGATCTCGCTCCTCTCCTTGTGTGACTTGATACCCTTGGATGGCTGCTACTTCAGCGCATACCTTGTGCATCGCCAGTGCGAAGAAGGACCCGGTGGGCGGAGGCCGGGGCGGAAGCAACCGATCATTGCCGGGCCAGTAGTACTGGCCAGACGTACTACCGGTTCAGCGGTGCCGGGCCCTTCTGGCGCTCGGGAGAACCACTCCACAGACGCCGTGATACTCTGGAGATACCACGGTACTCTGGGTGGGCGATACCGCCCCCTCCGCTCGCCACAGGCGACTCCGTGAAGCTCTGGGACATGGCGGTACTACCAGCCCCCAAGCGGTGTCTGGGATCACGAGTACTAGGTTGCAGGCTGAACCTGAACACCTCTAGTCGGCCTAGCACCCTGTACCCCTTTCCATATTTTCCTATTTCGTTCCGAAACTGCCCCTGTTTATGTGGTTGGACTATATATAGCCCCCACCCTCTATTGTAAACCCTAGACTTGGATAATAATAGATTAAGGAACCCCTTTGAGGAACTTACATCTATTGGTCTCATGCTCCTACCAAGGAGCACCGGATTATCCACCCCCTCTTGGATCTTGCCTAGTGCGTTCAAGTTGTACAAGGCCTTGGGTTCTCGGTTTCTCGCCCCCAAGTCGTCAAGAGCTCACCAAGCACCTCGTCCCCCGTTGTTGGCGTGGAGAGAGAGCTTCGCCCAACACCGATCCTAGGGATTATGTTGGACCGGTTGCCACCGGCGTGAGAGATCGGCGTGTATCGTGTTTAGTGTGCGTGTGTTCGTGGTTTTCATCCCTTCTTCCCTCGACTACCGCTTTCCCCCTTGTTTCTCGTGGAATTCGTGAAAGATCGGGCCAACCCAAGGGTTACCCCATAACATATTGGTATCAAGAGCACGGTTGATCACGAATTCCCCCCCCCCCCCCAATTTTTATTTGATCCCCCTTAAAATCGAAAATCCCACCAAAAAGAGCCCCAATTTTCCTTCGGATCGATCTTTGGATTTGGTGAGTTTTTCGTGGTTTTGGTCCATAGATCTGTTGCTTTTGGAGTCGATCTATAGCCCTGTTGTTCCTATCCCAGCCTTTCGGTCAAATCACCACGAATTTGAGGATTTTGTCAAGTTGATCTCGTTCCAGTTCCGTGCCTTGCGGTGTCTGGCCAGTACTACCATAACTCACAAGCGGTACTACCGCTGCTTGATACTACCGGGACGTTCTTCTTGATACTTCCGCTCGCCTCGACCGCGTTTCTTTGCTCCTGACGCCTCAACCCGTTTCTCGACTTTTCCACTTCACTTGTTATGTTTTCGTGTTTGTCGCCATTTTAATAACAACTTCGGATCAAAGTCATCACGCTCAACGACACCGACACTCGAACATCATACCCACCAACGGTTGCAAGTCAACAATACCAAATGTATAACTTGCACCACTTTGTGACCCATATCTTCCTTTGTGTGTATCTCTCCTATGAGAGCAACTCATTTTGTGTTTGTCTAAGCATTGTGCACTTGCCATGGGAAAGTGAGAGTGTGAGGCCAAATACAAAAGTTAACATAGTAGCATAGAAAGGAGAAAAGAAAGAATCAAAAAAGAACAAAAAAAATAGAAAAAGATACATAGTCTCCCAATACAAAGAGAATACCAAGCTTGTAAGCCAACAAGAGAGAGGAAAAAAGCGCGCAAGGCAAGTGCAAATCTGCTTATCCTCTTTTGGCAAACGAGTTGTGGTCTCTCCTTGCGTTGGCACGACAACCGAGCGTAGTCTTCGTTAGGACCTTTTGTGCTCATTTTCATAGTCGTGCTAACCCCGTTTTTCTCCACGTGTGTGTTTTTCCGTGTTTTTGTAGATCGTATCCTTTTGCTTTTGATCTTTGGTTCTTTACCACGTAGAACAATAACCTTTTGCTTGGATCGTTTCGTTTGGTTTTCCACAATCCTAACCTTCCACCAAAAGCTTTTGAGAGTTGTAGCATACTTGTGTGTGAGTTTCTTTGCCATTTCACTTTACACGATGTTCGCTCATTTGTGTGGCAATTGGTTTGATATAATCTCCAAGGTGAGGTAAACGTCTAACTCTCCGCACCCTTATTCTCCATATACAACCCTTGTCGGCTTTGCATCATGGACAGGAATGGCGAGCCGTCACAGCCACCACCTTCGGAGGACGACACACAATTCATGACAAGATGGGACCATTGGAAGGTCCGAGGAGAATTCAACTATCGTTGTGAAGCTCTCAAACGGCGCCAAGATGAACAATTTAGCAAGGCCCGCGTGGAATTCAAGAACATCGACAACCGCTTCGAAGAAGTCCGTGGCCAAATGCATGCCATGCAACACAACCTCGGTCATCAAAATGAAGCTATTGGTCGTGCACTCGCCTCAACGGATGAGAAGCTTCAACGCCTCATTGATGGACTAGCAAGCCCACGCTCGCGCGAATCAAGCTCATCTCGGCACTCCTCAAGTGAATCAAGTGAACCTCGCCGTCACGCTTCAAGGCACCGGGATGGACCCGTTCTTCAATCCATGAGCTCTTCGCAAGCGGTACCATCTCGCGACGCGCAACGTCAAGCTATGATGGTGACCTCATGAGACCTCCAAGGCGTGAAGCGAACCGCCAACTAAGGGCACTTGTGATTCAACAAGAGCAACCTCACATGGACCACCAAGCCCATCGCCACGACATGTCCTTTCAACAACAAGTGAAGCACCGAAGAGGACGAACAAGATCACCGTCGGCGTGGCGCTCGATGATCCTCCAAGGCGTCATCATCGACATGATCGTCACGTCGGCAACATAATGGTCATCGAGCCTCCTCTACACCAAGAAGAAGAAGCGCCCATTGCGCATGCGGCTCGGCGTCCTCCTCGCCACATGGCGCAAGCCAATGCTCCTCGGCATCAACCATGGCAAGAACAAGAAGCTCCCCAAGCTCGTCGTGAGGATGCACAACCTCCTCCTCGTCCTCAACAGAGACAAGAACAAAGCAGCAAGCTCCCCAAGCTCGTCGTCAAAACCAAGTTCCACCACCAGCGGCACCTCAACAACCGCAAGAGCAACGCAACCATCACCAAGAAAGACACACGAGCTCGGATGATGATGACCGACGCCCCAATCATGGCAACCGCCGCAACCCATAATGGAGAAGAAACTTTCGGCAAGCTCAAACTCACCATGCCCAAGTTCACCGGTTCCAATGAACCCGAGGAATATCTTTCGTGGGAACTCAAGGTCGACAAGATCTTCCGCATGCACAACTATAGCAATGAGAAGATGATGGCCATGGTATCCCTCGAGTTTGATGAGTATGCCAACCTTTGGTGGGAACAAGTCCAACTCGCTCGCAAAGCAAAAGAAGAGCCTCCAATCGCAACTTGGCAAGATATGAAGGCCCATATGAGATCCCGCTTTGTTCCTTCGCACTACACGCGTGACCTCTTCAACAAGCTTCAAACGCTTAGTCAAGGGACAAAGACCGTGGAAGAGTACTTCAAGCAAATGGAGCTCAACATGATCCGTGCCAACATTGAAGAGCGAGATGAACAAATAATGGCACGCTTCCTCAATGGCTTGAACCATCCCATCAAGCGCATCAGCGAGTTCCAAAAGTACAACAACATGGTTGAGCTTGTGCACATCGCATCAAAGGCCGAGCGTCAAGTGCAAGAGGACATCAAGTACAAAAAGCCAAAGATCGTACTTCACCTACAAGCAAGCACCAACCACTACTCCAACAACACCAAGTGGAAGCTCCTCAAGTACCACCAAGCTTCCCTTCAAGCCAACTCTCCCTCAAGGAAAACAGCCCCCAAGTGGCAAACACACAAGGGATGATCAACCATTCAATGGTGAATGCTACAAGTGCGGAGGCAAAGGGCACAAGTCGAACGCATGTGGAAACAAGAAAGTTTTGTTCATCCATGACAACGGCGATGAAGAATACTTGAGTGAAGAAGAGTTTGATGCAAGGGTCAAGGAAGCCATGGCAAGGCAACATTTGGAAGAGGACCAAGAACTTCTTGTGTGTGAGCATGACGCAAGTCCATCGCATGTGGTCACAAGGGTCTTAATTACAAAAGCCAATGAGAATGAAGACCAACGCTCGAACATCTTCCAAACTCGTGCCGGCATCAATGGGAAGTCCATCAAAGTTGTCATCGATGGAGGGAGTTGCCACAAGCTTGCAAGCACGGAATTGTGTGAGAAACTCAATCTCACCCTACATCCACATAAACACCCCTACCATGTCCAATGGCTAAGTGACCAAGGATCCGTCAAGATCAAGCACACCGTCTCGGTAACGTTCTCAATTGGGCCCTACAAGGACACGGTGGAATGTGACGTGGTCCCAATGACGGTTTGCCATATGTTGCTCGGAAGGCCGTGGCAATATGACAAGCGTGCTTTGCATAATGGTCACTCAAACACTTACACCTTAAAATGGCTTGATAAAACTTGTGTGTTGCAACCAATGACTCCTAGCCAAATAATTGCGGACAATGCAAAGGCTTTAGCGAGGGCGCAATACACAAAAACACCTTGTGATAAGAGTGGTGAGCAAGAGAACCACACCATAGTGAGTGAGAGCTACAAGCCAAACTCGAGTGGAAAAACTAAGAGTGTTCTTCTTGCCACCAAAAGTGAGATGAGAGAAGTGAGGAACAACCCATCCATCTTGCACTATGTCCTTGTATGCAAGGGACTAGCGCAAGGAACTAACGACTTGACAAATGTTCCTCCTTTGATGGCTATTTTGCAGGAATTCCAACATGTATTTCCCGAAGAGCTTCCTCATGGACTACCTCCTCTTCGTGTAATCGAGCACCGCATCGACCTCATACCCGGCACACCGCTCCCAAACCGCGCCACGTATCGCATGAACCCGGAAGAGACGAAGGAGATAGAACGTCAAATCAACCAACTCGTCTCCAAAGGTTTGATCCAAGTAAGCACTAGCCCAAGCGCGGTCCCTGTGATTCTAGTTCCAAAAACGGATGATACGTTGCGGTTATGCATGGACTGCCGTCCAATCAATGCTATCACCGTGCGTTATCGACATCCTATACCGCGTCTTGATGACATGCTTGATGAGTTATGTGGAGCCACTATATTTTCGAAAATTGATCTTCGTAGTGGTTACCATCAAATTCGCATGGCCAAAGGTGATGAGTGGAAAACCGCCTTCAAGACCAAGCTTGGTCTCTATGAATGGTTGGTTATGCCTTTTGGCTTATCTAATGCCCCATCTACCTTCATGCGCCTCATGAACGATATTTTGAGATCTCTCATTGGGAAGAGTGTAGTTGTTTACTTTGATGACATCCTTGTCTATAGCAAGTCACTAGAGGAGCATGTTACTCATGTTAAGGACGTCCTTCAAATCCTTCGTCATGAAAAGCTTTATGCTAACCTCCCAAAGTGCACTTTTGCAAAAGACAAGCTGATTTTCCTTGGTTTTGTTGTGTCTCCTAATGGCATTGAAGTTGATGTCTCAAAAGTTAAGGACATACGAGATTGGCCCATACCGACCAATGTTAGCGAACTTCGTAGTTTTCATGGGTTGGTTGGCTTTTACCGTCGCTTTGTGAAAGACTTTTCTACCATTGCTTGCCCCCTCAACAAATTGTCCAAGAAAAATGTCACGTTCGTTTGGGGAAAAGCACAACAAAAGGCTTTTGATGAGCTCAAAAAGAGGCTCACCGAAGCACCACTTCTTGCATTACCGGATTTCACAAAAACCTTTGAAATTGAATGTGACGCTAGTGGTATTGGCATTGGTGGCGTCCTTATGCAAAATGGGCGTCCTATTGCATACCATAATGAGAAACTTGATGGCGCACGCCTAAACTACCCCATTTATGACAAAGAGCTTTTTTCCTTGGTTCGTGTCCTTCAAGTGTGGCAACACTATCTTTGGCCCAAAGAATTTATCATCCATTCCGACCATGAGTCGTTGAAGTATCTTAAGGGCCAAGCCAATTTGAGTAAACGGCACGCAAAATGGGTTGAGTTCATGGAGTCTTTTCCTTAAATTGTCAAATACAAGAAGGGCAAAGAAAATGTGGTAGCGGACGCTTTGTCTCGCAAAAACACAAGCCTTCTTACACGACTCGAAGTAAATGTCTTGGGTCTCGATGACATCAAATCTTTGTACGCGTCCGACCCTTTCTTTGGACCAATATTTGCACAATGTTCAATAGACAAAGGGATTGATGATTTCTATTTGCATAAGGGTTTTCTTTTCAAACACAACAAGCTTTGCATTCCGAAATCGTCTCTCCAACTTTTGCTTCTTCAAGAGTCCCATGGTGGAGGCCTTATGGGTCACTTTGGCCGTGACAAGACACATGACATGCTCTCCACTCACTACTTTTGGCCAAAGATGAAGCGCAACGTGGAGCGCCACGTCCAACGATGCACTACATGAATCCAAGCTAAGTCTAAGTCCAACCCCTTTGGTCTTTATATGCCATTGCCTATTCCTCATGCACCTTGGTCGGACATTAGCATGGACTTTGTGTTAGGCTTGCCTAGATCAAAACATGGACATGATTCCATATTTGTAGTAGTGGATCGCTTTTCTAAAATGGCACATTTCATTCCGTGCCATAAGACCGATGATGCTTCACATGTAGCAAATTTGTTTTTCAGGGAAATAATTCGGCTACACGGTGTGCCAAGAACAATCGTCTCCGACCGCGACGTAAAATTCATGAGCTACTTCTGGAAGACTCTCATGGCCAAGCTCGGCATCAAGCTCCTCTTCTCGTCCGCCTCGCATCCTCAAACCGATGGACAAACCGAAGTTGTCAATCGAAGTCTTGGCACACTCCTCCGGGTGTTGATAAAGAAGAACCTTAAGGACTGGGAGGAATGTATTCCACACGCCGAGTTCGCCTACAACCGCGCCAAGCACTCCACCACCATGAGGAGCCCGTTCATGATCGTCTACGGCTTCGAGCCTCTCACCGCGCTCGATATCCTTCCACTTCCACTTCATGAACGTGCCAATATGGACGTTATCAAGCGTGCTCAAACAATGAATAAACTCCATGAAGACACAAGAGCTACGATCGAGCAACAAGTCCTTCGCCAAGCATCAAGGCTAAACAAGAACAAGAAACAGATGATCTTTGATGAGGGCGACCTTGTGTGGATACACTTAAGTAAAGACCGCTTGCCCAAGGAACGCGACTCCAAGCTCAAGCCAAGAGGTGATGGACCATTCAAAGTACTCAAGAGGATAAACAACAATGCCTATACCATCGATATCCCAACATCAAAGTATCTTGTGAGCTCGACATTCAATGTCAAGGACCTATCACCCTACCATGGAGAAGATGAAGTTGAGAAGTTTGAAGAGTCGAGGACGAATCTTTCCCAAGGGGGGGGGAGCTGATGCAGCCCGTACCACGAACGCTACTACATCTACTCCCACAAGCTCCCCAAGTGGACCCATGACTCACGCCCGAGCCAAACTCCTGCAAGCTAAGGTGAACTCGCTCCTCTCCTTGTGTGACTTTGATACACCCTTGGATGGCCTGCTACTTCAAACGCATACCTTGTGCATCATCAGGTACGAAGAGAAGGACCCAGTGGACGAAGGAGCCGAAGCGGAAGCAACGATCATTGCCGCCTTGCCAGTACTCGGTGGCGCGGCCGGTACTACCGGTTCAAGCTCAGACTTCGGGGCCTCCGGAGGAACCACTCCACGCCCGGACACCAGTGATACTCTAGAGCTACACCGGTACTCTGGGTGGTACTCTACCCTCCGATCGCTCGCCACAGGCGACTCCGACGGAAGCTCGGGGCTGCGGCGGTACTACCGCTTGATCGGTACTACGGATCGGCCGGTACTACTGCTTGCCAGTACCGGGTTCGGATGAACTGAACACCTCTATTCGCCCAGCCTGCCCCTTTCCATATTTTCCTATTTCGTTCTGAAACTGCCCCTGTTTATGTGGCTGGACTATATATATCCCCCACCCTCTATTGTAAACCCTAGACTTGGATAATAATAGATTAAGGAACCCCTTTGAGGAACTTACATCTATTGGTCTCATGCTCCTACCAAGGAGCACTGGATTATCCACCCCCCTCTTGGATCTTGCCTAGTGCGCTCAAGTTGTACAAGGCCTTGGGTTCTCGGTTTCTCGCCCCCAAGTCGTCAAGAGCTCACCAAGCACCTCGTCCCCCGTTGTTGGCGTGGAGAGAGAGCTTCGCCCAACACCGATCATAGGGATTATGTTGGACCTGTTGCCACCGGCGTGAGAGATCGGCGTGTATCGTGTTTTGTGTGCGTGTGTTTGTGGTTTTCATCCCTTCTTCCCCCGACCACCGCTTTCCCCCTCGTTTCTCGTGGAATTCGTGAAAGATCGGGCCAACCCAAGGGTTACCCCATAACACTTTGGTGTCAAGAAAACGGAGGATGTTCTTGTTGCACACTTCTTTTGGCCACATATGCGTCGAGATGTTGAGAGATTTGTGGCACACTGCACTACTTGTCAAAAAGCTAAGTCTCGCCTTAATCCACATGGTTTATATATGCCTCTTCCTGTTCCAAGTGTTCCTTGGGAGGATATTTCTATGGACTTTGTGTTGGGATTGCCACGAACACAGAAGGGGAGGGATAGTATTTTTGTTGTTGTGGATCGGTTTTCTAAGATGGCACACTTTATTCCTTGTCATAAAACGGATGATGCTGCGCATATTGCTGATTTGTTCTTTCGTGAAATTGTTCGTTTGCATGGTGTGCCAAATACTATTGTCTCTGATCGTGATACTAAATTTTTTAGCCACTTTTGGAGATGTTTATGGGCTAAATTGGGGACTAAATTGCTGTTTAGTACTACATGTCATCCCCAAACTGATGGTCAAACTGAAGTAGTAAATAGAACTTTGTCGACTATGTTGCTCGCTGTTTTAAAGAAGAACTTAAAATTGTGGGAACAGTGTATACCTCATATAGAATTTGCTTATAATCGTTCGCTGCATTCTACCACAAAGATGTGCCCATTTGAGATTGTGTATGGTTTTGTTCCTCGTGCACCTATTGATTTATTGCCTTTACCTTCTTCGGTGCAACATAATTTGGATGCTACACAACGCGCTGAAATGATATTAAACTTGCATAAGACTACTAAAGATAACATTGAACACATGAATGCTAAGTATAAACTTGCTGGGGATAAAGGGAGAAAGCATGTTGTGTTTGATGTTGGCGATCTTGTTTGGTTACATTTGCGTAAAGATCGTTTTCCTGATTTCATGAAGTCTAAGTTAATGCCACGTCTTTCTGGTCCCTTTAAGGTGTTAGAGAGAATCAATGATAATGCATATAAACTTGAGTTGCACTGCAGACTTTGGTATGGTTAGTCCTACATTTAACATTGCGATTTGAAGCCTTACTTTGGTGAGGAAGATGAGATTGCGTCGAGGGCGACTTCAATTCAAGGGAGCATGATGTGGACATCCCTACTATTGATACAACGTTGTACCTACAGAACACACATACAAGGACCCATCACAAGATCTCGTGCCAAACAACTTAACTATCGGTACTTTCGTTTCTTGGAACTATTCCTTACATACATGAGAATATGATGCTGCCTAAGTCGGATACATTTCTTACTCTTAGGAATGATGGACCAAGCATGGATGAGAGGGACAAGCATTGGAGCATGGCCATGCATGGAGATGGCGACAAGCATGTGATGATCCAAGAGAAGGCCACGGATGAAGATTTGAACTTTGAGGCCACCATAATGAAGAAAGAAGGCTTGGACGAAATATTCAAGATCAATACTTTACGAATCGTCCATAGCATAATATGGTGTGCGACACCTTTATTTTGGGCCAGCCCATGTAATTTTCGCAGGATTTTAATTAGCCACTTTTTAGAGTCCGTATTTGAGGAAAAGGACTTTTAGGGTTGGATTCGCCACTTCCATGGCTGGCGAAACCCCACCTTTTCGCCTTAAATCGCCCCATAAGAACCTCTAGACTCGGATTTTGTTTAGACATTAAGTTAGCCATAGTCGCAACCGCCAAGGCTCGGCGTCATGAGGCCTCTTGTACTTCACACCTATTCAGGATCCCACCTCTTTCAATAAAGCTTTCCTCTTAATCCGCAATATCTTGATTGCAATATTGGTTCTTACTTGTTCTCGATTTCAGGTAGGAATTAAGGCGGCTTTTGGTCAGGCTGATCGTGTTCCCGCAGGATCGGTAACCTCCAGGAGATTGGCCTAGCGATTGCATTGGCGCTCGTGCTCGCACGTGTAGTCGGATCGTCAAGCCCGAACTCCACCAAATCGACTATCATCATCTCATCGAAAGATCGGACACCTTTGCCCTATCAAGATGGATCCGTGAAATACCCACATAATTTCACCATACATAGCACGAGTAGTTCCCAAATAGTTAGTACATAGAGTTCACACGTAAATAGGAGTTCGCACATAAATAGGAGGAAATCAAAGTTCACAAGCAATTAAAAGATCAAAGTAAGAATGAGCTTGCGACTTCCCATGCAACACCTGCATGCCTAAGGTGCACCTTCTCCCCCTTTGGCATCAAGACGCCAAAAAGGGACACGTGCTAGACTAACGTCCCGACAGTCAATCCTCCTCCTCATCATCAAAGTCCTCCTCATCATAGGTGGGTGGAGCGCGGTGCGAGGAAAAGACATCATCATCCTAGTGGCTGTGCTTGGATATCCATTGGTATTCAGCGGTGATGTTGGTCTCGGAACCCGCGGAGATGGTCAATCCTTGAGCTTCCATCAAGTCCTTCTGCCGAGCACAAGCTTTCTTGGCATACACATGAGCCTCATACATGCGCTTCTGATTGTCAACTTGGAAGCAAAATATCTTCTTGAGCTTGGCCTCCATCCTCTTGGCCCAAGATGGCTGGGCATTCTTGCGCCGGGAGACAACAAAATCTGCATCGCGACCATTGTGATGATGTGGACATCCCATTTATTGATACAACCATTGTACCTACAACTACACACATACAAGGACCTATCACAAGATCTCGTGCTAAACAACTTAACTATCAGGTACTTTCGTTTCTTGGAACTTGATAAGGGGTGGCCCGATCTTCTCGTTGAGCACGTCGTAGATGATGGTGGAGGTAATGGAGATAACTTGTGGGATGCTGTGAATCACCGGCTGTTCCCCCGCTGCCAATGCAACAGATCTCAACCCAGATGGTATTCGCAACTTCACACACTTGCGCACGTAGCCGCTGACCACGAAGCGGTTTGCAATCTACCAATTCCCAATGGATCGTGAAAACACGAAGACTTTCGGTAGCAAACTCGGATCGAATCAAAGTGGAGGTATGGTAGATATTCTGATCGAATCAAAGAGGAACATATAATTTCGGATGAATGCTTGCGGCGTTCAACGAAACAAGTATTGGTTTAATCTAAGCGTGGTCTAACCTAATTGCGGTTGCCGGGTATATATGAGGGCTGGGGCGTCCTCCCCATAAACGGGCCTAAAACAGCCATAACTTGGCCCAAAGCGACTCGGTTCGACTCAAGCGATACATACCGACCCATAGATGGTTCGGTCTACTTGGCAAGAGCCATATATGTGGTGCACCTCAAAGCGTGTCTGGCGCCACATATCTCTCTTTATCATGCCTTCTTTCCTTATTGCCTCCTAGTGCGTCTTCCATCTCTCGGTCGCCTTCCTCCCTCTCCTCCCGCTGGCGCTAGCCCGATAGATGCCAAATCTAGTCAAACAATAACACAATGATTTAGGTAGTATAAAGTTCTTATAAATCGAAGTATCATGTCCAACTAGGAATGAATTCACCTTGTGATATTTTTCAATGAGGCTCAATATTTCTTTCTAGTTCAAACAGTTGAAATCAGCATGATCCATGATTGTATCCTCATCATCCTCCCTTTCTTCAAGAAAAGCCGTCCTCGGCGTTGGGTAAGCTGAAAGTGGAAGGAACAAAAAGAACAACGTATACACAGAGTATATGTATACATAACCTGTTGTATCATTTTTGTTCACGTGAATAATATGTCTACTATTCATCAAGCAACTTAAATTGCAGGTATAAGTGAAGTACAAAGAATCATGATAATGTTGAAATCCAAATAAATATATAGTCTTGTGGATCAATATTAAATTCAGTTTTCTCAAAGAAGATCTATGATCAAATTTGTGATGAACAAGATCAAACCAATTCAAACTATGTGAAAACCGAATTGATTCAGGCCATGCTTCAACCGCTCTACTCTGATTATTATGAACATAATAATTTTGTTCAGTATGTAATATGCAACTCAATTTGCAAATATGAGTGAAGTATATAGTAGTAGCACACTCATGCAACACGTTGTGGGACAAACACAAGATGTATGAAAAATCTGATTCAAATCTAGAAAGATTGGAAAAATCCAACATAGGTAAAGTTACTTTTGTTGGATGGACTATATCAACTAGATAAGAATTTACTTTCATAGTATCACAAATTGTAGTATCTATCCCACCACAAAGATATCTTGACACATAGCATGTATGGCTAAACACAGCAAGTTTCAATTCAGCAATTCTATCACATGTAATGCATATGTGATCCACAAGAAAATTTTCATCCATGCTATATTCACCAATGAGATTAAAAATGAAATAAGGAGAATATGTGCTAGAATTCAGACATGGAATTTCAGAAATCCTATCCATAGCACAATTCATATTCATAGGTTCATTTAGCATGATGGAATACACAATATCAGTAGGTGGTATTCGAGCAAGTCTTTCCTCATGTGTAATCGACTACATGCTTAAAATTTAGATTTTGCAAAGCATCACTCGGTCTGAAATTTTGTGCTTGTAAAGTTACAAGAATCAACCAGCAAAGGAATAGACTCCTTTGCCTTATTGGTTGGTTGTAGCCCCAAATCAGTGCCATTATCAATGTCATCCTCCCTATATGTAGTAGTGATTGGAACATCTTTCTCAAGTGATGATACCCGATCGTGTGATATAGGTTGTAAAATAGGTGGCTCCCTTTCTTCAAAAGAAACCTGCATATCACAAGGTACAACACTAGAAGTAGACATGATTATGTTAGTAGACACCTCACATGTCTCATTGACGTCCACTCTCAAAATTTCTGGAATAGGCCATGTGTAGTTGTACAAAAACCTAGAACGCAGAAATTGCTTGAAATCCTCCCAAAGTAATGTTTTACCTATGACACCATACACAGTCCTAGCATCCTTCCACCAACGAGTTACCTTTGCATCGACACGTCGGCGAGCGAGAATATATTTTGTATGGCCGTTAAACTTGCTATCGAAAGTACGACATCTCGCAAAACCACTGAGCATGTGAGATTCCCAAGACGTATATTCTGTGGATGATGCAGAACTGTCCAATCTCCACTTGACTTTAGTGGCATCATATGCCATGCCGACCACAATACCTAAATAGTCATGGTAAACATCGTTTGATTTCTGCATCTCATCAACAAAAGTAGAAGTCATGATCGACATTAGTGAGAAGGAAATCTGGTGGTGAAACTCTCACAACTCACTCGAAACTGAAAGAAAACATGTATCTTACCGTTCCAAAGTAAATTAGGATAGCTTACCAACTTGTATGAGCAGAACGTGCACGGATGTGACGAAGCGAATACCGAGGGAAAGATTATCACACGACAACTAGGGGTATATAGTGGAGCTTGGTATGGATACCTAACAACACCAATTTATAAATCCTAGTGCTGACCGTATGATAAAGACCCACGGAAACACACACAGTGGAGATAAATGGGGCAATTGCAACTCTAAAAAGGAGCTCAAAATTAAGGTATATCGGAGTAATGCTCGTGTTGCAATGCACAAGGAGAGACGCTAGCAATGACTCAAAAACGGGCACCAGATTGCTAAACTAAGCAGCCCGAAGAGCACTAAGCATGCTAGTCTCCTAGGATAGTTCTAGACACCAAGAAAGGCTAACTAAGGCTCACAAAGATAGGAACGCTATGTGGACTCAGTAAAAAATAAAAAATAATTTTTTTTTTACTAAAGTAGATCTAGCAACTCTAATTCAACCAAAATAAAAATGGATCTACTAGATCTAAAACTTCAGAACACGACGAACAGTCTAGAAACAGTCTAAAACTCCGATTATGAGACAAACTGACACGAAAACTAGGCAAAAACTAGACAAAAACTACGACTCAGATTTAGAAGAAAGGTTACACAAAAATACTACGATCAGCAACTAGAACTCACGAACGGTGTTATCTAGGCTATGGCAATACACTATGAACCCTAATATTTTTGTGTGGCTTTTTCTGTATAGGACTAAAACAACTAATCTATGGGGATGAATTGCTCACCGAGTAAACCTGAGAATCTGATACCAAGATGATAAGGGATGGCCCGATCTTCTCGTTGAGCACGTCGTAGATGATGGTGGAGGTAATGGAGATAACTTGTGGGATGCTGTGAATCACCGGCTGTTCCCCCGCTGCCAATACAACAGATCTCAACCCAGATGGTATTCGCAATGTTATGGGGTAACCCTGGGGTTGGCCCGATCTTTCACGAATTCCACGAGGAGCGAGGGGAAGAGAGGTGGTCGGGTTTGAAATCGGGGAAGGCGATGGAAAACCACGAACACACGCACACCAAAACACGATACACGCCTACTCCTCACCTTGGTGGCAACCGTCCAACATAATCCCTAGGATCGGTGTTGGTGACTCGCTCTCCACGCCAACAACGGGGATGAGGTGCTTGGTGAGACCTTGACGACTTGAGGCGGAAACCGAGAACCCAAGGCCTTGTACAACTTGAGGCACTAGGCAAGATCCAAGAGGGGTGGATAATCCGGTGCTCCTTGGTAGGAGCATGAGACCAATAGATATAAGTCCTAAAGGGTTTCCTTAATATCTATTATTATCCAAGTCTAAGCG
Source organism: Avena longiglumis (assembly GCA_030063025.1). Classification (NCBI taxonomy): domain Eukaryota; kingdom Viridiplantae; phylum Streptophyta; class Magnoliopsida; order Poales; family Poaceae; genus Avena; species Avena longiglumis. The sequence goes on from CP125973.1 coordinate 318,643,257, forward strand.
GTTACAATAGAGGGTGGGCTATATAGTCCAGCCACATAACGGGTAGTTTGAATGAAAAGATAAATTATAAGTTGGGTTACAAGGCACTGAGGCGAGAAGCAATCGAGGTCGGGGACGGTAGTACCAGTCCGGCAATAATACCGGTGGTCACCGGTAATACCGCTTCGAGCAGTAGTACCGCTTGAGGGCCTGGGGCTTCCGTCGGGCGTCGATGTGGCGGTAGGAGGCGCGGTAATGCACCACCGGTAGTACCGGTTGTAGGACCCGTAATGCACCGGGCTTCGAGGCGTGGAGTGGGCGTCTGTGGCGGCGGTAGGAGGCGGTGGGACCGCTTGGGCGGTAGTGCAGTCGTCCCAACCGGTAACCGCTTCGTCTGGCGGCGTGGTGGCTTCCTCGTACTGATGATGCACGAGTTTGCGTGTGAAGTAGCAAGCCATCCAAGGGGTGTTGAAGTCACACAAGGAGAGGCGAGTTCACCTTAGTTTGAAGGAGCTTGGCTCGGCGCGAGTCATGGGTCCATTTGGGTAGCTCGTGGGAGTAGATGTAGTAGCGGTGGGGAGGCCAGTGCATCAGCTCCCCCCAGGAAAGAGTCGTCTCGACTCTTCAATCTAACTTCCTCTTCGCCATGGTAGGGTGAGAGGTCCTTGACATTGAATGTCGAGCTCACAAGATACTTGATGTTGGTATATCGATCACATAGGCGTTGTTGTTTATCCTTTTAGCACCTTGAATGGTCCAATGCCTCGTGGCTTTAGCTTGGAGTCGTTCCTTGGGAAGCGGTCTTTACTCAAGTGAATCCATACAAGGTCGCCCTCATCAAAGATCATCTCTTTCTTGGTCTTGTTTAGCCTTGATGCTTGGCGAAGGACTTGTTGCTCGATAGTAGCTCGTGTGTCTTCATGGAGTTTCATCATTGCTTGGGCACGCTTGACAACGTCCATATTGGCACGTTCATGAAGTGGAAGTGGAAGGATATCGGCGCGGTGAGGCTCGAATCCATAGCGATCATGAGCGGGCTCCTCATGGTGGTGGAGTGCTTGGCGCGGTTGTAAGCGAACTTCGGCGTGTGGAATGCATTCCTCCCAGTCTTTAAGGTTCTTCTTTATCAACACCCGAGAAGTGTGCCAAGACTTGATTGACTACCTCGGTTTGTCCATCGGTTTGAGGATGCGAGGCGGACGAGAAGAGGAGCTTGATGCGAGCTTGGCCATGAGGTCTTCGAGTAGCTCATGAATTTTACGTCACGGTCGGAGGCGATTGTTAAGTGTACGCCGTGTGGCGAATTATTTCACGAAAAACAAATTTGCGACATGTGAAGCATCATCGGTCTTATGGCACGGAATGAAGTGTGCCATTTTGAAAGCGATCCACGACTACAAATATGGAATCGTGACCATGTTTAGATCTAGGCAATCCTAGTACAAAGTCCATGCTAATGTCCACCAAGGTGCATGAGGAATAGGTAATGGCATATAAAGACCAAAGGGTTGGACTTAGACTTAGCTTGGATACATGTAGTGCATCGTTGAGCGTGGCGCTCCGTCACGCTTCATCTTTGGCCAAAAATAGTGAGTGGAGAGCATGTCATATGTCTTGTCACGGCCAAAGTGACCCATAAGGCCTCCACCATGGGACTCTTGAAGAAGCAAAAGTTGGAGAGGATTTGAATGCAAAGCTTGTTTTGTTTGAAAAGAAAACCCTTGTGCAAATAGAAATCGTCAAGCCCTTTGTTTATGGAACATTGTGCAAATATTGGTCCAAAGAAAGAATCGAGACGTACAAAGATTTGATGTCCTCAAGACCCAAAACATTGACTTGAGTCGTGTAAGGAGGCTTGTGGTTTTGCGAGACAAAGCGTCGCCACCACATTTTCTTTGCCCTTCTTGTATTTTACAATGTAAGGAAAGACTCCATAAACTCAACCCACTTTGCGTGCCTTTTACTCAAGTTGGCTTGACCCTTAAGGTACTTCAACGACTCATGGTGGAATGGATTATAAATTCTTTGGGCCAAAGATAGTGTTGCCACACTTGAAGAACGAACCAAGGCAAAAGTTCTTTGTCATAAATGGGATAATTGAGGCGTGCCATCAAGTTTCTCACTATGGTAAGCAATAGGGCGCCCATTTTGCATAAGGGCGCCACCAATGCCAATACCACTAGCGTCACATTCAATCTCAAAGGTTTTTGTGAAATCCGAATGCAAGAAGTGGTGCTTGGTGAGCCTCTTTTGAGCTCATCAAAAGCCTTTTGTTGTGCTTTTCCCCAAGCAGGCGTGACATTCTTCTTGGTCGATTCGTTGAGGGCAAGCAATAGTGGAAAAATCTTTCACAAAGCGACGGTAAAAGCCAACCCATGAAAACTACGAAGTTCACTAACATTTGTAGGGGTGGGCCAATCTCGTATGTCCTTGACTTTTGATACATCAACTTCAATGCCATTAGAAGACACGACAAAACCAAGGAAAATCAGCTTATCTCTTGCAAAAGTGCACTTGGGGAGGTTAGCATAAAGCTTTTCATGACGAAGGATTTGTAAGACCTCCTTAACATGAGTAACATGCTCCTCTAGTGACTTGCTATAGACAAGAATGTCATCAAAGTAAACAACTACACTCTTTCCAATGAGTGACCGCAAAATATGGTTCATGAGGCGCATGAAGGTAGATGGGGCATTGGATAAGCCAAAAGGCATAACCAACCATTCATAGAGACCAAGCTTGGTCTTGAAGGCGTTTTCCACTCATCACCTTGACCATGCGAATTTGATGGTAGCCACTACGAAGATCAATTTTGAAAACATAGTGGCTCCACATAACTCATCAAGCATGTCATCAAGGCAGCGGTATAGGATGTCGATAACGCACGGTGATAGCATTGATTGAATGGCGATCCATGCATAACATAGCGTATCATCCGTTTTGGGACTAGGATCACGGGAACCGCTTGGGCTAGTGCTTACTTGGATCAAACCTTTGGAGCGAGTTGGTTGATTTGGCCTTCGATCTCCTTTGTCTCTTAGGGTTTGTGCGATCTGGTAGCAGTTTGGTAGCGGTCTTGTGGGTATGAGGTCGATCGGTGCTCGATTCCACGAAGGGAGGAAGGCCATGAGGAAGCTCTTGGGGAATACATCTTGGAATTCTGCAAAACAGCCATCAAAGAAGGAGGAATATTTGTCAAGTCATTAGTTCCTTGCTAGTCCCTTGCATACGAGGGCGTGGTGCAAGATGGATGGGTTGTTCCTCACTTCTCTCATCTCACTTTTGGTGGCTAGAAGAACACTCTTAGTTTTTCCGCTCGAGTTTGGCTTGTAGCTCTCACTCACTATGGTGTGGTTCTCTCGCTCACCACTCTTGTCACAAGGTGTTTTTGCGTATTGCGCCCTCGCTAAAGCCTTTGCATTGTCCGCAATTATTTGGCTAGGAGTCATTGGTTGCAACACACAAGTTTTATCAAGCCATTTGAAAGTGTAGGTGTTTGAGTGACCATTATGCAAAGCACACTTGTCATATTGTCACGGCCTTCCGAGCAACATGTGACAAACCGTCATTGGAACCACGTCACATTCCACCGTGTCCTTGTAGTGTCCAATGGAGAACGTCACCGAGACGGTGTGCTTGATCTTGACGGATCCTTGGTCACTTAGCCATTGGATATGGTAGGGGTGTATATGTGGGTGAAGGGTGAGATTGAGTTTCTCACACAATTCCGTGCTTGCGAGGTTGTGGCAACTTCCTCCATCGATGACAACTTTGATGGACTTCCCATTGATGCGACACGAGTTTGGAAGATGTTCGGCGTTGGTCTTCATTTTCATTGGCTTGAGTAGTCAAGACCCTTGTGACCTGGCGATGGACTTGCGTCATGCTCACACACAAGAAGTTCTTGGTCCTCTTCCAAGTGTTGCCTTGCCATGGCTTCCTTGACCCTTGCATCAAACTCTTCTTCACTCAAGTATTCTTCATCGCCGTTGTCGTGGATGAACAAAACTTTTGTTTCCACATGCATTGGACTTGTGCCCTTTGCCTCCACACTTGTAGCATTCACCATTGAATGGTTGATCATCCGTGTTTGTTTGCCACTTGGGGCTGTTTTCCTTGGGGAATAGTTGGCTTGAAGGAAGCTTGGTTGTACTTGGTGAGCTTCCACTTGGTGTTGTTGGAGTAGTGGTTGGCGTTTGCTTGTAGGTGAAATCGTCTTTGGCTTGTTGTACTTGATGTCCTCTTGCACTTGGCTCGGCCTTGGATGCGATGTGCACAAGCTCAACCATGTTGTTGTACTTTTGGAACTCGGTGTCGTTTGATGGGATGGTTCAAACCATTGAGGAAGCGTGCCATTGTTTGCTCATCTCGCTCTTCAATGTTGTACGGATCATGTTGAGCTCCATTTGCTTGAAGTACTCTTCCACGGTCTTTGTCCCTTGACTAAGCGTTTGAAGCTTGTTGAAGAGGTCAGCGTGTAGTGTGAAGGAACAAAGCGGGATCTCATATGAGCCTTCATATCTTGCCAAGTGGCGATTGGGCTCTTCTTTTTCATGACGAGTTGGACTTGTTCCCACCAAAGGTTGGCATACTCATCAAACTCGAGGATGCCATGGCCATCATCTTCTCATTGCTATAATTGTGCATGCGGAAGATCTTGTCGACCTTGAGTTCCCAAGAGAGATATTCCTCGGGCTCATTGGAACCGGTGAACTTGGGCATGGTGAATTTGAGCTTGCCGAAGTTTCTTCTCCATTGCGGTTCGGTTGCGTCGGTTGCCATTATTTTGACGGTCATCATCATCATCCGAGCTCTCATGTCTTGCTTGGTGATTGTTGCGATGCTTTCGCGTGGTTGTTGAGGTGCAGCGTTTGGTGGAGGAACTTGTTGTTGACGGCGAGCTTGGGGGCGTGCTCGTTTTCTTGTCGCGGATGCGGGCGAGGAGGTTGATGGTCCTCACGGCGAGCTTGGGTAGCTTGCTCTTGCTCTTGTCGTGGTTGATGGCGAGGAGCATTAGCTTGCGCTATGTGGCGAGGAGGGCGTCGGCCGTATATCGCCATGGCTGTTCTTCTTCTTGGTGTAGGGAGGCTCGTCATGACCATTATGTTGGCGGCGAGGCGCTCATGGCGATGATGACGCCTTGGAGGATCTTGAGTGCTTCACGTCGGCGATGATCTTGTTCGTCCTCTTGAAGTTTCACTTGTTGATGAAGGGCGTGTCGGCGTCGATGGCCGTGGTGGTCTATGCGAGGTTGCTCTTGTTGAATCACGGTGCCCTTGGTTGTGGTCGGTTTGCTTCACGTCTTGGAGGTCTTGCGGAGAGGTCTCCATCATAGCTTGATGTCGCGGCGTGGCGGAGATGGTACCACTTGCGAAGAGCTTATGGATTGAAGAACGGGTCCATCCGGTGCCTTGAAGCATAACGGCGAGGTGCACTTGTTTCACTTGATGAGTGCGAGATGAGCTTGATTCAGCGGCGTGTCCTTGCGAGTCCATCGATGATGTGTTGGAGCTTCTCATCCGTTGAGGCGAGTGCGGCCAAGAGCTTCATTTTGATGCGAGGTTGTGTTGCATGGCATGCATTTGTACGGACTTCTTGACGGTTGTCGATGTTCTTGAATTCCACGGGCCTCGCTAAATTGTTCATCTTGGCGCCGCTCGAGAGCTTCTAGCGATAGTTGAATTCTCCTCGGATCTTCAATGGTCCCATCTTGTCATGAATTGGTTATCATCCTCTGGAGGTGGTGGTGGTTGGGATGGCTCTCCATGCACATCCATGATGCAAAGCCAACAATGGTTGTATATGGAGAAAGGGTGTGGAGAGTTAGCCTTTTACCTCACCGTGGAGATTATATCAAACCAATTGCCACACAAATGGCGGCGTGCAAAGTGAAATGGCAAGAGACTCGAAAAGGCTTTTGGTGGAAGGTAAGGGTTGTGGAAAACCAAGCGAAGCGATCCAAGCAAAGGTTATTGTCCTCGTGGTAAAGAACCAAGATCAAAAGCAAAAGGATCGATCTACCAAAAACACGGAAACACACACGTGGAGAAAAGCGGGGTTATACGACTATGAAAATGAGCACAAAAGGTCCTACGAAGACTACGGCTCATTTGTCGTGCCAACACAAGGAGAGACCACAACTCGTTTGCCAAAGAGGGTAAGCAATAGATTTGTGCACTTGCCGCGGAGCGCTCTTTCTTCTCTCTTTCTTGGCTTACAAGCTTGGGATTCTCTTTGTATTGGGGGACTATGTATCTTTTTTTTTTTTTTTTCTTTTTTTTTTTGATTCTTTTCCTTTTCTCCTTGCTATGCTACTATGTTAGCTTTTGTATTTGGCGTCAAACTCTCACTTTCCGAAGGCAAGTGCACAATGTAGACAAACACAAAATGAGTTGCTCTCATAGGATAGATACACACAAAGGAAGATATGGGGTGACAAGGTGGTGCAAGTTATACCTTTGGTATTGTTGACGACTTACAACCGTTGGTGGGAAAAGATGTTCGAGTGTCGCGGTGTCGTTGGTAGCGGGATGGCGTTGATGCGGAAGCTGTTGTGAAAATGGCGACAAACGCGAAACACGAACAAGCGAGGTGGAAACGTCGTGAGCGAAATCGAGGCGTCAAAGGGGAGGCGCAGGCGGATCTGACGGTAGTACCCGGTAGTACCGGTGGTAGTACTGCGGTACCGGTCAACACCGGTAGTACTTAACATGATAATCTGCAGCTTGGCGTGATCTTAAGCAGCACGGGCACTGGAGCAGGTGAACTTGCCAAAACCTCAAATTCGTTGAAAAAACTGACCGAAAAGGTGAGCTAGAAACAAGAGGGCTATAGATCGACTCCCAAAGCAAGATCTATGGACCAAAACCACGAAAAACTCACCAAATCCAGGATCGATCCGAAGGCAAATTGGGCTCTTTTGGTAGGATTTTTCGTTTTAAAAGCGGAGAAAAGAAAAATTTGGAGGAAATTGTGATCAACCGTGCTCTTGATACCAATATGTTATGGGGTAACCAGGGTTGGCCCGATCTTTCCACAATTCCACGAGGCGAGGGAAGAGGTGGTCGGGTTTGAAATCGGGAAGGCGATGGAAAACCACGAACCTACGCACACCAAAACACGATACACGCCTACTCCTCACGCGGTGGCAACGGTCCAACATAATCCCTAGGATCGGTGTTGGGCGGCTCGCTCTCCACGCCAACAACGGGGATGAGGTGCTTGGTGAGACCTTGGCGACTTGGGCGGCAGGGAACCCAAGGCCTTGTACAACAGGCACTAGGCAAGATCCAAGAGGGGTGGATAATCCGGTGCTCCTTGGTAGGAGCATGAGACCAATAGATATAAGTCCTAAAAGGGTTTCCTTAATATCTATTATTATCCAAGTCTAGCGGTTACAATAGAGGGTGGGGCTATATATAGTCCAGCCACATAACGAGGTAGTTTGAATGAAAAGATAAATTATAAGTTGGGTTACAAGGCAGGCGAGCTGAAGCAATCGAGTCTGGCGGGACGGTAGTACGGTCCGAACGCAGAATACCGGTGGTCACCGTGATACCGCTTCGAGCAGTAGTACCGCTTGAGGGCCTGGGGCTTCCGTCGGGCGTCGATGTGGCGGTAGGAGGCGGTAATCTGGCCACCGGTAGTACGGTTGTAGGACAGTAGTACCCGGGCTTCGAGGCGTGGTGGGGCGTCTGTGGCGGCGGTAGGGGAGGCGGTGGGACCGCTTGGAGGCGGTAGTGCAGTCGTCCCCGGTAGTACCGCTTCGTCTGGCGGCGGTGGCTTCCTCGTGCACGATGATGCCGCGAGTTTGCGTGTGAAGTAGCAAGCCATCCAAGGGGTGTTGAAGTCACACAAGGAGAGGAGCGAGTTCACCTTAGTTTGAAGGAGCTTGGCTCGGGCGCGAGTCATGGGTCCATTTGGGTAGCTCGTGGGAGTAGATGTAGTAGCGGTCGGAGGACGGGCTGCATCACGCAACTTCACACACTTGCGCACGTAGCCGCTGACCACGAAGCGGTTTGCAATCTACCAATTCCCAATGGAACAGCAGAAAACACGAAGACTTTCGATGCAAACTCGGATCGAATCAAAGTGGAGGTATGGTAGATATTCTGATCGAATCAAAGAGGAACATATAATTTCAGATGAATGCTTGCAGCAGTTCAACGAAACAAGTATTGGTTTAATCTAAGCGTGGTCTAACCCTAATTGCGGTAATGCTAGGGTATATATGAGGGCTGGGCGTCCTCCCCATAAGCAGCCTAAACAGCCATAACTTGGCCCAAAGCTCGGTTCGACTCAAACTGATACATACCGACCCATAAATGGGTTCGGTCTACTTGGCGCGCAGGCCATATGTCGTGGTGCACCTCAAACGTGTCCTGGCGCGCCACATATCTCTCTTTATCATGCCTTATTTCCTTATTGCCTCCTAGTGCGTCTTCCATCTCTCGGTGCCTTCCTCCTCTCCTCATTGGCGCTAGCCCGATAGATGCCAAATCTAGTCAAACAATAACACAATGATTTAGGTAGTATAAAGTTCTTATAAATCAAAGTATCATGTCCAACTAGGAATGAATTCACCTTGTGATATTTTTCAATGAGGCTCAATATTTCTTTCTAGTTCAAACAGTTGAAATCAGCATGATCCATGATTGTATCCTCATCAGAACTATTCCTCACATACATGAGAATATGATGCTGCCTAAATCAGATGTATTTCTTACTCTTAGGAATGATGGACCAAGCATGGATGAGAGGGACAAGCATTGGAGCATGGCCATGCATGGAGATGGCAGCAAGCATGTGATGATTCAAGAGAAGGCCACGGATGAAGATTTCAGAACTTTGAGGCCTCCATAATGAAGAAAGAAGGCTTGGACGAAATATTCAAGATTAATACTTCACAAATTTGTCCATAGCTTAATATGGTGCCGCGACACCTTTATTTTGGGCCAGGCCCATGTAATTTTCGTAGGATTTTAAGGACTTCTAGGGTTGGATCCGGCCACCACTTCCATGTGATGTAGCCCGACCTACGGTCGTTACCACATCTTGGTCTCCAACTTACGCCAAGTCGTCATGGACTCCAAAGGTGAATCCGTTCCTCTATGTGAGCCCCCTTCCTACACTATTGAATGGTATGCTACTTCATACTCCGTCACATATGCATGATAGGTTCACACCGACCAGTACGGAGGCAAGGGAGGAAGCCCGGAACATCAAGCCCGACAAGACGAAGGCTTGGAAGAGGAGACGGAAGAAGACAGATCGCCAAATGCTCTCTTTCTCCAGCGGTACTACCGGATCTGGCGACCGGTACTACCGCCAGTACCGCCCACTACATCTGACATGTGAAGTCCCGATCTGCAAGCGGTACTCGGATCTGGACCCGGTACTCACGGTCAGTGATACTCTGGGACCCAAGTCCGGTACTACGATCTGTGTGCTGGCGCTGTTGGAGCCTTGACCCATGTACCCCTCTAGCTCGTCCAAACCCTAGTTTTATCCCTAAACTACCCCTGTTTATGTGGTTGGCCTATAAATAGAGCCCCCACCCCTCATGTATCCCTTAGGCATAGATGATAGACTAAAGACAACCCCCATTGTGGAATCTCTAGTTTTGCCTCATCCCCTTTACCAAGGGGATCGACTATCGTCACCAACCTCGATTGGACTTTGCATCACGCATCCATCGTTGAACAAGGCCTTGGAGTTCGATGTCTCGTCTCCAAGTTGTCAAGACCCTACCCAAGGTGTTCTTCCCTCTCCGATGTGGATTTGAGGGAGCACGTTGAACGATCTTTCCTTGCGAGGATTCTATCGGACCGGTGGCCGCCGTTCGGGAGCAATCGGCCTTGTATCATGTGAGTTTTGCGTGTGTTCATCGTGTTCTTCGCGAGGTGTGTGTTTGCTTCCGCTACCTTCTCCCTTTCCCCTCGCTTTCCCATCGATTTGACCACGAGATCCGTGAAGATCGGGCCCCCCAAGAGGTTAACCCCTCCATCATCTGGTATCAGCAGCTTTTGGTTGCCACGGATTTCTCATCGATTTGGTCTTTTCCCCATAAATTCGAAAATTCCAACAAAAATAGCCCCAATTTGTGTTTTGGATCGATCTGTGATTTGAGTGTGTTTTGGTAGGTTTTGATCCGTGGATTACTTGCTAAACTTGTTGATCTATGATGTAGCCCGACCTACGGTCGTTACTACATCGTGGTCTCCAACTTACGCCAAGTCGTCATGGACTCCAAAGGTGAATCCGTTCCTCTATGCGAGCCCCCTTCCTACCCTATTGAATGGTATGCTACTTCATACTCCGTCACATATGTATGATAGGTTCATATTGACAAGTACGGAGGCAAGGGAGGAAGCCCGGAGCATTAAGCCCGACAAGATGGAGGCTTGGAAGAGGAGGCGGAAAAAGACATATCGCCAAATGCTCTCATGCATGTGCCGTACTGGACTGGCGGCGGTACTACCGGCGGCACTACCCCCTCACTGCTACCGCCACCAGCAGACGCAGCGAAGCCAAATACTCTGTCTCCGGTACACTCGGATCTGGACCGGTACTACGGTCGATGGTACTAGTCCCCGATACCGCTCGCTTCTGACGGCTCCGGTGGCGCTCCGGGCCAAGCGGTACTACGGTCCCAGGCGGCACTCTGGGACCAAGCGGTACTAGTCCCAGGCGGCACTCTGGGACCAAGCGGTACTACGGTCCCAAGTCGGTACTACCGCTCTGGCGATGCTGGCGCACTAGTTGAGCCTGACCCATGTATCCCCTTTACCTATTCGCCTAGTTTATCCCCAAACTACCCTTGTTTATGTGGTTGGACTATAAATAGAGCCTCCACCCCTCATGTATCCCTTAGGCATAGATGATAGACTAAAGAAAACCCCCATTGTGGAATCTCTAGTTTTCCCTCATCCCCTTTACCAAGGGGACCGACTATCGTCACCAACCTCGATTGGACTTTGCATCACGCATCCATCGTTGAACAAGGCCTTGGGTTCTCGGTTTCTCGCCCCCAGTCGTCAAGACCCTCCTCAAGGTGTTCTTCCCTCTCCGATGTGGATTTGAGGGAGCACATTGACCGATCTTTCCTTGCGAGGATTCTATCGGACCGGTGGCCGCCGTTCGGGAGCAATCGGCCTTGTATCGTGTGAGTTTTGCGTGTGTTCATCGTGTTCTTCGCGAGGTGTGTGTTCGCTTCCGCTACCTTCTCCCTTTCCCCTCGCTTTCCCATCGATTTGACCACGAGATCCGTGAAGATCGGGCACCCAAGAGGTTAACCCCTCCATCATCTGGTATCAGCAGCTTTTGCTTGCCACGGATTTCTCATCGATTTGGTCTTTTCCCCATAAATTCGAAATTTCCACCAAAAATAGCCCCAATTCGTGTTTTGGATCAATCTGTGATTTGAGTGCGTTTTGGTAGGTTTTGATCCATGGATTACTTGATAAACTTGTTGATCTACCTTCCTTTGCGTTCCCATGGCCTAATTCCTTGATTTCCCCCGTCGATTTGGTGTTTTTCCTGAAGATTTTCCGTCCAAATCGCTTCAAACTCAGCGTCGAGATCTGGTTTTCTCTGTCGGCGGTACTACGCTCCAAATCTGATACTACCACACCGGTACCAAAATCTGGTACTACCGCCCAAGACGGAAAAGAAACAACAAGTTCAATTCGACCTCTCACCGTTTTGAGCATAACTTTTGCATCCGAACTCGGATTTTGGTGTTCTTTAGCTCGTTTCGAAGAGGAGAAGGAGCTCGACATCATCATCCACGTGGTTCATGCAATCTACTCCATACAAATTCCGTGAGAAAGGCGGAATCCAACAATAAAGGGTGAAGATCGTCGACGAAAGGTATAAACATTCCGCGACTTCTCCCCACTTGCATTCCTTTGTGAACCCCACTATCTTTGCGAGCAACAAACACCTATTGAGACTAGTTCCTCTTATGATTGTGATAGGGCAAAGGTGTCCGATCTTTCGATGAGATGGCGATATTCGATTTGGTGGAGTTCGGGCTTGACGATCCGACTGCGTGCGAGCACGGCCAAATGCAATCGCTAGGCCAATCTCACGGAGGTTACCGATCCTGCGTGAACACGATCGGCTGACCGGCGAGGTCTTAATTCCTACCTGAAATCGAGAACAAGTAAGAACCAATATTGCGATCAATATATTGCGGATTAAGAGGAAAGCTTTATTGAAAAGGTGGGATCACGAATAGGTGTGAAGTACAAGAGGCCTCTGACGCTCGAGCCTTGGCGAAGTTTCTATGATGGCTAACAATGTCTAAACAAAATCCGAGTCTAGGTAGCGACTAAGGCGTGTTAAGGCGAAAAGGTGGGGTTTGACCAGCCATGGAAGTGGTGGCGAATCAACCCTAGAGTCCTTTTCCCCTCAAATACGGACTCTAAAAAGTGGCTAATTAAAATCCTGCGAAAATTACATGGGTCTGGCCCAAAATAAAGGTGTTGCAGCACCATATTAAGCTATGGACGAATTCGTAAAGTATTGATCTTGAATATTTCGTCCAAGCCTTCTTTCTTCCTTATGGTGGCCTCAAAGTTCTGAAATCTTCATCTGTGGCCTTCTCTTGGATCATCACATGCTTGCTGCCATCTCCATGCATGACCATGCTCCAATGCTTGTCCCTCTCATCCATGCTTGGTCCATCATTCCTAAGAGTAAGAAATATATCTGATTTAGGCAGCATCATATTCTCATGTATGTGAGGAATAGTTCCAAGAAACGAAAGTACCTGATAGTTAAGTTGTTTGGCACGAGATCTTGTGATGGGTCCTTGTATGTGTGTTGCTGTAGGTACAATGGTTGTATCAATAGTAGGGATGTCCACATCACAAAGAAGGAGGCATATCCTCAAATAAAAACAAATCCTCTTTGCAGACAATTGCATAACATTGAGTATTGTTTACATCTAGTTCAGCAATATCAATTTTATTTGCAAGCATACATGGGCTCTTCAAACGAATTTCAATAGCATGTGTAGAATCAGATTTATTATTCTTTGGTGGTATAAAATCTGCAGCAACAATCTGATTCTCACTTTTATTTTTCTCCTCATTTTTAGCTCTAATAGCTCTAGCAAGACCATCTTTTAAAATCTGTTCGGGAGTCATAGGTTTTAGACCAATTTTCTTTCCATCATGCATAAGAGAGTAATGATTAGTTTTGCCATTATGAACAGATTCTCTATCAAATTGCCATGGTCTACCAAGTAACAAAGAACAAGCTTGCATAGGTACAACATCACAATCAACAAAATCAGAATATGTACCAATAGTAAAATGCAGCGTCGTTCTTGTTACCTTGATCTTGAGAACTCTCAAACCATTGGATGTAATATGAATAGGCGTTGTCTTGTTGGGCGCAAGCTTCTCTACCATGTCGACCGGCGAGTTATTACAACTCCTCCATCAATGATGATTAAGTATAGCTCTTTCCTTGACACCACGTGTTTGGAGCAGTTGTGGCATTGATCTTGCTTAGATTTGCTCAATTGCACACTCAACATCGTTGTGTAATTAAGCTCTTGTATTGATCGGCTTGAGGTCCCATTACCTCTGGCTCTTCATCCGATCGAATTGTCTCCATCTCGGCGAAATAAGGGCTAGTGTATCTTCATCGAAGTCACTTTGAATCGTATTGACCATCTTCTCGCACCATCATCACCGTTGTGTTGCCTTGTCTCTCTATATGACCAAAACCCCGACACTTGCGGCATTATATATCCTTTGTCTTGCACCGTGGAAGCCATAGAAGTGCACTCTGACGGGAGCATTGGATGATGGTGGAGGAACTTGGAAATCTTGTGGTGGCTTTGGATGTGGTAGTAGATGGTGGCGAATCACGAGGAGGTCTTGATTGTCGGGATGTCCAAGTGGATGTGCGACTGTAGAATTATTAGTCCTCCTCCATGGTGTTTGGCGATCACGCACTTCACGTTCGACTTTGCAAGCAAGATGAAACAAGCGAGTAATAGAATTATATTCCTTATAATCTAATATGTCTTTGAATGTCCTTGTTTAATCCACCAAAAGCGTGCAAGCATTTGTTCATTAGATTCAACAAGACCACACCTAACCATCCCGTTTGTAATTCTGATAATACTCTTCTAAATTTTTCCTTGCTCTAAGCGTGTCGATTCTTTAGTAAATCACGTTGATAAGTGGGAGGTACAAAGCGAACACGCATAGCAGTTTTTAAAGCGGTCAAGTACTAGGAATAGTAGTAGGATTTAAGCGACAATACTCGAGCACCAAAGGAAGCAAATTTAGTAAATTCACATGTAGCGACACTAACGCATATTCTCGGGATATTTTAAGCATGCAAAGCGTTGTTCTACTTCCATCTCCCATGTAAGATATGCATCGAGGATTATATTTATGATAGGGCAAAGGTGTAGATCTTTCGATGAGGTGGCGATATTCGATTTGGTGGAGTTCGGGCTTGGCGATCCACTACGTGCGAGCACGGCGCCAATGCAATCGCTAGGCCAATCTCACGGAGGTTACCGATCCTGCGTGAACATGATCGGCTGACCGGTGAGGGTCTTAATTCCTACGAAATCGAGAACAAGTAAGAACCAATATTGCAATCAAGATATTGCGGATTAAGAGGAAAGCTTTATTGAAGAGGTGGGATCACGAATAGGTGTGAAGTACAAGAGGCCTCTGCGCTCGAGCCTTGGCGAAGTTGCGACTATGGCTAACAATGTCTCAACAAAATCCGAGTCTAGAGGTTCGGCTATGGGCGCATTTAAGAGGCGAAAAGATGGGGTTTCGGCCAGCCATGGAAGTGGTGGCGAATCCAACTCTAAAGTCCTTTTCCTCAAATCTGGACTCTAAAAAGTGGCTAATTAAAATCCTGCGAAAATTACATGGGCTGGCCCAAAATAAAGGTGTCATGACACCATATTAAGCTATGGGAATTAAGTAAAGTATTAATCTTGAATATTTCGTCCAAGCCTTCTTTCTTCATTATGGTGGCCTCAAAGTTACGAAATCTTCATCATGGCCTTCTCTGGGATCATCACATGCTTTGCCATCTCCATGCATGACCATGCTCCAATGCTTGTCCCTCTCATCCATGCTTGGTCCATCATTCCTAAGAGTAAGAAATATATCGATTTAGGCATCATATTCTCATGTATGTGAGGAATAGTTCCAAGCGAAAGTACGATAGTTAAGTTGTTTGTACGAGATCTTGTGATCGGTCCTTGTATGTGTGTTGCTATAGGTACAATGGTTGTATCAATAGGGATGTCCACATCATGCTCCCCTTCTTGAATTGAAGTCGTCCTCGCGGAATCTCATCTTCCTCACCAAAGTAAGGCTTCAAATCTGCAATGTTAAATGTAGGACTAACCGTACCAAAGTCTGCAGGCAACTCAAGTTTATATGCATTATCATTGATTTTCTCTAACACCTTAAAGGGACCAGACACGTGGCATTAACTTAGACTTGCGTAAATCGGAAAAGCGATCTTTCATAAATGTAACCAAACAAGATCGCCAACATCAAACACAACATGCTTTCTCCCTTTATCTGACAAGTTTATACTTAGCATTCATGTGTTCAATGTTATCTTTAGTAGTCTTATGCAAATTTAATATCATTTCAATAGCGTTGTGTAGCATCAAATTATGTTGCAAGAAGAAGGTAAAGGCAATAAATCAATAGGTGCCGAGGAACAAAACCATACACAATCTCAAATGGGCACATCTTTGTGGTAGAATGCAATGAGCGATTATAAGCAAATTCTATATGAGGTAAACACTCTTCCCACAATTTTAAGTTCTTCTTTAAAACAGCCCGTAACATAGTAGACAAAGTTCTATTTACTACTTGGTTTGACCATCGGTTTGGGGATGACATGTAGTACTAAAGAGCAATTTAGTCCCCAACTTAGCCCATAAACATCTCCAAAAGTGGCTAAGAAATTTAGTATCACGATCGAGACAATAGTATTTGGCACACCATGCAAGCGAACAATTTCACGAAAGAACAAATCGGCAATATCTTGACATCATCCGTTTATGACAAGGAATAAAGTGTGCCATCTTAGAAAACCGATCCACAACAACAATAATATCCCTCATACGTATTGTGGCAATCCCAAAACAAAGTCCATAGAAATATCCTCCCAAGGAACACTAGGAGCAGGAAGAGGCATATATAAACCATGTGGATTAAGGCGAGACTTAGCTTTTTGACAAGTAGTGCGTGCCACAAATCTCTCAACATCTCGGCATCGTGGCCAAAAGAAGTGTGCGGCAAGAACATCCTCCGTCTTCTTGACACCAAAGTGTCCCATCAATCCTCCTCCATCGCCTCCTGTAACAACAAAAGGCGACAGAGCTATCTGGAATGCATAGTTTGTTAGTACGGAACACAAATCCATCATTGAAGCGAACTTGTTCCAAGTTCTACCATCTCTACAATTACGTAACACATCTTTAAATTCAGCATCATGCACATATTGTTCCTTAATAGTTTCCAATCCAAATATTTTGAAGTCAAGTTGAGATAACAAAGCATAGCAGTGACAAAGCATCGACAATAATATTATCTTTACCCTTTTGTGTTTGATAACATAAGGAAAAGACTCAATAAATTCAACCCACTTTGCATGTGACGATTCAACTTAGCTTGACTACGAATATGCTTCAAAGATTCATGATCAGAATGAATAACAAACTCTTTAGGCCATAGATAATGTTGCCAAGTTTCTAATGTCCGAACAACGCATATAATTCTTTATCATAAGTAGAATAGTTCAGACTAGCCCCCTCAATTTCTCACTAAAATATGCAACAGGTTTCCCTCTTGTAATAACACCCTCCCAAACCAATTCCACTAGCATCACATTCAAGATCAAAAGTCTTATTAAAATCGGAAGTTGGAGTAAGGAGCATGTGTTAGCTTATCTTTTAATATAATGAAGGCTGTTGTTGTGCATCGCCCCAAACAAAGGGCACATCCTTCTTGGTAAGCTCATTCGGTGGTAGCGACAATTGATCCAAAGTCTTTGACAAAGCGCCTATAAAAACCGGTGAGGCCAAGAAAACTCCTCACTTGTGTGGCGTCTTGAGGCTGCCAATTCTCAATAGCTTCAATCTTGGCTGGATCCAATACCACGTGATGTAACAACATAGCCAAAAGCATGCCTTCGATTGGTGCAAAAGGTGCACTTCTCAAGGTTACCAAACAAGCGTGCATCACGTAAAGCATTGAAAGCAACACGTAAATGGTCCAAATGATCCTCTAAAGATTTGCTATAAATCAGAATATCATCAAAGTAGACTACCAAAGCGTCCAATGAAAGCACGTAAAACTTGGTTCATTAATCTCATGAAAGTGCTAGGTGCATTAGTTAAACCAAGCGGCATTACTAACCACTCATATAAACCGAACTTAGTTTTAAATGCTGTTTTCCATTCATCTCCTAATTTCATACGAATCTGGTGGTAACCACTCGCAAATCAACTTTAGAAAACATGGTAGAGCCACTCAATTCATCAAGCATGTCATCTAAGCGTGGAATAGGATGGCGATATCGAATATTAATATTATTGATAGCTCTACAATTAGTACACATCTTGAAGAACCATCTTTCTTAGGTACCAAAATAATAGGAAGGAGCAGCACAAGGGCTAAGGGACTCACGAATAAGATCTCTGTCGAGTAGTTCTGAATTTGGCGTTGTATCTCCTTTGTCTCCTCTGGATTGGTTCTATATGGCGTAGCGGTTGGGCAGCGTGGCACAGGAATTAGATCAATTTGATGCTCAATTCCTCTAATAGGAGGTAGTCTGGTGGCAACTCAGGGAAAGGCGTCCTCATATTCACTGCAAAGGTTAGCAATGGTGGCAAAGAAGGAGGCATATCCTCAAATGAAAACAAAACCTCTTTGCGACAATTGCATAACATTGAGTATTGTTTACATCTAGTTCAGCAATATCAATTTTATTTGCAAGCATACATGGACTCTTCAAGCAATTTGATAGCATGTGTAGAATCAGATTTAGTGTTCTTTGGTGGTATAAAATCGGCACATCAATCGATTCTCACTTTTATTTTCTCCTCGATTTTAGCTCTACTAGCTCTAGCAAGATCATCTTTTAAAATTTGTTAAGAGTCATAGGTTTTACACCAATTTTCTTTCCATCATGCATAAGAGAATAGTGATTAGTTTTACCATTACGAACATATTCTCTATCAAATTGCCATGGTCTACCAAGTAACAAAGAACAAGCTTGCATAGGGACAACATCACAATCAACAAAATCGAATATGTACCAATAGTAAAATGCAGCGTCTGGTTCTTGTTACCTTGATCTTGCGAGAACTCTCAAACCATTGGATGTAATATGAATGTGCGTTGTCTTGTTGGAAGTGCAAGCTTCTCTACCATGTCGACCAACGGCGATTATTACAACTCCCTCCATCGATGATGATCCGTATAGCTCTTTCCTTGACAACACCACGTGTTTGGAACAGGTTGTGGTGTTGATCTTGCTCAGATTTTCTCAATTGCACACTCAACACACGTTGTGTAATTAAGCTCTTGTATTGATCGGCTTGACTCCCATTATACGGCTCTTCATCGACATCAATTGTCTCCATCTCAAGCAGAAATAAGGGCTAGTGTATCTTCATCAAAGTCACTCGCTGAATCGTATTGACCGTCTTCGCGCACCATCATCACACGTTGTGTTGTGCAATGTCGCTCAATATGACCAAAACCCCAGCACTTGCGACCTTGTATATCCTTTGTCTTACCGTGGAAGCCATAGAAGATGCACTCTGACAGGAGCATTGGATGATGGTGGAGAAGCGGTGGAAATCTAGTGGTGGCCATGGATGTGGTAGTAGGCGGAGGCGAATCACGGCGCCGATTGTCGGGATGTCCAAGTGGATGTCGACCTGCGAATTATTAGTCCTCCTCCATGGTGTTTGGCGATCCTGCACTTCACGCTCGACTTTGCAAGCAAGATGAAATAAGCAGTGATAGAATTATATTCCTTATAATCTAATATGTCTTTGAATGTCCTTGTTTAATCCACCAAAGAAGCGTGCAAGCATTTGTTCATTAGATTCAACAAGACCACACCTAACCATCCCGTTTGCAATTCGATAATACTCTTCTGAAATTTTTCCTTGCTCTAAGCGTGTCGATTCTTTAGTAAATCACGTTGATAAGTGGGAGGTACAAAGCGAACACGCATAGCAGTTTTAAAGCGGTCAAGTACTAGGAATAGTAGTAGGATTTAAGCGACAATACTCGGACCACCAAAGGGAAGAAAATTTAGTAAATTCACATGTAGCAACTAACACGCATATTCTCGGGATATTTTAAGCGGGCAAAGCGTTGTTCTACTTCCATCTCCCATGTAAGATATGCATCGAGATTATATTTACCCTCAAAAGATGGAATATTTAATTTAAGCTTTGCAACATGATCATCATCACGTCTGGTGGCGGCGTTGCGGTAGTAATGTGGAGGCGACGGCGGTACACATGGGTTGTTCAACCTCCTCGTCAAACAGATAAATCGTTGGGGTCGTAGTAGTACCCGTTATACATCCCCAATCGCCCGGGCCATGTGAAGTCGAGCGTCGATCGCGGCGATGGCCGCAAAGTCGGCGGCGATAAACCAGCGATCGCCCGTGATCGGAATGCGCCGTGCGCCATAATGTGGGTGCCGGTGCGGTGCGAAATCGGTTCGAAGCTCCTTGACGAGCGTCAAGCTTGGCGTTGAAGGATTTCTCTAGTCCATCGATCTTGTCCGGCGTTGGTGAGCTTGGTGTCAAACTCCGGTAGCGTATCCACGTCTTGGCGGTGACCAAAACCCGGAGAAGTGGGCATGTAGTTCTTAGATTCGTCATTGTGGCGGTGGGCGAAATACATCATGGTTAGTCCTTAAAAGCACGGTATATAATGCGGAAATATGGTGGAAATCACGCGTAATCCGTCAAGCAATATACAAAGCTCTTACAAGTTCTTACCAAGCAGCGAGGAAAAGCGATGTGCAACCACGAGGATCGGTGGGTCGAAGATTGAACCAGCGATAACCGAGTCGAAACACCGCGTGGAAGTATTTGTGGAGCTACGGGAAGGCTTAGCAAAGGGGTTAGCAATTATCAAAACAGCAATGCAAAAGTTGAAAGAATGCTCAGCAGCGATGCTGTCTTTGGTCCTAGGCTGAACCGTACTAGAGGCAGCGCCTAGATCACCAGCGATGTCACGGCAGCGACACAACACTATATGATGATATGGCACCTGAAGCGAGCGAGATCACGGAAAATCACTATGATGGCAAGTGTCTAGAACTGATCTCACAGGGTCTAAAAGAGGTTAGCCCCAAAAAAATTGAAATTTTTTATTTTGCTCGAAGCCTTGGCGTAAAAATATCGCTATAACGGCGATGGAGAAAAGTGATCCCCGAAAACTAGTATAGCGAAATTTTTTTGGGCGGATCGAGACTTTTGCTCTCCTACGGACTTAGGGCCGGACTCGGGCTCGACACGGACTTTAGCTTAACACGGAAACAAGAAGGAGAGTAAAAGAAATAACTAGGAACAATAACTCTACTCGGACTCGTACCAGTGAGCGATCGGTTGTGTTGCGGTAGGAAGGCGGTGGCGGAGTAGGGTTTATGGAGGCGGGGTATATGGCGGCGGAATATGGTGGCGGAATATGGTGGCGGTGATCGGCGAGTGTGGCGGTGACTACTATGATCGAACTCGAAACTCTAAGGGGCGAGACACTAAGACCCAACTCGACTCGGCGATGTAGACACAAATTCAACAATGCAAAACTGAAAAGATAATGCGAGGTGTAGATTGGTTATAGGATGGATCTAAACTCTAAGCATGTTTTGGCTTTTTCGTGGGTTATAGGTAAAACAGATCTAATCTCTGAAAAGCGGTAAAATCTCACCGAGCAACTTTGAAATCGATACCACTTGATAGGGCAAAGGTGTCGATCTTTCGATGAGATGGCGATATTCGATTTGGTGGAGTTCGGGCTTGGCGATCATTACTGCGTGCGACACGAGCCCCAATGCAATCGCTAGGCCAATCTCACGGAGGTTACCGATCCTGCGTGAACACGATCGGCTGACCGGGAGGTCTTAATTCCTACGAAATCGAGAACAAGTAAGAACCAATATTGCAATCAAGATATTGCGGATTAAGAGGAAAGCTTTATTGAAGAGGTGGGATCACGAATAGGTGCGAAGTACAAGAGGCCTCTGCGATGCTCGAGCCTTGGCGAAGTTGCGATTATGGCTAACTTAATGTCAAACAAAATCCGAGTCTAGAGGTTCGGCTATGGGGCGTATTTAGATAATGATGGGGTTTCGGCCAGCCATGGAAGTGGTGGCGAATCAACCTAAAGTCCTTTTCCTCAAATACGGACTCTAAAAAGTGGCTAATTAAAATCCTGCGAAAATTACATGGGCTGGCCCAAAATAAAGGTAATGACACCATATTAAGCTATGGACGAATTCGTAAAGTATTGATCTTGAATATTTCGTCCAAGCCTTCTTTCTTCATTATGGTGGCCTCAAAGTTACGAAATCTTCATCTGTGGCCTTCTCTTGGATCATCACATGCTTCTTGCCATCTCCATGCATGACCATGCTCCAATGCTTGTCCCTCTCATCCATGCTTGGTCCATCATTCCTAAGAGTAAGAAATATATCTGATTTAGGCATCATATTCTCATGTATGTGAGGAATAGTTCCAAGCGAAAGTACGATAGTTAAGTTGTTTGTACGAGATCTTGTGATGGGTCCTTGTATGTGTGTTGTTGTAGGTACAGGTTGTATCAATAGTAGGGATGTCCACATCATTTGGTGTTCGCGTGAACTTCACTTTGCTTGGTTTATTGCTCTCAAGTGTGGCCACTTGCGATACCATCTTCAAGGTAAAGTAAGGTTCGACGTTGTATCCTAACACCCTCTACCACTTCAATATACAACACTTGGTCTTGTGAAGCATGTCTAGGGACTCGGAACCGAGAATGATATCTATGAAGAATCCATGATGAGCCACCATGCATATGTCTCCAAGCATGGATCACATGATGGAGCACTACAAGCGGTGGCTCCACATGCTTGGGTAACATGGAGTGCTACAACAACAACGACTCCCCAAGCATGGGCGACTTCAAAACGACAACCTTGAAGCTCCTCACGTCGCAGACCAAGGCAGACCTCCAACTCGAGTGCGCCAAGGTCCATCATCAAATGGACAAGTTCCAAAGCGACCTCCACAACTTCAAGAAGGACATGGACAACAACTTCAACAAAAACATGAGGATGGTCGCCAAGACTAATGTTGCTTTGCGCTCATTAGAAAAACTTACAAGGAAGAGTGCCAAGGTCAGGGCCATCGTCGTGGCGTCATATGGATGACCAAGTCGCCACCTACATCAACTATCGGCAAAGCCATGATGACCTCGTCGACACCATCACAAGGCACCTTCAACTTCTTGTGCCACCACCAAAATGGCACCAAGAGCAAGCCTTCGTCCATTCCATCAAGCTTCGACTAAACTTGCATTTGAAGACCTCATGACCGAGGAAAATGAAGACCTCTACTTAGCCAAGTTGGATAGCATGAGCCTACCTCCACCACTACTACAGTGGCCACAAGGCGGTCGAGCATGGGATTTTCCTTGACCATGGAGGAGGCGATGATGCCCTTATGGCATCCAACCTTAAAAGCGACAAGGTCAAGAATGGTGAGCATGGGATTTTCCCTTCACCAAAGGAGGCGCATGGAGTTGAGGAACCGAGCCTACCCCATATGCTTGAGTGATGATGTGGTACCAATCCCATGTGAGTGAGAGCCACTTAGCCCACTTGAGTGAGAACAAGAGTGACATGGTGACTCCACCTTATGTGAGATTGAGTGCTTCCACTTGGAGGGCATGGCGATACTACTAGTGATTTGAGAGTGGTAGTTGATAGGTCAAGTGAGACCATTTGAATTCTAACAACTTACCCTCTACCTCTAGTGTGTTCTCTTGTGTTGTGCTAGGTTCCATGGATGAAGGCAGCCAAGCCATGAAGCAATGATGCCTTAATTGGAGAAGATGTACATGGTGCACGAAGATGATGCTATGCCTTGGCTACATCAAGAAGACGAAGTCGTCCACAAGGAGACCACTACTTCCACAACACCCACTTCATATGGGAGGTATGAACATGGTAACAATAAGGGTGTTGATGATGCCATGATCCCACTAGTGGACATGATGAATTGTGAGGATATGCATGCTATGGATGATACTTGTGACATTACATATGCTTCATCCACATTCCCATGTGATGCTTTGCCTTTGCATAATATTGATCATGTGGAATTGTTTGATTGCGATATAATTGCCATAAACATGCCATGCTATGCATCTGGTGTGTATCCTCCAATTGCTTTGGACTTGCCTTGTCATGCTAGTCATTCAATTTCTCCCGTTGCTTGCGATAAGATGAATGCTTGCTATTTCACTTGTTTTGCTTGCAACAATATTGATCTTATGCGTTATAATGAGATGGCCCCCATAGCTTTCTCAATTTTTGGAGATTTTGATGCTTGCCATGATAAGCATGTTCCCCACTTGCATACTCACGATGCATCTCTTTCATACTTGATTCACATTAATGGTGATGTGCACAAGAAGAGATACGTCATGATGAACGATGTGTATCTCTACCATGCACACGTTCTTCCTTTACATATGATGTGTGTAGGTACCCGCACAAGAATGTCAACCTCGGTTGAGCACGAGTTGACAAAAAGAGCTCTTGAGAGCATCCCACAAGTGAGTTCAAGATCGAACCCAGCTCTGATACCTTTTGCATGCTTTGCATCTTTCATGTTGGCAAATTGCTCTTTCCTATGGTTTAATTGCAAGCATGTTAATGGTATTATCTTCCCTTGTGACATTCAATTTTCTTCGCTTTTAGATAATGATTGTGTGTTGCAACAAAAATGTTGAACAATTTACCTTTCCGATGTTTTGTGTGCAACCACAATTCCATTAAGAACATGTATTGTCATGAGAGCTTCCAAGAATCTCGTCTTGTTGTTGCAACAAACATAAGGACCACTTGCTCTTTCATTTGGTTTGTTTGCAAACATAATACTTTTGTTTTGGATATGCTTCCTTGTGTGTTTTTGCCAAATTCTCCTATTCTTGCATCAAAGATGTTGTTTGAAATTTGGATCCAATGCTTTGAGTGCCCCACTACTATGTTATATGGAGTTTTTGAGTTTCCACATTTGGATGATGTTCAAACGATTTCCATGCACATTGGCCATGCATATGCATCCCATTTGCTATACTTGAGTTGTGCTAATCGTGTTGTGAACAAGAATGGACATGCCACAAATGACATGCTCCTCTATCACACAAACATATGTTGCTTGGTCTTTGTTGTGTGAAGGTACAAGTGCATACCGTCGACCTCTATTGACTATATGTTGACAAGAAGAACGAAGAGAGTTACCTATGGCTACCCTTCATCGAGCTATCTCTACAAGCTAAGGTGACTTCCTTCTACTTGAGGACTCATGTTATAATCTTCATGAATTAGCTCGCTTTGAGTGTTGCTTTCCTTTTGTTGTGAGCTTTGTAGGCTTCAAGGAAGGTGAAGGAACATTGAAGTGTCGTCAAGTCAATCTTCAGGGGCGACTATATGGTGAACCCGGGATCAAGAAGGTCTCTCGACCGCTTCTGCTGTGATGAGCATGTAGAGTCGGGGCGACTCTTTTTGAAGGGGCGGTGATGTGGCGACCTCGGTCGTTACTACATCGTGGTCTCCAACACGCCAAGTCGTCATGGACTCCAAAGGTGAATCCGTTCCTCTATCTGAGCCCCCTTCCTACCCTATTGAATGGTATGCTACTTCATACTCCGTCACATATGCATGATAGGTTCACATTGACAAATGGAGGCAAGGGAGGAGCATCAAGCCCGACAAGGCGGAGGCTTGGCGGAGGTCGGAAGAATACGGTCGCCAAATGCTCTACATGCCGCCCGGTACTGCGACACAGCGGCCCGGTAGTGACCTTCGCCTCACACTGCCACCAGCAGCGCATGTGAAGCCAAATACTCTGTCTCGGCGGTACTACGGATCTGGACCGGTACTACCGGTCGATGGTACGTCCACGATCTTACTTCTGACGGCTCGGTAGCTCCGGGCCATGGCGGTACTACGGTCCCAGGCGGCACTCTTGGACCAGCGGTACTCACGGTCCCAAGTCATACTAGCTCTGGCGATGCCTTGGCGCACTAGTTGGGCCACAGCCCATGTATCCCCCTTTACTTACCTATTCGCCTAGTTTATCCCCAAACTACCCTTGTTTATGTGGTTGGCCTATAAATAGAGCCTCCACCCCTCATGTGATGCAGCCCGTCCTCCGACCGCTACTACATCTACTCCCACGAGCTACCCAAGTGGACCCATGACTCGCGCGAGGCAAACTCCTTCAAACTAAGGTGAACTCGCTCCTCTCCTTGTGTGACTTGACACCCCTTTGGATGGCTTGCTACTTCACCGCAAACTACATGCATCATCAGTGCAGAAGAAGCCACGATCATTGCCGGGCATAGCGGTACTACGGTTGGGACGGCCGTACTACCGCTCAGCGGTCCTACCGCCCCTCCTCTGCTTCGCCACAGGAAGCACTACTCCGCCCCGAAGCAAGCGGTACTACGGTCCTGGCAACGGTACTACCGTGTGTACTCTGCCCCCTCTGCTCGCCACAGCGCCTCGGCCAGGCTCCGGGCCCTCAGCGGTACTACTGGGTTACCACCGGTACTACGATTGGGACGGTACTCGGTCTGCGACCACGATCACCTAAGTTCGTTGTGCCTTGTAACCCAACCTATCATTTATCTCTTCATTCGAAACTACCCTTTGTTTGTGGCTGGACTATATAGCCCCACCCTCTATTATGGCAGCTTAGACTTGGATAATAATAGATATTAAGGAAACCCTTTGAGGACTTATATCTAGTGGTCTCATGCTCCTACCAAGGAGCACGGATTATCCACCCCTCTTGGATCTTGCCTAGTGCGTTCAAGTTGTACAAGGCCTTGGATTCTCGGTTTCTAGCCCCCAAGTCGTCAAGGTCTCACCAAGCACCTCGTCCCATTTGTTGGCGTGGAGGCGAGCTTAACACCGATCCTAGGGATTATGTTGGGTGGTTGCCCGGCGTGAGGATGGCGTGTATCGTGTTTTGGTGTGCGTGTGTTCGTGGTTTTCATCGCCTTCCACGATTTCATGCAGACCACCTCTTTTCCCCTCGTTTCTCGTGGAATTCGTGAAAGATCGGGCCAACCCGGGGTTACCCATAACATATTGGTATCAAAACGGTTGATCACAAATTTTCCCCAATTTTTCTTTTATCAGCCTTAAAGCGAAAATCCTACCAAAAGAGCCCCAATTTGCCTTGGATCGATCTCTGGATTTGGTGAGTTTTTCGTGGTTTTGGTCCATAGATCTGTTGCTTTGGGAGTCGATCTATAGCCCCTGTTGTTTCTAGCTCAGCCTTTCGGTTAGTTTTTCAACGAATTTGAGGTCTTTGGCAAGTTCACCTCGTTCGAGGCTGTGCCAGCGATCTTGCCGGTACTGTGATACTACGCTAGTGACCCGGTACTACTGGTACAAGAATACTCAGCTCACCCGTACTACCGTTCGTAACAGTACTACAGCTTCGCCACTGTCCGTGCTTTACGCCCTTTGGCCTCGATTTAGATTCGTGACCTTTTCCCATCTAAGCTTGTTCGTGTTTAGCGTGTTTGTCGCCATTTTCACAACAGCTTCGCATCAGCGTCTTCCAGCTCACGACACGCGACACTCGAACATCATCCCCGACCAACGGTTGCAAGTCATCAACAATACCAAAGGTATAACTTGAACCACCTTGACATCCCTATATCTTTCTTTGTGTGTATCTATCCTATGAGAGCAACTCATTTTGTGTTTGTCTAAGCATTGTGCACTTGCCTTCGGAAAGTGAGAGTGTGAGGCCAAATACAAAAGCTAACATAGCATAGCAAGGGAGAAAAAAAGAAAAAGAATTAAAAAAGGAAAAGAAAAAGAAAGAATAGAAAGATACATAGTCTCCAAATACAAAGTGAATACCAAGCTTGTAAGCCAACAAGAGAGAAGTAAGAGCACACTGAGGCAAGTGCACAAAACTATTGCTTATCCTCTTTTGGCAAACGAGTTGTGGTCTCTCCTTGTGTTGGCACGACAACGGAGCGTAGTCTTCGTTAGGACCTTTTGTGCTAATTTTCATAGTCGTCTTGACCCGTTTTCTCCGTGTGTGTTTTCGTGTTTTGTAGCTCGTATCCTTTTGCTTTCGATCTTTGGTTCTTTACCACATAGGACATGATAACCTTTTGCTTGGATCGTTCGTTTGGTTTTCAACAACCCTAACCTTCCACCAAAAGCCTTTGAGAGTTTCTTACCATTTCACTTTGCAGCTTTTTAGCTCATTTGTGTGGCAATTGGTTTGACATAATCTCAAGGTGAGGTAAAGGCTAACTCTCCACACCCTTTCTCTCCATATACAACCATTGTTGGCTTTGCATCATGGACAGGGCATGGAGAGCCATCCCAACCACCACCACCTCCGGAGGATGATAACCAATTCATGACAAGATGGGACCATTGGAAGATCGAGGAGAATTCAACTATCATTGTGAAGCTCTTTAGCGGCGCCAAGATGAACAATTTAGCGAGGCCGTGTGGAATTCAAGAACATCGACAACAGCTTGAAGAAGTCCGTGGCCAAATGCATGCCATGCAACCTGACCTCGGTCATCAAAATGAAGCTCTTGGTGGTGCACTCGCCTCAGCGGAAGAAGCTCCAACACATCATCGATGGACTCGCAAGGACAAGCTCAGCGAATCAAGCTCATCTCGGCACTCCTCAAGTGAATCAAGTGCACCTCGCCGTCACGCTTCAAGGCACTTGGGCGGACCCGTTCTTCAATCCATGAGCTCTTCACAAGCGGTACCATCTCCGGCGTCACGCGCAGCGTCAAGCTATGATGGTGACCTCTCCCAAGACCTCCAAGGCACGAAGCCGGCCACAACCAAGGGCGCGGTGATTCAACAAGCAACCTGCGCGAACCACCCACGGCCATCGAGCGTCGACATGCTCTTTCAACAACAAGTGAAGCTTCGAAGAGGGCGAACAAGATCATCGTCGGCGTGAAGCACTCGAAGATCCCCAAGGCGTCATCATCGACATGGCGTCCTCGTCGCCAACATGATGGTCATGACGAGCCTCCTCTACACCAAGAAGAAGAAGAGCAGCCATGGCGCGCGTGGCTCGGCGTCCTCCTGCCACGCGCCGCGACAATGCTCCTCGACATCACCCACGACAAGAACAAAGCAAGCTTCCCAAGCTCGTCGTGAGGACCATCAACCTCCTCCTCGTCATGGCAAGACAACTGCGAGCAAGCTCCCAAGCTGTCGTCAACAACAAATTCCACCACCAAGCGGCACCTCAACAACCGCATGAAACAGCATAGCAACAATCACCAAGCAAGACAAGAGATCGGATGATGATGATGAACATCAAATCATGGCAGCAAACAGCAAGGCCATAATGGAGAAGAAACTTTCGGCAAGCTCTAATTCACCATGCCCAAGTTCACGGTTCCAATGAGCAGGAATATCTCTCTTGGGAACTCAAGGTCGACAAGATATTCGCATGCACAACTATAGCAATGAGAAGATGATGGCCATGGCATCCCTCGAGTTTGATGAGTATGCCAACCTTTGGTGGGAACAAGTCCAACTCGCTTTGAAGCAAAGAAGAGCCTCAATCGCAACTTGGCAAGATATGAAGGCTCATATGAGATCCGCTTTGTTCCTTCACACTACAGCGTGACCTTTTCAACAAGCTTTAAGCGGCTTAGTCAAGGGACAAAGACCGTGGAAGAGTACTTCAAGCAAATGGAGCTCAACATGATCCGTGCCAACATTGAAGGCGAGATGAACAAACAATGGCACGCTTCCTCAATGGCTTGAACCATCCCATCAAGCGCATCACGAGTTCCAAAAGTACAACAACATGGTTGAGCTTGTGCACATCGCATCAAAGTAGGCGTCAAGTGCAAGAGGACATCAAGTACAACAAGCCAAAGACGTACTTCACCTACAAGTAAGCACCAACCACTACTCCAACGACACCAAGTGGACGCTCATCAAGTACAACCAAGCTTCCCTTCAAGCCAACTCTCCCTCAAGGAAAACAGCCCCCAAGTGGCAGAAACACAAGGGATGATCAACCATTCAATGGTGAATGCTACAAGTGTGGAGGCAAAGGACACAAGTCCAATGCATGTGGAAACAAGAAAGTTTTGTTCGTCCATGACAGCGATGAAGAATACTTGAGTGAAGAAGATTTTGATGCAAGGGTCAAGGAAGCCATGGCAAGGCAACACTTGGAAGAGGACCAAGAACTTCTTGCGTGTGAGCATGGCCAAGTCCATCGCTTCGTGGTCACAAGGGTCTTGACTACCCAAGCCAATGAAAGTGAAGACCAGCTCGAACATCTTCCAAACTCGTCTGGCATCAATGGGAAATCCATCAAGGTTATCATCGATGGAGGGAGTTGCCACAACCTCGAAATGCACGGAATTATGTGAGAAACTCAACCTCACCCTTCATCCGGATAGACACCCCTACCATATCCAATGACTAAGTGATCGAGGATCCGTCAAGATCAAGCACACCGTCTCGGTGGCGTTCTCCATTAGGCACTACAAGGACACGGTGGAATGTGGCGTGGTTCCAATGACGGTTTGTCACATGTTGCTCGGAAGGCCGTGGCAATATGACAAGTGTGCTTTGCATAATGGTCACTCAAACACCTACACTTTCAAATGGCTTGATAAAACTTGTGTGTTGCAACCAATGACTCCTAGCCAAATAATTGCGGACAATGCAAAGGCTTTAGCGAGGGCAATCTGTAAAAACACCTTGTGAGAAGAGTGGTGGCGAGAGAACCACACCATAGTGAGTGAGAGCTACAAGCCAAACTCGGTGGAAAAACTAAGAGTGTTCTTCTTGCCACCAAAAGTGAGATGAGAGAAGTGCGGAACAACCCATCCATCTTGCACTCGTCCTTGTATGCAAGGGACTAAGCGCAAGGAACTAATGACTTGACAAATATTCCTCCTTCTTTGATGGCTATTTTGCGGGAATTCCAAGATGTATTTCGAAGAGCTTCCTCATGGCCTTCCTCCTCTTCGTGGAATCGAGCACGCATCGACCTCATGCAAGCCTTGCTACCAAACATGGCGTGTCGCACAAACCGGAAGAGACAAAGGAGATCGGCGTCAAATCAACCAACTCGTCTCAAAGGTTTGATCCAAGTAAGCACTAGCCCAGCGGTTCCGTGATCCTAGTCCAGCGGATGATACGTTGCGGTTATGCATGGTGCCGTCAATCAATGCTATCACCGTGCGTTATCGACATCTATACCGTGTCTTGATGACATGCTTGATGAGTTATGTGGAGCCACTATATTTTGAAAATTGATCTTAGTGGCTACCATCAAATTCGCATGGTGAAGGTGATGAGTGGAAAACTTCCTTCAAGACCAAGCTTGGTCTCTATGAATGGTTGGTTATGCCTTTTGGCTTATCAATGCCCCATCTACCTTCATCGCCTCATGAACCATATTTTGATCTCTCATTGGAAAGAGTGTAGTTGTTTACTTTGATGACATTCTTGTCTATAGCAAGTCACTAGAGGAGCATGTTACTCATGTTAAGGAGGTCTTACAAATCCTTCGTCATGAAAAGCTTTATGCTAACCTCCCCAAGTGCAGTTTTGCAAGAGACAAGCTGATTTTCCTTGGTTTTGTTGTGTCTTCTAATGGCATTGAAGTTGATGTCTCAAAAGTCAAGGACATACGAGTTGGCCCACCCTACAAATGTTAGTGAACCGTAGTTTTCATGGGTTGGTGGCTTTTCTGAGTCGCTTTGTGAAAGATTTTTCCACAATTGCTTGCCCCTCAACAAATTGACCAACAAGAATGTCACGTTCGTTTGGGGAAAAGCACAACAAAGGCTTTTGATGAGATCAAAAGGCTCACTTAGCACCACTTCTTGCATTGCGGTTCACAAAACCTTTGAGATTGAATGTGGCGCTAGTGGTATTGGCATTGGTGGCGTCCTTATGCAAAATGGGCGTCTATTTCTTACCATAGTGAGAAACTTGATGGCGCGCCTCAATTATCCATTTATGACAAAGAACTTTTTGCCTTGGTTCGTGTTCTTCAAGTGTGGCAACACTATCTTTGGCCCAAAGAATTTATCATCCATTGACCATGAGTCGTTGAAGTACCTTAAGGGCCAAGCCAACTTGAGTAAAAGGCACGCAAAGTGGGTTGAGTTTATGGAGTCTTTTCCTTACATTGTAAAATACAAGAAGGGCAAAAGAAAATGTGGTGGCGGACGCCTTGTCTCATAAAACCACAAGCCTTCTTACAGTCGAAGTCAATGTTTTGGGTCTTGGCGACATCAAATCTTTATGCAGCGTCGATTCTTTCTTTGGACCAATATTTGCACAATGTTCAATAGACAAAGGATTGATGATTTCTATTTGCATAAGGGTTTTATTTTCAAAAAAACAAGCTTTGCATTCCGAAATCGTCTCTCCAACTTTTGCTTCTTCAAGAGTCCCATGGTGGAGGCCTTATGGGTCACTTTGGTCATGACAAGACATATGACATGCTCTCCACTCACTACTTTTGGCCAAAGATGAAGCGCGGCGTGGAGCGCCACGTTCAACGATGCACTACATGTATCCAAGCTAAGTCTAAGTCCAACCCCTTTGGTCTTTATATGCCATTGCCTATTCCTCATGCACCTTGGTCGGACATTAGCATGGACTTTGTATTAGGCTTGCCTAGATCTAAACATGGTCACGATTCCATATTTGTAGTCGTGGATCGCTTTTCCAAAATGGCACATTTCATTCCGTGCCATAAGACCGATGATGCTTCACATGTCGCAAATTTGTTTTTCGAAATAATTGGCTACGGCGTGCCAAGAACAAGAACAATCGTCTCCGGCAGTGACGTAAAATTCATGAGCTACTTCTGGAAGACCCTCATGGCCAAGCTCGGCATCAAGCTACTCTTCTCGTCCGCCTCGCATCCTCAAACCGATGGAAAAACCGAGGTAGTCAATCGAAGTCTTTTCACACTCCTCCGGGTGTTGATAAAGAAGAACCTTAAAGGCGGGAGGAATGCATTCCACCACGCCGAGTTACGCCTACCGCGCCAAGCACTCCACCACCATCGAGCCCGTTCATAATAAATCTATGGCGAGCCTCTCACCGCTCGATATCCTTCCACTTCCACTTCATGAGCATTGCCAATATGGGCGTTGTCAGCGTGCCCAAGCAATGATGAAACTCCATGAAGACACGAGCTACTATCGAGCAACAAGTCCTTGCCAAGCATCAAGGCTAAACAAGACCAAGAAAGAGATGATCTTTGATGAGGCGACCTTGTATGGATACACTTGAGTAAAGACCGCTTCCCCAAGGCAGCGACTCCAAGCTAAAGCCACGAGGCGATGGACCATTCAAGGTGCTAGAGAGGATAAACAACAACGCCTATGTGATCGATATACCAACATCGAAGTATATCGTGAGCTCGACATTCAATGTCAGGACCTCTCACCTACCATGGCGAAGAGGAAGTGGTGCGGTTGAAGAGTCGAGGCGACTCTTTCCCAAGGGGAGCTGATGCAGCCGTCCTCCGCTACTACATCTACTCCCACGAGCTACCAAGTGGACCCATGACTCGCTTGGGCCAAACTCCTTCAAACTAAGGTGAACTCGCTCCTCTCCTTGTGTGACTTGACACCCCTTTGGATGGCTTGCTACTTCACGCAAACTACATGCATCATCAGTCTGAAGAAGCCACCGATCATTGCCCAGGAGCATGGCGGTACTACGGTTGGGACGGCCAGTCTCTGCGCTCAAGCCTCGCCCCCTCTGCTTCGCCAGGCACTACTCCATGCCCCGAAGCAAGCGGTACTAGGTCACCACTGCATTACTGCAGTGGCAGTACTCGCCCCCTCCGCTCGCCATAGGCGCCTCGGCCAGGCTCCGGGCCTCAAGCGGTACTCGCTCGAGCAGTACTCTGGGTTACCACGGTACTACCGGTTCTTCGGGCCAGGGTCTGCCCTCCCTGATCACCTAAGTTCGGCATGTGCCTTGTAACCCAACCTATCATTTATCTCTTCATTCCGAAACTACCCTGTTTTGTGGCTGGACTATATAGCCCCCACCTCTATTATAGCTTGACTTGGATAATAATAGATATTAAGGAAACCCTTTGAGGACTTATATCTATTGGTCTCATGCTCCTACCAAGGAGCAGGATTATCCACCCCTCTTGGATCTTGCCTAGTGCGTTCAAGTTGTACAAGGCCTTGGGTTCTCGGTTTCTAGCCCCAAGTAGTCAAGGTCTCACCAACCACCTCGTCCCCGTTGTTGGCGTGGAGGCGAGCTTCCACACCGATCCTAGGATTATGTTGGTCAGTTGCCACCGGCGTGAGGAGTAAGCGTGTATCGTGTTTTGGTGTGCGTGTGTTCATGGTTTTCATCGCCTTCCCGATTTCATACCCGACCTCTCTTTTCCCTCGTTTCTCGTGGAATTCGTGAAAGATCGCCAACCAGAGGTTACCCATAACATCATGTATCCCTTAGGCATAGATGATAGACTAAAAAAAACCCCATTGTGGAATCTCTAGTTTTGCCTAATCCCTTTACCAAGGGGATGACTATAAATCACCAACCTCGATTGGACTTTGCATCACGCATCCATCGTTGAACAAGGCCTTGGGTTCTCGGTTTCTCGCCCCCAGTCGTCAAGACCCTCCTCAAGGTGTTCTTCCCTCTCCGATGTGGATTTGAGGGAGCACATTGACCGATCTTTCCTTGCGAGGATTCTATCGGACCGGTGGCCGCCGTTCGGGAGCAATCGGCCTTGTATCGTGTGAGTTTTGCGTGTGTTCATCGTGTTCTTCGCGAGGTGTGTGTTCGCTTCCGCTACCTTCTCCCTTTCCCCTCGCTTTCCCATCGATTTGACCACGAGATCCGTGAAGATCGGGCACCCAAGAGGTTAACCCCTCCATCATCTGGTATCAGCAGCTTTTGGTTGCCACAGATTTCTCATCGATTTGGTCTTTTCCCCATAAATTGAAATTTCACCAAAAATAGCCCCAATTACGTGTTTTGGATCGATTTGTGATTTGAGTGCGTTTTGGTAGATTTTGATCAAGTGGATTACTTGATAAACTTGTTGATCTACCTTCCTTTAACGTTCCATGGCCTAATTCCTTGATTTCCCCGTCGATTTGGTGTTTTTCTTGAAGATTTTCCTTAAATACTTCAAACTCAGCAATCGCGTCGAGATCTGGTTTTCTCTCTGTCGGCGGTACTACGCTCCAAATCTCTGATACTACCGCCCGGTACCAAAATCGATACTACCGCCCAGACAGAAAGCTTGACAAGTTCAGTTCACCTCTCACGTTTTGAGCATATTTTTGCATCGAACTCGGATTTTGTTGTTCTTTAGCTCGTTTGAAGAGGAGAAGGAGCTCTACATCATCATCCACGTGGTTCATGCAATCTACTCCATCCAAATTCCGTGAGCAAGCGGAATCCAACAATAAAGGGTGAAGATCGTCGGCGAAAGGTATAAACATTCATGACTTCTCCCATGCATTCCTTTGTGAACCCCACTATCTTTGCGATCAACAAACACCTATTGAGACTAGTTCCTCTTATGATTTCTTGGGCTATGCACATTTGATACCTTGTAGAATTAGAGCAAACATTGTGGGCTATCTCATATAGTTACCTTGTATAGTTGTTGGCACAAAGGAAGAGGCAAGTGAAAAGAAAAGAAAAAGAAAGAAAAGAAAAACAATAGAAAAAAGAAAAGAAAGAAAAGAAATGTACATGTGCCTCATAGAATAGGAAGCATAAGCTCGATGAACATCATATAGGTGGTACTTATTGTGCATATCTTGTAGCCCTGAATTTTGTGCAATCGAACTAGCGTCTCTCCTTGTACTTGTGTGACATGAGCTTATAGTCTTTGCTAGGTAATCATTTGGTTCTTAGCTCACTTTCTCAGTCACACAAGTCCCATTTATCCCAGGTGTGTGTTTCCTTGCATATTTCCTATCTTTTGGATTGACTTGTTTGCTTGGTGATCATTGTGGTTCTTTACTTGCAATTAGAACATCTTGATTTCGGATTGGTTCTTGACATGCCACTTTCCATACCTATCCACCATAGGCCTTGTGTGTGTGTGTGTGTTTTTGGTTAAGTAGTTGGTTTTGGTGATAGGGCAAAGGTGTCCAGATCTTTCGATGAGATGGCGATATTCGATTTGGTGGAGTTCGGGCTTGACGATCCGACTGCGTCTTGACGGCGCCAATGCAATCGCTAGGCCAATCTCACGGAGGTTCTGGAATCCTGCGTGAACACGATCGGCGACGGTGAGGTCTTAATTCCTACCTGAAATCGAGAACAAGTAAGAACCAATATTGCAATCAAGATATTGCGGTTAAGAGGAAAGCTTTATTGAAGGTGGGATCCACGAATAGGTGCAGTACAAGAGGCCTCTGACGCCTCGAGCCTTGGCGAGTTGCGACTATAGCTAACAATGTCTAAACAAAATCAGGAGTCTAGAGGTTC